>SMGT01009689.1:69898-89781 GCA_004794575.1 Lanistes nyassanus | reverse complement strand
ACAGACAGACAGACAGACAGACAGAGGTAGAGTTGTAGATAAATGACCCCGTAGATTTCTGTATGTTACTTGACAACCAAAGTCCCTGATACGAGCTCGTGTTTCTCTATTTTTGGATCCACTCAATCCAATTTTTGTTTATCGATTAGTTTGCCGACAATGTCGAATTCACTTGTCGTCCCAGGGGCCGCTAGACATTCTAACCACTGACAGCCATTTTGACGCATTGCGCAAGGATTCCTTCTGTTAACACTGAAATAACCAAACCTCTATTTTCTCCTAATCAGCTCAGCTGATCGTTATTTACATCCTTTCCGGAAAGGAAAGAGAGATAATACAAACCTTTTTTGCTGACATATTTTTGGTTGTGTTTTGTTTGTCTAGTAAGACTAAAGAGAAATGAGAATATGACAAAAACTGAAGGTATAGGGGGCTCTTATATAAAACTTCAGAGCATTTCCCGTACCATTACTCTATGAAGGTATACAACATTTATCAAGATACAAAGAAATTTATTGATTGATGCCAGCAACTCGACACTTCAGAAATTTCGATTGGATCTTGCAGCAATGACTAGGATTTGATTAGCTTATATGAATTATATAACTATTACATATAATGATGATGATCAGTGTGTGCACAAGATGTGATTGCCTTCTCTCCGCTAAGCTTTTTCTATTTATATGGAACAGACAAACATTCAGTGTAAACATCTTTTGCAAATCAATAAGTGATGTTGTTGATACATGAAAACATATATACCTCAGCAAATCTTACAATTAGGGCAAGATTTTGATTAATAGAACAACAAGGATTTGATATAATTAAGGCTGTTGCTTTGTCTGTGGTTTGCTTGAGAAATAGCTCGAATCTTCAGAAGTACGACAGACAGACTGACAGACAGGCAGGCAGGCAGGCAGTTTAGACTTAACAATATAGTCTGATCATTGGGGATTAAAAGGGATTTTTTGTTATTGTTTTGTTTATTAATAATTAACATTGCCCTCGGGGGACCTTACGATCGTGTGACAGTAGTGAAGCGTTGAGGAAAATTGTAGGAGACTGAAGGAAATTTCAGTTTGAAACGCACATCTTGCACTCAAATTTGTATAGGAATGCAGGCACAAACATACACAGAGAGAGAGAGAGAGAGAGAGAGAGAGAGAGAGAGAGAGAGAGAGAGAGAGAGAGAGAGAGAGAGATACCCACGCAAACTCGCAACCACACACTCACAGGCAATCGCACACACATGTCAAGAAAAAATTGTATAGCAATGCAGGCAAGCCTACCTGCCCGCTGCCCCGCCGCACGCACGCACGAACAATCCCAAAAACATGGGAAGGTATTTCGGAGAAGGGCCATTAAGTAAGACAGACAGACAGACAGACGGACGGACGGACGACGGACGGACGACGGACGGACGGACGGACGGACGGACAGACTGACTGACAGACTGACTGACAGACTGACTGACAGACAGACTGACTGACAGACTCAACAAGATAGTCTAAACATCAGGGAATAAAACGGATTTTTGTTGTTGTTTATTGACAATGATCAGTGGCCTCGGTGGACCTTACAATATTTTTCTTTTATCTCAGGACTAGAGAACCGTCATTTAAAAAAAGGGGGCATCATGACAGGAGTGAAGCGTCGAGCAGACCGCAGGAAATTTTATTTTGCCTTGCAAAACCTGCGCGGATTATGTGGTGGAGATGGATGAATGCCTTTGCAGGCTCCCCAGCAGCAGCCAGTGGGTTTGTAGCAATAGTCACCCAGTCTGCTGCACTGAAACATATTTGTATAGGAATGCAGGCACATCCGCCCGCCCCCCCACCCCCCATCGCATGCACGCACGCACAGTCCCAACACACATGTAAAAAAAGAAAGGAAACAGTTTATAACAAACATGAAACTCAAGGAATATACATTTCTCCAAACAAGAACACGTGCAATTTATTTTTAAACAAAGTATGTGAAATAACCTTTATCAGAGCGCTCGAACGGCAAAAGAAAAGCAAGAAAAACGAAATTTTTATCGCAGATAAATATTTGTAGCAATATTTTCAAATTATTAAACTCTTTAATGCAGACTATTTACAAAAACAAAGTTCATAGACATAACTCATGTTTGAGAAAGTTTATTGATTATCTAAGTGTCAAATATGCATATTGTAATAGTTTATGCACAGATGGCTTCGTGTTTTAGAAAGTTTAGCGAAGATCTGAACATAGGACTTTTTTCGTGAAGAGAATTTCGCGCTATTTTCGAAACTTTTCTTATGGGGACGTATTCACTTTCCATATAAGGAAATATGAGCATTTTAAACTGTTGTGTCAGTAATGCAGTCTTCTTTAAGAAAAAGAGGCTGAGCCAAGCTTTGTGAGGCGATACAGACGCAGACACAGACAACGTCAGCAGTTAAAAGGCATGACCCCTTCCCCAGGACGACACAGACACATACACACGATTGCTTTTCACTTTTACTGAAAGTGAATCGTGTGGATTACCTAACATTTTAGCCCCTATGGAAGGGGATTTTTATCAACTGAGAACAGCAAGACACCAAGGTTGTTAAAAGCAACAATATAATCCTACTCAGATCAACATATAATCCTACTCAGATCAACATACAATCCTACTCATATCAACATGTAATCCTACTCAGATCAAGAATTTCAAGACGACATTGTCAAGCTTTATTTCATTGTCTTCAATTTAAAATAGCAATAGCTTTTGTGATCGATTGTTCATAATTAGACCGCTTCGGTAGTCTAGAGTTTACTTAAAAAGCTTATGCACAGATAAGTTCGTGATTTTTCAATTTTTGTAAATGGACTTTTTCGAGGTTGTTCTTTTGAATGCAAACTCATTACGGAAGACTCGTTCGAACTCTTCTCATGAGGACGCAGTAACTTTCCATATACGGAAAAATGACTATTTGAAACCATTTTCTAATGGGAATCGTCAGTTTCATTACATTTTTATTTCTATAAAACGTGATTTTAACATTTAAGAACAGCAAGAGACCAAAGCGTTGAACAGAACAACGAATTATCCATATTAGTCTACTCGGATTAAGTATTCTGAAGACAAGAATATTTGAAATAAGAAAGCTGTTGTGTCTAGTAAGAAAATAATGTTGCACGGCCAAACGTGCAAATTTTTTTACATCGTCCACTCTAGATGTAAGCGGTGATTTGCTCTGGGATTAAAACTGGAGTAGTTTCATACAGATGCAGAGGGATGGTTTTATGTCAAACGAAAATGTCAGAACACATTTTCGTTTTTCATTGGTCTTTGGCAACTGTCAGTAAATATCTACTTGTCAGATACCCCCAACCAGCACAAGTTTTACCAGCGTGACTAAGCAGTTTTTTAATGCTGCAAGTCCTATCCTACGTAGGGACTGTGTACTTAGCATAGCTTTAATCCTCTTCATTAGCCAGCAGAAGCCGGGAAAATCTATTCAGGAAATTAAAGCTGTCCTACAGACTTTGAGGTCACGTGTTGTTGGAGGCGCGGCGATAGCTCGGTCATTCTGAGGTTGGTATAAGACTTCTAAATTTTCATAATGAACATTTCCAAAAATCTAAATACTTTCTTCATTAAAGTTTGTTCCCACCTGCTGTCCACCTATTACTAATATCTGTGCTATTACACAGATGGTTTCATTTTGCTTAGTTTTGAAAGAAGTCGTTTTAGAAATTAGGAATGTCATGTTATTTTTAAATTGTTAATTTTATATAGCGAAATCAGATCCTATTGCTCATTAGTACTTTTTTCTGCTATTATCCTATTGCAAGATGTCGTGCGTCCGTGCCTCGAACTTCCTCCTGTATTTGTTCCCCAAATCGGAAATAAGAAAAAAGAGACAGACGAAGGGACGGAAGATATAGAGTTGTATTGCTGGTAGATAAATGACGTTCTGAATACGTTCTAATTAGCTCCGCTGTTCCTTTCTCTACATCCTTTCGAGAACGTAGAGAGATATTGTTGACGTATTTTCGCTTGTGTTTTATTTATCTAGTAAGACGAAAAACATGACCCACCTACAGGAAATTCCTTATCTTTGTTGTTGCCTGTCACGGACACGTACTATCGAAAGAGTATGTTTGGTAATCGTATGACGCATTGTAAAACTGATGCCTTATTTGCATAACAGAGAGTTTGTTCCGCAGACCGACCATAAGCCACTGATGTTTCTGAAATCTTCCCAACACAATAATTCCAGACTGATGATATGGTCGATGGCGCTCCAGGAGTTCTCATTGATGTCTCTTGTGGATTCTGACGAACATTCAGTCTATGCGACGATTTGTGATGAACATTAAGTCTGTGTGACGCAGTTTGATATCCTGTGGGAATTCAGATGAACACGCAATTTTTTATCCTGTTGGGATTCGGATGAACATTAAGTCTATGTGACGCAATTTGATATCCTATGGGGATTCTGATAAACATTAAGTCTTTTTGACGCAGTTTGATATCCTGTGGGGATTGTGCTGAACAGCAAGTCCATGTGACGATGATTTGATACCTTCCGTAGAGTATGAACAATATTAAGCTTTTTGTGACGCCGCTTTGATATCCGTCGTGGCTTTTGAGGGACAATAGGTCTGAGTGACGGAACTTAGAAATCCTTTGTGGATTACGATGACCAGTAGTTCTGTCTCAAGAAACTTGGATATCACAACGAATAGCATTTGTGGCAAATACTTGCTATCCTGGGAGATACTAACGGTGGTTGATAATAAGTCGGTGTGAGACTTTGAAATCTCTTGCAGACAAATACTTTGACAAATTTTAACATCTTTTTGTGGGAAATTGCTCGAGACAGTAGGACAGTGATAACCTTTGAAAACCTAGTGAATAGAACGTTGTTAGACCAGTGAGTGTTGAAGAGATTAACAGATGTAGGAGATTGTTTGGATGAAAGAGTTGAATTTTGTGTGAGGGCAGAAAGCGTGGTTAGTTGTTTGAATTAGTGTAGATGGGAACGAGGAGAACCGTAAGTTAGTGAACAGTTGGTGTGTACGTGCGGTGATAGTGAAAGACAGTGGGAAGCCGCCGTGTGTATCAGCCTAATAAGTACGTATAAGGGAGCGAGAGCGAGAGCGAGCGTGTAGTTTAATAAATAAGGCCGGGTCCTTTTTCTAAAAAAAACAACAAAAAAACTACAACGTCTCTTTGTCTTGTGTTTGTGTGCAGTCGTGCGCAAGAAGAACACGCCCACACCTTTGGTCGCTCGGTGAGAGTAATGTGAGAGTAATGTGAGAGTAATGTTAGAGTAATGTGAGAGTAATGTTAGAGTAATGTAGGTGGCCGAGTGGTGTGTGACCGTCCCAATCACATGCTTCTTTTCGCTTTACTTCAGTTAAAGCTAAGGCGTTTCACATGCACTGTCTTTCCCCTTCTACCCTAATTAAACGCTTTTCAGTGTTTCTTTCGTATAGAGTACATACCGTCTTACCTACAAAATGTGTACTTAACATGAGTACTCTGTCTGATGACACGCACAAAAATTCCCAAACCGCTATTTGCTATTTCTTGCAAACTACACTTTGTTCTCAACATGTTTTTGCCGAAACTCATTTTAATATCAAGATATCGGATAATCTTTACGAACGTATACGAATTTACGAGCGCAAAAATTGCATGCATGCACGTATAGGAACTCAAGAAAGCAGAAATCTTTTTCTCTCTACATCTTGGCATAATATATAAAACCACAGAAAACTTATCTCCCAGCTGCTGTCAATCTATTAATTACCAATGCCCCTTTAATTAAAAAGTGTTGTTTCATCGTGATCGAGTTTGGAAGACGTCGCACAGTAAATTTGAAATGTCAGAGTCATCTTTGACACGGCGGAAATGGGGTTTCTGTGATTTGTCTACCAGTATTTAATATTTAAATTTGCTGTGCATGCATGTGCTAATGCTCACAAAAAATCTTTACATAGGATGGGAAAAGGTTTCTTCTCTGTAGCTCACGACTAGAGAGGAAACATTCAAGCTTAAATCTAGAGGTGGTAGCAAAACTTGACAGTAGCAGTACACACCAAACAGCCCCAAAAAAAGGTTCGGTCTTTTTTTAATGGACTGAGGGAACACGACTTGTCACGCAAATACTTGAATAAAGACATATTTCCAAAAAACTGTACAAATACTCTAAACAGTCCTCCAAAAAGCTGTTCTTTCCCAGTTTTTAGAAAGTATGTCACGTACTAGAAAATATTTATTGAGTTTCCGCAGTAAGATACACGTTAATGTAATACTGACCGCGCGAATGCTGTGGTTTTATTTTACGATTAGAAATGGAGTGGTTTCAAAGGCATACACACTGTTGGTTTTGTACAAAACTAGAAAAAGGACAAACTACATTTTCTTTTACTGAGTATCAGTCAAAACGTCAGCGGGTCACACAGCCCCAACCCCAGCTAACATTAGCAACGTGTCTGAGTATTATTTCTAATTTAATACTACAAGTCATTTACTACTTGTAAAATGCATTCTGAGCATGTGTTTAATGTCCAAAGTCTGTACTAAGCACTCGTTTAAATTGGCTGAAAAACTCGTGATATCTAGTGCGGAGTAGTCAAGTTCGTAGCGATCATAGCAGGAGAACTGCTAGAATATATTCAGGAAATGATGTGCTTCCAGAGAGACCGTTGGGTCATTCTAAAGTCATTAAGTCTAAAAACTTTATGAACCACTCGTTTAAATGCTTTATTAGAATGTTTTTCATGTTTCTTTAGTAGAATAGGTCTGAATTTATTGCACGTATTAGACGTTCGCAGATAACACGAACGAACAAATAGTGACAACTACATGCACGCATTTCTTCCCACCAGTAAATACGTCAGAAAACGTCGAGCCCCACATGCTGTCCCCCTGTCACTTACCAGCATTTGTGTTATTACGAAAGATGGTTTCATCACGGTTTACATTTTAAAGGCGACGTTTTGTAAACAAGGAATGTTCTTGTCATCTTAATCGAGACTATCTAAATGGAATGTCATGTTCATGTTTTATTTGGTTGTTTAGTATTATTTTGCGAAATAAGGTTTCTACTGAGGTTTCTAGTGTCACTGTTGTCTACTACAGCAAAATATTGTGTATGCGCTAATCAGTGCCTGCTACTTCTAGTGTCTGGCATTTCTACCAAAACCTGGCGGTAAGAAAAAAAAAGGAAGACATTGACAGACAGAGAGCCAGGCAGGCAGGCAGGCAGGCAGACAGACAGGCAGACAGGCAGGCAGACAGACTCAACAATATAGTCTAAATATCAGGGAATAAAAGGGATTATTTGTTGTTGCTGTTCTTTATTGATAAGGATCATTGGTCTCGGGGGGACCTCACAATATTTTTCTTTGACCTCATGATGAGATAACCGTCATTTAATCTCCAATTTAAAGAAGGAAGCATGACAGGAGTGAAGCGTTGAGGAGACCGAAGGAAAGTTTAGCTTTTTGCAACGCAGTACGTGTGCGGACCAAAGGGCGGACCTTTTCTAAAGCCCTTGCAGACGTCTTGCCCGCAGCAGTGACTGTCTATGACACACCATTCATCCCGTGGGCTGCACTGAAACACATTTGTACAGCAACGTCCGGTGTCAGTATCACGTGACTGGGGGACTGAGGCCCGTGTTGTGACGGAAGTCCCCGGTTTGGCAGTTCGTAAACTTTGTCCAAAAAACACCGTCCTGATACGCACCTACCAGTAGTTTGGTGCGGGACGTAGAGCAAAAACCCCCACCAGCTCCTACGTATTATATGCAAAGTCTTTTCAATTTTTGTATTGCCCATCCATTTAACACAATCTAGCAAGATGATCCGGCGCTGTCCGTTGTTTTGAAATAAAGGTTGGTTTTTTAACGTCAGCCACTTAGCGACACTGCAACCACCCACCCGGACCCAAGCATCCACTGCCTTAACGCAACCCGCACATAACCCACCACCCACACCCAACCTCCACCCTTCTAAATTAAAAACTATACAGTAAAAAAATACCGCTTCAGTAATTGGCGTTTGCAGCAAAAGCAGAAAGCAGGTCAACATCACGGCTTTAAAAGCGTAGTCCATCATGGCTGACGATTTTCAAATAAAAAACACAACAAAATAAACTTACCATAACAGCATTTTCAAAACTTTACAAACGGAAAACATTCATTTCCAATCTATGATATGCTTCGTGCAACACATAAAACGTATTTTAGAATAACCTAACTTATTAAAATAATTCAAAATAAGTCAAAATAATTCAAAAGGCTGTCTTTTTTATCAATTCACAACTTTTTTCTCTGCATCCTTTTCTAAAAGTACAGAGAGTATCACAAACGTTCTTGTTACATGTTGCCTTGTGTGTTGTTGTGTCTAGTGAGACAGAAAATAATGTTCAATAGCCAAACGTACGAAACTGTTTACCTTGTCGACTCTGGGTGTAAACAGTGATTTGATCTGGGATTAGAACTGAAGTAGTTTCAGACAGATTCAGAATGTTGGTTTTATATCAAACGAGAAGAAGGACAACATGCGCTTTTATTTGTTGATTGGTCTTTGGTAACTGTCAGTCAAAATTGTATTGCTGGTTGTAAAGCGCGGATTGTCCACCTTGTCGTGATGCCGCGCTGAAGAACTCTTCATTTACTATATATTAACATATCTACGTGTCAGATAACCCCCCCCCCCAACACAGCATCTTGTGAAAAGTCCTATTCTAGGTACAGACTGTGCTTTGGGCATGTCCTTACTCTTCCCTCCTAAACCAGCAGAAGGCGCTCTAATATATATTTAATAAATTAAAGCTGCCCTACAGAATTTGGCATCGCGTGATGTTGCAGGCCCAGAGATAGCTCGGGCATTCTGAGGTCGGTCTCAAGACTTCTAAAGGTCAAACCTCTATTAATCAAAGTATTTTCTTCGAAATGTAGGAATACATGAACTAAACACTCGCAAATAACACGAACGCACGAACAGAAACAAATACACGGATGTTTCGCCTCTTCATCTTGACTTAGTTTAATCTTTTGTTCCCAGCTGCTGTCTATCTGTTACTTACCAATATGTGTGCTATTACAAAAATGGTTTCATTGCGATTTGATTGGAAAGATGTCATTTTGTAAATTAGGAATTTCTTGTTATTTTTCATTTTTTAGTATTGTGAAATAAGGTTCTAGTGATTATCAGTAATCTTTGTTTACTATTATCCCGCAGCAAGACATCGTGCGTGCGTTAAGGCAGTGGCTCCAGCTCCCTTCTTTATTATTACAAAGATGGAAAAAAAAGGACAGACAGGCAAACAGACAGACTGTCAGACAGACAGACACAATGACAGAGGTAGAGTTGTAGATAATAGATGTCTGTATGTTACTTGACAATAAAATGTCCCTGATGTCGTCTTTCTCTATTTTTGGATCCACTCAATCCACTTTTTGTTTATCGATTAGTTTGCCGACAATGTCGAATTCACTTGTCGTCCCCGGGGCCGCTAGACATTCTAACCACTGACAGCCATTTTGACGGATTGCTCACGGATTCCTTCTGTTCGCACAGAAATAACCAAACCTCTATTTTCTAAGCTGATCGTTGCCTTACATCCTTTCTGGAAATTAGAATGATAGTACAAACGTTTTTGCTGACATGTTTTTGGTTGTGTTTTGTTTGTCTAGTAAGACTAAAGAGAAATGTGAATATGACAAAAACTGAAGTTATAGGTGGCTGATATATATATATATATAACTCTACAGCATTTTCCGTACCATTACTCTGCGGAGGTATACAACATTTCGCAAGATACAAAGAAATTTATTGATTGATGCCAGCAACTCGACTCTTCAGAAATTTCGATTGGATCTTGCAGCACTGACTAGGATTTGACTAGCTTATATGAATCATATAACTATTACATATAATGACGATGATCAGTGTGTGCACAAGATGTGATTCTCTGCGCTACGCGGTTTCTAGTTATATGAATCATATAACTATTACATATAAAAATGGTGATCAGTGTGTGTACAAGATGTGATTGCCTTCTCTGCGCTACGCCGTTTCTAGTTATATGGAACAGACAAACATTCAGTGTAAACATCGCTTGAGTGTCAGTAAGTGATGTTGTTGATACATAAGTACGTATACACTTCAGAATGTTTTACAATTAGGGTAAGATTTTCATTAATGGTACAATAAGGACTTGGAATAATTAAGGCTGTTGCTTTGTCTGTAGTTTGTCAGTTCAGACTTAACAATATAGTCTGATCATAGGGGAATAAAAGTGATTTTTTGTTATTGTTCTTGTTTATTAATAATGAACATTGTTTTATTTTAGTTTGGATTAGAGAACCGTCATTTAGTCTCCAGTTTTGAAAAGAGTCAGCATGACAGTAGTGAAGCGTTGAGGAGACCGAAGGAAATTTCAGTTTGAAACGCACATCTTGCACTGAAATTTGTATAGGAATCCAGGAACACACACACACACTCGCGAGCACAAACACCAACCACGCACGCACAGGCAATCGCACACACATGTCAAGAAAAAAACTTGTTATAGGGAACAGTACTAGTTGGCCAGGTGTCAGTATAATGTGACAAGGTGGAACTGAAGCCCGTATTGCGCCAGCAGTCCCCCGTGTGGCAAAACGTAAACTTTGTCTAAGCAATACCGTCCTGATATGCACATAGTTTGCGGAATTCCTTATGATGTCGGTTCCTTATGTAAGCTGTGCTCTGCTGTGGGATAAGAAATAAAGCGGTTTGAAATGGACGCAGACTGTGGGCTTCATACATAAAGAAGGGATGGACAGAATACACTTTGTTTTCAATCGCGCTTTGCTGTCAGGCAAAGCGTCAACGTGTCGGATACCCTGTCAGATTTCCTGTCCGATGCCCTATCAGATGCCCTATCAGATCACCCGGTCTTTCCCTCTAATTTCAGCTTTCCTTTTGTATGGTCTACACACACACATCCATCCATAACCGCTTCATGCTATTTCTTGTAAGCTACGCTTCGTTGCAAACATCTTTTTGACAAACATCTTAACGTCAAGAATACAAGCGCGCATAATCTGTAAGTTGAAAACTTGAGTACATTGAATTTTTTAAAAAGGTTTCGTGTATAAAGTAGACGTTTTAAACGAACTTTTAGAACAGAAATTGCATGCAGGCTGTTCCTCACTACACGATGGCTTATGAACCACAAAAAACGTATGACCCCAGCTGCCGTCGACCGTTTAATTACCAACACCTGTGTTATTACAAAGTGTTATTTGATCATGCTCCACTTTAACAGACGTCGCATCGTACATTTGAAATGCCAGTGTTATTTTTTAAATCGAAATCATTTAGACTGGTTGCATGTTGCTCAAACCCCCAGCCTTTTACTTGCCACATGCGCAGCTCAAGCAAAAGAGGGCAGGGATAAAAAAATACTAAGCTATTTATACTACAGTTACAACCAATAATGATCCACTGCGCGACTACATGAATCATAGAGTACACGCATACAGTATTTATAGGATGATCGTTAAAACTACGATACCGATAGTCCACATCGGTCAAACGAGAAAACCATACTTTTTACCGAATTAATCGTCCGTCCTCGGTACAAGGGCGGTAATTCCAACTGCCTGTCAAATGACGTCACACATGCGTCTTTACTTTCGTCACGAGCAACCGATGGCCACGTTAATCGAAATTATTCTCACTACACTTTATGCACCTTAACTGGTCCCGACTGGACGATCCGACTAGCAGTTAGGTCTGTACTTTAGGAAGTTACTTGGCGAGTTTACACCCGACTGCCCACAGCTATTTCGTCACAAATATTATTTTTTTTTAAAAACTACGATCAGCAATCTTCTTAGCATGTTGCTTCCGTCTTCTGAGACCCGCGACCTCTTCCTTCACAACATTCTACGCTGTAGAGCACGAAACAAAAGGATCGCCGCCATTATAAACAGTCGGTTAGCTTACCTAAACTTAACAGTAGGTAAAGGCCATCGGCTCTCAAGGCTTTCCATTTTTCTTTTTGGTGTTGTTAGTTGTTTTTTCGTGGGTGGGAGGTAGAGATGGTGGTGGCAGCAGTATAACTATTAGATGAAGCCGTTGATCTCGCGAGAAACGGGATAAAAGGCAGTCTACGCATGCCTGTCCCAAGTGCGTGGGAAAAGAAGACTCGCGGACCGGAGAGACAGAGAGAGGGAGAGAGAGATCCACCACAACCAGAGATGAGAAGACAGAGTGACTGAGCGCGATTATGGATATTAAGCGACAACAACACAACCATTCCTGCCCTGGGTGACAGTATCCCTGGATATGCAGACAGCTCCGCTGTTTTATTGATCTGCTGCAGGATTACCCCCCCCCCACCACCACCACCACCACCACAACACACACACACCTACTCACAAGCAGGCAAGCACGCACACACGAAACCAGCACACATGCATACACTGTGAAATTCGGTGATCAGCGTTGTGAGCAGGCCGTGTGTGCTGTGATATATCAGCTGTCTGTCGTACCTTGCTGGTCCTTGTTTGTCTTTCAAAAGATTTGCGAGTTAAAATGAGCCTTAAGAAACATATTATGACGACATGTTTGAAGATTTTTTTAGTTCAAAAACGAATATTAAAAAGTAAATATGAAAGTTCTAACGCATCGTGATGGAAGGGAAACTGCCGCTGGGGTGTCCCCTAGGCCGATATAAGGTAGGGGTACCAAGTCTCCGTCAAGCGGTAGTTGAGTGTTTATTATTTGTGTTGACCTGGTGTGACGTGTTCCCACTAGCGAAAGTGTGGCCGGCCGAGTGTGCGGGTCTTGCGTGAGTGACCCGACGCGCGGTCAGTGCATCCCTCCCCCTCCTTTAGATCAGAGGTTAGGTTTTCCCCACCACTCTCTTCATCCCTTGGCTCACCACAATGACTAGCTGGTTTCTACTGTTCATGTTTTATATGATTGTGTAATATTATTTTTCGAAATAAAGTTTCTATTGAGGTTTCTATTAACTGTTACTAATTTTTTGTCATTATTCTCTACTACAGCAAGATATTGTCTATGCGCTAATCAGTGTCTTCCATTTTTGCCAAAACCTGGCGGTAAGACAGACATACCGACTGACTGACTGACTGACTGACTGACTGACTGACTGACTGACTGACTGACTGACTGACTGACTGACTGACTCAACAACAAAAAAACTAAGTTCAGGGAGTTAGAGGGATTTCTTTTTGTTGTTGTTTATTGATAATGATCATTGGCCTTGGGGGCCTTACAATATTTGTCTTTGAGCTCAGGATTAGAGAACCGTCATTTAATCTCCAATTTTAAAAAAGGCAACAGGAGTGACGCACTGAGCAGGCCGACGGAAATTTCATTTTGCCTTGCAAAACCTGATCGGATCATTCGGCGGATCTGGTTTCCTGCCCTTGCAGGCTCCAAAGCAGCAGTGATTGGGAGCGCTGCAATTTTCACCCAGTCCTCTGCACTGAAACATATTTGTATAGGAATGCAGGCCCACCCGCCCCCACACGCACGCACGCACGCACGCACAATCCCAACACACATGTGAAGAAAGAAAGGAAAAACATGAAACTCAAGGAATATACACTTCATTTAAATAATCTCAAAGAAGAACAAGTGCAAATTATTTTTAAACATGAACCCGTGAAAAAAATTTATCAGAGCGCTCGAAGGCAAAAGACAACCAAGATAAACGAATTTTTTATCGCAGAGAAATACTTGTAGTAATATTTTCAAATTAAACTATTTAATGCAGACTATTTACAAAAACAATGTTCATGGACAGAATTCATGTTTGAGAAAGTTTATCGATTATCTAAGGTTCAAATATACATATTGTAATGATTTATGCACACATGGGTTAGTGCTTTTGAAAGTTTAGCGAAGATCTGAAGATAGGACTTTCAGGTGTTCGTGAAGAGAGTTTCGCGCTATTTTCGAAACTTTTCTCGTGGGGACGTATTTGCTTGCCATATAAGGAAATATGAGCATTTTAAACTGTACTGCAGTCTTCGTTAACAAAAAGGGGCTGAGCCAAGCTTTGTGAGGCGATACAGACGCAGACACAGACAACGTCAGCAGTTCAAAGGCATGACCCCTTCCCCAGGACGACACAGACACATACACACGAATGCTTTTCACTTTCACTGAAAGTGAATCGGGGATTACCTAACATTTTAGCCCCTATGGAAGGGGATTTTTAACAACTGAGAACAGCAAGACACCAAGGTTGTTAAAAGCAACAACAATATCTCCATATAATCCTACTCAGATCAAGTATTCCAAGACGTAATTGTCAAGCTTTATTTCATTGTCTTCTGTTTAAAATAGCAATAGCTTTTGTGCTCGATTGTTCATAATTAGACCGCTTCGGTAGTCTAGAGGTTACTGCGTTCGCTTTCGAGCCGGCGGGCCGGTGGTCCGCATCCCAGCATAATCATACCTAAGACTTAACAAATGCCAATGTGGTAGCTGCTCTGCCAGACGCCTGGCGCTAGAGGGAACAGTACTAGGACTGGTTGGCCCGATGTCAGTATAATGTGACTGCGTGGGACTGGTTTTTAACCGTCAGCCACTAGGCGACACTGCACACACCAACCCGCCCCAAGCATCCCCCTCCTTAACTCGAGCCGGCCATAACCCACACCCACCCTACTAAATGGAAAACTAAACAGTAAACAAAAAATTTACCCCTTCAGTAATTGGCGATTGCAGCAAAAGCAGACAGCAGGTCAACATCACGACTTTAAATACGTGGTCCATCATGGCTGACGATGAGGAAATAAAAACCATATCATAACAATATACAACTTACCATAACAACATTTTCAAAACTTTACAAACGGCAGACACTCATTTCTAAATTGTGATACGCTACGTACAACACATAAACAGGTATTTTAGAATAACCTAACTTTTCAAAATAATCCAAACAGTTTTTTCTTTGCATCCTTTTATTCAGAAAGTACAGAGAGTATCACAAACGTTATTGTTACATGTTGCCTTGTGTGTTGTTGTGTCTAGTAAGACAGAAAATAATGTTCAATAGCCAAACGTATGAAACTATTTACCTTGTCGACTCTAGATGTAAGCAGTGATTCGCTCTGGGATTAGAACTGATGTGGTTTCAGATAGATTCAGAATGTTGGTTTTATATCAAACGAGAAGAAGGACAAAAGGCTTTTTTATTTGTTGATTGGTCTTTGGTAACTGTCAGTCAAAATTGTATTGCTAGTCGTAAAGCGAGGATTGTCCACCTTGTCGTGAAGCGGCGCTCAAGAACTCTTCATTTACTATATATTAACATATCTTTGTGTCAGATAACTCAGGCCCAGCGATAGCTCGGACATTCTGAGGTCAGTCTCAAGACTTCTTAAGTTCTAACCTTGGGCTTAGTCATTCAACTTTCCTAATGAAACCCTTTAATAATCAAAGTATTTTCTTCGAAAAAGTAGGAATACATGAACTAGACACTAGCAAATAACACGAACGCACAAACAGAAACAAATACACGGATGCGTTCCCCTCTTCATCTTCACTTAAATTTAATCTTTTGTTCCCAGCTGCTGTCCATCTGTTACGTACTAATATGTGTGGTATTACAAAAATGGTTTCATTGCGCATAGCTTTGACATACGTCATTTTGTAAATTAGGAATGTCTTGTCATTTTTCACTTCGTGAAATAAGGTTCTTGTAATTATCAGTAGTCTTTTTTCGCTATTATCGTATAACAAGACATCGTGCGTTCTGCATCTCCTTTCTGTATTATTCCAAATAAGGAAATTAAAAAATTCTGCAGATTGACAGTTTCTTCATATTTCGACACTGTACCTAGGCCTTAACACAAATGAAATAATAAATATCATGAGGCCCTTACCAAGCGGACACGGCCATCAGCGTGCAAGGGAGATCACCAAAATTCCCTTTCTTACAATGAGTACTTTCCCTTGCTTCGCTTGACAAGCATCGTTGTGTGTAGCAAATAAACATAGCAGCTCTATACCCCGACTAAGTTTTGGGGTGTGTTTCCGAGACAGATACAGGGGTACGGTGGTTATTAAGGAAAATACATGTTAAAATGGGGTTACAAAAGGTGTAGTAGTGGTAGGTAGTAAATGGGTAAGTGGGTTAGTAAACGGGGTGGAGTGTAAGAGTTAAGATAATGATATCTCGGCGTTGATTGGTTAAACAGATTTGTTGCTTTTCACGTTTTTATTTAAAGAACAAAACCAGGCAGCGCCTGTCCCCTGATTAGTCTACTATAAAGTGTATCATTAGTGATTATAAGAGACGCAATACAAAGAATACTACATTGATGTCAGCTACACATCCCCAGTCCCCATGCCGAACTGAGAATCTCATTACAAGATGTGTAAATGGTATTTTGTGAAGTACGAACTTTCCCCATCCATCCACAGATTAGAGACGGAAGTTCTGAAGCATCGCCCTCCTATGGGGTTTTCTGCAACACGACAGTTCCGGGACGACTGAGGTCATCAGCAAACACCTTAAGGATCAAATTCCATTCGGACTCTTCACAGTCTGGAGCTGGTTTTGAGGCGAGTTATACGACAGGTGAGATAACTCAAGCCTTTCGATCCGTAAATTTTCACATCGAGTTGTCTCAGCTATTTAGTTCCTTTGTATTCTTATCTTTATCCCCTGTATTTGTGTTCTTTATTTGTTTATAATTGTGTGTTGTTTTTGTTTGTTCATGCGTTTGATTTTCTTTCTTTTTTCTTTGCTTTCTCTTTCCTTTTCTTTCCCTTTTCCTTTCTTTCTCTCTCTTTCTTCCTTCCTCCCTCCCTTCCTTCCTTCCTTCCTTTCTTTCTTTTGTTGGTTCTTTCTTCCAGAATAAAACTAACCGAATGACACAGAGTGGATCAACAGCAGTAGCAACTGATGAGAAGAAAGCAGAATATATTTCTTAGTTCTATATTTTAAAGCAGGCGAGATTCTTCAGCAATACAACACAGATCGCATGTGCTGGTAAATTTTAAAAACCAAACACGCAGACGTTTGGACAGTGTCCACTGAACAAAAAAAACTAGACCCTTTAAACTTAGCATATGTTCTCGAAGGTTACCAGTAAGACAATAACTGATAACGGTGACCCGACCTGTAGCGGTTAGAATACGTCATTAGTGTGCCCTAGAGGAGATCGGGATGAATTTCCTTTTTCTTGTTCGATCAGGCAGTTCTACAAGACTTCTTTGTTTTATAAATGTCTGTCGTGCCTTTTGCGTACGAGTTTGCTGTACCTTGTTTTTTTCTCAATATTATTTTACTCTGCCAATGTAATTAATAGAAGTTCGGATTTATCACTGTAATGTACTTCATTATTCTAGGTTACTGTCAAGATACTGATCAACCTCCCCCCGCGCTCCTAGTAAATGATAAACAAAATCTACTCGCGTCATAGCATTTATTGTTGACTACTACGATTGATTGATTGATTGGATGATTGATTAATTGATTGGATAATTGATTGGACGATTGATTGATTGGATGATTGATTGATTGGACGATTGATTGATTGGATGATTGATTGATTTGATGATTGATTGATTTGATGATTGATTGGATGATTGATTGATTGGATGATTGATTGATTGATTGGATGCTGCTGCTGCTGCTGCTGCTGCTGCTGCTGCTGCTGCTGCTGCTGCTGATGATGATGATGATGATGATGATGATGATGATGATGATGATGATGATGATGACATTTGAAGTTGCTAACAAAGTACTAGTCTTCAATGGTGTTCGGCATATACACCTTTCCATCTCTGAATCGCAAAAAGTTATTTAAAAAAAAACAAACAACAAACAACAGAATAATGTACTGGAGTGACTGGGGCGCCATTCCTAAAATAGAAAAGGCCAACTATGACGGTACGGAACGCCAGACCCTGGTCTCTGGATCTCAGATTATTGGTTGGCCAAACGGTCTGGCCTTGGACACAGCCGGTGAGATTTTATTTTGATTGTTTGTCCGCATTTTTTAATTTCTGTAGTGTTTTATCCCTCCCCGTCTGTCTGCTTGAATGTCTAGCTGCCTGTTCCCGTTTGTGTCATAATTAGTAGTATCCGTGTTTGTAGTCTATGTACATGGAGAGACCTCTGTACGTATGTGATTATGAATGTGACTGCGTGTGCGCGTGGGTGAAACTCTGTATGTGTACATGTGCGCACGTGCGTGTGTGTTTGGGTATATGTGAACGCACGTACGTTTGTGTACATCTGTGTGCGAATGCGCGCCCCCGCGTGCGATGTTGAGCAGGTAGAAGACTGTATTGGGCGGATGCGCTGACGGACATGATAGGATGTGTTGACGTGGACGGCAGAAACACATCTGTGATTTTAAGAACTCCAGGAACCCACTATTCTGGCACGGACATCTATCTCAACAGTCTGTGACTGACTGGGGCACGGCAGGGTAACTGTTCAGTTGTTAATCTTCTCTACTGGTGTAATCTTCACTTCGTAACCTTCTTTAGAGACTGTCATATTCATCTTCGTAATATTCTCTACGCTTGGCTGGGGTAGTTACTTTTAAAAACTACTTTAAGTAAAAGTAAAAGTACTTCAGTAAAAAAACTACTTTAAGTAAAAGTAAAAAGTACTTTCATAAAAGTTACTTAAGTAAAAGTAAAAAAGTACTCATGTTAAAAGTACTTTTTTAGTTACAAAGTAAAAGTATTTTGAATTACGGCAAACATTTGTATGTGCGTGCAACACACACGCACATACAGTCTCTTCCAGCAAACGGTATGAATTATAATATAACTTTGTTTTAAACTACTCAAACTATTTTTTTCTTGTGGTATACATGGTATAATTTTCATACTTTTAGACAGTTTTAGGTAAATAAAAAAATAGACAAGACATTTATTTTAAAAGTCCACTTACTGTCATTGCTGATTTAGATGCTTAGGGATTTGCGAACAAGTTTTAATAATAATAGGTTTGGGAGCATATCTGCAGTTGATACTGGTATTAGGAATACTTAATAAAGAACAAATGAGGAAAGAGCGCTTAAATTATGAAATGGGTACGGTAAGCTCCCTTGGTCACAGGCGTCTGCATACGGTATTGTTGTTGAGTGTTTCAAGTACTTCCTGTTGGAGTGATAATTAGGAATACGTTTAGATTCCTTGTTGGCATTTTGGGGTATAACGGGCCATAGCGGGGTTTCAGGCAGATGTTTTAAACAATTAAATCACGGATTAAATAACCACTAGTGTAAAACGAAGAGTGCTCTAGACTGTATTTCATCCATATTTGATGAATCATCGGACACATCGCCTATATTACATTATTACTATCAACATTAAAATTTATCTCTACGTGATTCCTCAGATCTGAAGGCGAGTACGCACTTCTTTATGCTTTGGTGCACAAAGCAAGCACAGGAATTTGCACGTCTTTTCATTTACTTTCAAACAACGAATCGTGGAATCTAAAATGCGGCCAAGGTGATTCGGCCATTTCATGCGTCTTCAAAAAAAATGTCGAGTCCTACATGCTGTCCACCTGACACTTACACGCATTTGTGTTATTACGAAAAATGGTTTCATCGTTATTTAAAATTTTAAAGGCTATGTTCTGTTAATTAGGAATGTTTTTGTCATCTTAATGGAGAATATTGAAATGGAATGTCCTGTTCATGTTTTATTTTGCGAAATCAGGTTTGTATTAAGGGTTCTGTTAACTGTTACTATTTTTTTATCACTGTTGTCTACTGTAGCAAGATATTGTGTATATGCTCATCAGTGTCTTGCTTTTCTAACAAAACCTGACCGACCGACCGACCGACCGACCGACCGACCGACCGACCGACCGACCGACCGACCGACCGACCGAC
>SMGT01009689.1:349-44046 GCA_004794575.1 Lanistes nyassanus | reverse complement strand
GACGAGTGATCGAAAGGGACTTATTGGTGGCGATGAGAAGGTGTGATGAAGGGTGGTCACGAGCCATTCAATGACGTGTTAGAGATTAGCTGATGTCATATGTGTAGTGTAGTGGTGAGAGACTGCGAGAGATATTTATATTTGCGTTGATTGTTTGGGGGAGAGTGGAGGGAGTCGAAAAATTATACCTGGCTGGGGCCTCGTTGAATTTTCACTGCCGGTCTAGTGTTGTGTTTTGTACGAGTGGTGGTAGAAAGGACACGCCCCCACAAACCACTCCTATCACTAGTGAGTATGACTGCGGTGAGAGGGAGCGGGATGTGACAGTGTGTCTCAATTTAATCAACGTGTGCCATTACACAAAACACCTCAAAGTGGCACACATGGTATGCAGAAATATCTCATCTCTTTTTCTTACTCCCATCGTGTCAGACATCGTTTATCTTACTCAACAACTGTTCTTAAAATTTAATGTAGAACTTACTTCGGAAGATCTTGTACAATATCATTAGCCATGACGTACAGTAAGACAGCCAGTTCATGTACAGCTTCGTCAGCAATGACGTACAACGACTCTTCCCCCGCCTTCAGCAACAAATCATTCACGGCCTTCTCTACGTCTTTCTCATCCTCATAGAAATCATATTTCAGGAGATGAGGCTGTCCGGGTGATGCCACTGACGTCATCTGTGTGTTGACAATCTGCAGTAACAGGTGGTACAACATGCTGCACGCTGCAAGACTCTCACTACAAGTACTCACAATGTGGACGTCGTGGCCACATCTCAACCATTCTGTTGCCTTCAGCAGCAACACCACAGTTTTACCTGTACCGGGCGGGCCGGCTACAATGAGCCTAGGATGTGCTGTGTTAACCAGATCAACTTGCCCCGGGAACAGAATTATTTGAGCAGTATAGAACTCTCCTGTCAATGACACGGTCTGACCCAGGGTCTTGACACACAGGCGTGGGGGAGATATACATGGCACAGTCACTGTTGTCGCCGGACCACAAAATCTGCAACAAGCAGTTTTGCTTCTTGTTAATGTTTATTACTAATATTTAATTCAACTACAACAAACCAGTAACAGTGTAGGCCATATTCGTTATTTCCAGAAATTGTCATATTTTGTTAATATGCATTTTTTCGGTAGAACTTTGGTGCATTGTACACAAGCAAGTAGCTATATGTAAAAATTGAAACCCAAATCAAGCAGCGCCTGTAGCGGCCGGTGCTTGTCACTTTGCAGGGTGGTCTTCTAAATTTGTTTGGTGCGATTATTGGCCTTATGAATAAAATTGTGTGCAACCAAACATTAAATTTAGCAAATATTGTTGGAAGTACCTGTTTGAATCCGCCGTTATTATTTAAAATAATTTATGACACGTTGTTACATTTTAGACAGTGTTGTAGGTGTATATACAACTCACCTAGCTACCAAAGTCTTGTAAATGTCACAGGTCATGTGACTGTCGGGCCCAGACACAGCCACACGTCGCTGCCACCAGTTCCCGAGTTCCCTCAGCACGTCACTACTGACGTCCCATGGCGTCTGGGGGTCAGACAACTGATCAGAGCACACACACAGACCGGTGATGTCAGCGGGATCTGTTGTTCCCAGACACCGACAGAGATCCTGTTTGAAAACATTTTGTCAAATCTTATACCAAACTCTGAATAACCCAAGCGATATTATCATCTGATTGCTTTTAATAGTTATAGTAAAATGCTCCCTCCTCCAGACCCATTAAAACATACACAGCACGTGACACTAAAACCAAAACAAAGTAAAACTACAACAAACTTAACGAATACTAGTGTAAGGGCAACATAAGAGCACACAGTAAATAAACACAGAAGCACATTCATACATACAAATATACACATGTATATATTAGCCTAATAAGATACATCAGCCATGGTTTATAAAAAGCTTGCAGAAAAACCTTTAAAGGGATTTTTGGAAGAGTTGTGCTTATAGCACCCACGCTTAGCTATCTTGCTTCTAACTAAAGACACGTTGCCCATGGGCCTTAGACTTTGTTTTTACTGCTGAAAAAATGGAGTGTCTGCTGAGCACCGAAGTTGTATGCCAGGAGTGTACAATGAAAGGGCCGACCCCCCACCCCCCCAAAAAAAAATCTGGTGGATAATTTGATTTCAATGCGTGCTTGTAAAGGTAACCAATAATGTGCCCGAAAAAAATGTTTAACGCGATCGCGTTTCTCTGCCTGAAGAACAAGACGCGCAGCCTAATTCTGACCTGTTATGTGCAGTTTACTAAGGGGTTACTGAGGGAATACAGAGATTTGAGCATTACAGTAATCTTAATTAGTCCGAAAGAAAGCGCGAGGAAGGATGTAATCAGCCTGGATGAAGAGATGCTGGCGAACAGTACTAATTTACGCAGTTCAAAGTATGCTGACTTACAAAAGACTGAAACATGGTTGTGAAACGATATGCTTCACTGAAAGAAAACACGTGGCTGCTCCTTGAGATAAACAAAGTCGCAACAAAGAAAACGGACCCAAACAAAAATAGACAAGCACAACCTCAACGTTTCAGGGCATTGCCCCTTCTTCAGGACGACACAAACAAATAAAACGAGTTTCTTATCACGACCTAGGTTTTAGACTGTTACTACCAGAGGAGAGATTTCGGCATGTTTGAAATAAATGCTGCTTGAAAACTACCACAAGTGCAGTAATCTGCTTTAGCTATTTCGAAAGATCGAATTGTGAAGATCAAAATAATTACAGAATCGTAATGAAGAACTATTTATTTGTTGTTAGACGTACTCACTGTATGCACTATACGTACCCACTCGGTTCCCTCACCAATGACGTCCCAGGTGGTCTCCACGTTTGTGTCAAAAATGTAGAAAAAAATATATCATGGATAAAAACATAATTCCAACGCAGGCTGAAAGACAGATTTAAAAACAATAAAATGATTCCTACCCGAAATCCATCCAGTGTGAATTCAAGTGAATGCAGCAAATTTGCGGACGCGATTGTCTCGCAAACTACCGAACAAGATCACTTGGTTTCGAGATCACAGTTGAGAAGAATTCGTGTATTGCGTGGTCTAAGGGAAGGAACTTGATAGAAAAATGATTCCGCTATAAGAAAACAGCATCTACATCCCTTGTCGACGAATCGCTTTTGGTTTAAACATTTGTAACATCAGGACAATACAAATACAAACACACATAGAGATAAAGACATATAGGCAGAAACAGACCAAGACAAAGACAAAAAAGGCACTCAGATTTTTTGTCCTACGCTGGACGAAACACCACTTAGAAGTGGACGTATTTCGATATATAATTGCCACCTTGCTATTGCCTTGATATTAACCAAGTGTGATTTGAAAAGATGTGTGATCATTTGCACAAAAAAATCATATTGCCTGAAAAGTATCTGGAATTCTTACCTGCATGAGCTTAGGGTCACCAGAGATGGCCTGTTGTACCTGACGAGCTGTGAGGTTAGGGACCACGATCGTCTTAGTGATGCGCAGACCGGGAGTGACGTCAGACACCAGATGTGACAACATGGCTTCTGCCTTGTCCAGTTGTGATACGGCTTTTGTCAGTTTGCTTCTGATGTTCTTGTCTATATCTTGCTGTGACATACTAAGTTGACTTACTCTATCACACGAAGCTTTCAACTCGCAGACGACAATGCCGTACTGTCTGTGAATTAGCAGCACATCAAAGTCTCCCCGTTTGTTTTTCAGCAAAGGAGTAGGTAAGCTGTTCGCTACAGGTAGGTGAGCAGCCGCAGCCGCGTAACAAGGTTCACCCAGGTATTGTCCGAACTGAAGCTGGCTCAGTCCAACCAAAACTTCTCTGTTCTCTTCAGACATTTTCTGTAGACAGAAGAGAAACCGCTGCATGGCTGCATCTTCTCTGACGTCAGAATCCTGGAAGTTAGATGGCTCAGCACTCTTATAACCAGCCTGTCCAGGTGTTGACTGACCTGCTTCTCCAGGTGTTAACTCAGCTGCCTGTCCAAGTGTTAACCGACCAGTTTGTTGAAGTGTTGTTTGGCTAGCTTGTCCAGGTGTTAAATGACAACCGTGTCCAGGTGTTAACTTATCTGCCTGTTTATATGTTGACTGATCAGTTTCTTCAGATGTTGACTGACCAGCCTGATCAGGTGTTGACTGACCAGCCTGATCAGGTGTTGACTGACCAGCCTGATCAGGTGTTGACTGACCAGCCTGATCAGGTGTTGACTGGCTAGCTTGTGCAGGTGTTAACTTAGCAGCTTGTTCAGGTTTTGACTGAACAGCTTGTTCAGGTGTTGGCTGAGCAGCTTGTTCAGGTGTTAGCTGAACAGCCTGTCCAGGTGTTGACTGAACAACCTGTGCAGGAGTTGATAGATCTGTCTGACCAGGTCCTTGATTGTGGTAAAAAAAAATTCTGGCCAGCAGTCGACAGTCTGGTGATCGGCACGCGGTTGAAATAGACAGGAGGCAAGAAGTAGGCGCGAGAGTCGAGATCAGGAAACACGGCCTCAACCCACTGTTTCCAGAATGTCTGAGCTTGTGCTGAGACAGTATCCTATGTTCATGGATATCGACAAATAACATTATATAATGATCAGATGTTACAAAAAACCATTATTAAATAGAACGAAAAGAGACACTTTTTACGGATTTATAAGATAGTAAACGTATAATAATGGTCGTTAAGAAGATGAATTATTCAACAATCGATGCTTCTCAGTCCTCTAAAGTAATTATCACATGATCTTTTAATTTTTAGATTATTGTCCTTTTGAATGGTTTTCGTAAGGCTCCAAAGTCTATTTTTGTAATGATTAGTATCCAGTACGGAGTGTCAGAGGAAATGAGTGTTACAAAAATATTAGACTGCACTATTTAAAACCACATGGAACTTTTTAAAGTAGATGTCCTTTAACCTAGAGAGAATTTAATTATTGATCACCTGTAGTTATTTTTATGCAATTTTGAAATTCATATAAAAATCAAACCGCATAGATAGGTACAGGCCATACCCCATAATGTATAGGCCAGTTAACTACTCAAACCACTTAAAAAGCTTAATATCAAAGGACCAAGGGAGGTTACCGTACCCAAACACGTAGCAAAGAGAGGACCGAAAGAAAGGAACGTGACAGATCCTCTTCTTTATTAATTATAATTTGCACCTTGAGGATTTCATGTATTTGTTCTATGTTGTGTTTGTCTTGGATCCCAGTTGTCACCAATCGCTTAGTGAGCGGGCTGACTACATTAAACAGGGATTCTCTGTATGCACACGTTGTGTACCGAGGGTTAGCTGTGTGAAGACTAGCGCCGTTATAAAGAAAGGGATGGCAGATCTTTTTGAGGATCTGCCAAGTTCCTTTCTTTCGACCCTCTCTTTGCTACGTGTTTGGGTACGGTAAGTTCCCTTGGTCACATGCGTCTGCATACGGGTATGTTGAGCGCTACCAGTACTTCTTGTTGGAGTTATCCTTTGATAATTTAAAGCTCTCGGTCCTCATTTGTTCTTTATTATCTTTACCTGAGTGCCTGTCTCTTGGTTGATAAGGATGACTGCTGCCTCGATCTGAGGACGAGATCCCTGGATGATGACAATCTTCGTGTTTTGTACGTCCGAAGGGTTGGGGTCAAATTCTACATCGGCTCCTGTCTTCTGTTTTATCTCTTTACATTTACTTTCTGTGGATACAAATTTTAACCATCTCTTAAATTTTTCTATCAAACACTTACATCACCAACTTACAGGCAGGTGCGCGCACATAAGTATATATATATATATATACTGCAAGCAGATTAACGCTGTGACAAAATATATTTCTAGACAGACAAGTAGACAGACAGGCAGGCTGACAAACAAGAACGCCGAGACCCAGACAGACAGACACACCAGCCTTACCTGTGAGTAGAGCAGCCTGTGCGTCTGTGACAGAGTGAAGGTAAACTTCACTATTACCTCCCCATTGACTACCTGTTTGTACTGTACGACGTGTACTGGTCCTCCCAGTCTACAGCGTAAACAGGAATACATGGACATAAAAATGATAATACGGTTAACAAAAAAGGAACTGCGCCAAGCTAAATGAAACGACACAATCAACAGTTTCGGTGCATTACCTCTTCGTGAAGATGACAAACACAAACAGACAGAGACAGATCAAGAAACAATAAACAGGCACAAAGCTAAGTAGGTCGTAAAGGGTGGAGTGAAAAATACACTTCAGCTGAAATGTCAGATGCTTATAGTATTGTATTTTTAGGCAGATGACAAGGAGTTATACCACACTCTGCGCGATCGACTGCTGATTATTTCTTCAGTTCGCATTGCTTGATTCTTGATATTTCGGAATATTAGCGCTAAATAAACTTGTGTTTTCATGGATGTTGTCGTTACGTATTACTATTGGTCGTAAATACTGTGACTACAGATGGATTTTACTACGGGTTGTACTGACAGTTAGTTTGCGATCTGTTCTATTGTTGGATTTTATACTGATACCAATATTTTAACCCCTTGTCGATGCTGTTGCAGTCTGCCTTTCTGATGACTAGTACAGCTGAGTGTAAATCAATTTACTATGTATTGTTATCTCCATGTTGCTGTCGGTTTTGTTCCTCTGCTACTGACAACTACAACATAAAATAGTATCGTTTTCACTTTTCAACCAGCTTTTCACACTCGTGGTTACACAGTTCACAGTTGTTTAGCTCTCGTTGCAGAAAACAACGGCTAAGGAGGTGGGGGGGTTGAGGGTGGCGGGAAACCGATGACAACAAGCACGAGTTCCTTCAGCAGCCAGGTGTACATCTCATGATAGGCAAAGGTAACAGTGTCCTTGTCTCACCTGTTGTGAAGCAGATGGAGGCTGACCGGACATGGCTGGCAGTGACCTCTGACCTCAAAAAAGACAAAGTCTGTCGAAAACACCATCAGCTGCTTGACCTTTTCAGTCTGTCTTCCGATGACCGCAGCTCACTGCCTGGAGTGAGGGCTACTCATATCGTCAGTGTCCGCTGTACTAGAGCCTTGAGCGGCGTCTGTGTCTCCAGACTAAACATTGCGAGAAATTTCGTCAGTGATTTATAGATTAAGATGCCTCTTTATTATATCTTACAGGAAAACAAAACTTCTTGTATTTCTCAACGGATAACTTTGTTTTCCGATAAACTCACTGAACTTCCGTTAGAAAGCATACATCTTTTCGGGAGTAGTTAATAATTCTCTCGGCACCTAATACAAAAAATTGTTTGAAGACTTGGAAAAGAAACATAGGAGTTTAATAGTAATCTCAATTAATGTGAACAGCTGCCATTGCGTATGCTCACGAGCTCTTTAGTTTGATTTATTAGATTTATCAAAGGTCTGGTCTGAGGTTACTGTATCCGGGCTAGTAGAACTTCGCCATTACAGTGAAACTTAAGCATAAATGCAAAAAGATGATGGGAAACGAGTGTACCAAAAACAAATAAAATATATAACATTTTACAATTTGTTCGAACTGGACAGGGGTGGTAATATTTTGTTTGTAGATACATACATAACTATCATGCTTTGTCTAGCCTAGGCTTTAATTAAAGATATTCCGTCTGATCTTTTGAAGATTTGAGGGGCGCACAAGTTGTCACCACGCTCCCGCAGCGTTTGGATGAATAGCTAAATGTAGGTTTGGAATCGATTTCAAAGTGAAAACAGTATTTTCTTTTTCTAAAATATCCGACACTTTTCTTGTGTACCAGAATGTGACAAACACAAACCACCATCCATTGATCGACACAACAAACATTAGAAGACGTAAAAGGTCTGAAGAGGGATGATGCAAATTTTGGAACATTCCAGGAAAAAAAGATCGGTTAATTTCTATAGGTCAATACTAGAATGCTGTAAACTGCTACGACAAAACTCTCAGGCATAAAGACGATAAATTACTTAATACCAGCGGCCTCGCGTTATCAGCACAATGCGGTGCTTTTGTGACTGTGAAACAATCGAACTTAGACTGGATTTCACAGCCTCTGTACCAGGGATCTCAAGCGAACGACTAGAACTGATACTCGTACAACAAAAAAGCGCTTTCTCACGAGCGCTTGATTTGTATGTCCTCCTGATGGTACAGATGTATCACTAAATTAAGGGTTTGTAGTTAAATGTTTCATTTTTTTCAAATTAAAGGTCGTGTTACTATTAATAGTCTCGTTGCCCTCCGTCACTGAAATGAAATAGAGCAGAATGTGTCAAGGCAAAACAGGGTTAAAGGGAAATAGTGAACCAATAAAAGCTAAGATATTTTTTTAAATGTCATTACAACTGTTTTTGACATCGCAAAGTTAGTAATAATTCTACTCAACTGCTGTTGCACCAGCTTACCTTGTCTGAAATGTTGCTCACTTGATGGTACTATGAAAAACAGCCTAGGCCTTTAATTTGTTTCCTTGCACATTAGATAAGATCGGGCATTCCCTCTTTGAACATTTCTAGACATAAGAGTCCCCCATCCTTACCCCTACACAAGCGCAGCACTTTGAAAACAACAGTATTTCAGTCTAGCCCCCAGTGTGGATGTGAGCATCTACGCGAGATTGGAGCAAATAGTGCAGATGTGAACACTTAAAACATAAGTGTGTGAATTTAGTGAATGTGTGAAACCGTAGAGATATGTGAACAGCTTCAATAATGTTTAGCACCTTTCTTTCTCTCTGTCCTTTTCCTCCCTCTCCTCTCACGCAGTTTACATAGACCAGTTATCATTGGGTTCACACAGTAGTTTGCAAATGACATTTATTAAGAGTTAAAAAAGGTTTTAAAAATTCAATACACTTTTTAATGAAGAAACAGAACCTTATGCAATATATATTTATATCAGCAGCAGCATTGTACGATGCATTAAAATCGGTTGTAACTAATAAAAATGCAGATCTGCCACGTTCCTTACTTTCGACTCACTCTTTGCTACGTGTTTGGGTACGGTAGGCTCCCTTGATTGCATACGTCAGCATACGGTTGTGTCTAGCTCTGCCAGTACTTTCTTGGGCTTGTTATTTAATAAAAACGAGTAACCAAAGATTACTCAAGCAGCCACATGGCATAATGAAAAGCATAGATTAAAATGACAAGGCGTGTTGGGTGTCTAAGGTAAGAAGCTAAGAAAGATTTTTAAAGATGCAGGAGTGGAATACCGATTGATTAAGAACAAAAGCAAGCTACCGAAATCAAAAATCATGTTGTTGCTATGAACGTCATCTTGGTACACTATCCGATATTCTGGTTTGGTAAAATTCCATCTGGGTGTGCTAACGTTCTTTAAAAGATGTTGCTTATCCATATTATAATAATAGTAAAATTGGAGATGAGACCCACAGACTGAAGAGTAGAGCTTGATAATCTGTACTGGAAGTCGTGAGATATATGTCCTTGTCCATTATGTGAAACACATAGAAAATCACACTCGTGTACACTGTTATAAGCGATTGCAAAATAGTAAACACACGGATTTGGGGTTTTTAAGTAAAAAGAAAAATAGTGATCAAGTGGTACAGAGCAAACTTTTTCTTTTATCATTCTGACAGTCATTACAAAGAAAAAACACATTCCAAATATCAGCTACCCATAGCTAAAACTGTTCGCTGGAGGTTAATAATCTTTATGTAAGTCAGTCGAAACAATCTTATCATCGGACAGTCAGTACATAGTCTTTGGCAAAGTTTCCATGGCTATCAAGCAGAGACTATAAATAATGTTTGTGAGTTCATGAAGCAAAGATGTGAAATAAAGGGCTACTGAAAGCGGATGTTCGTGTGATACAGACAAAGGCAACAGGTGACCGAGATTTGAGTGAGATTCGTGTTAAAGTGGCTAGCGGTCAGCGGGAGACAATCACAAGTTGTGACGTACACCGGGACATGAGATGAAGTCGGACATCAACATCATCATCAGACTCCAGGCAGACGATGATTTTTCTCTCCAGACCCTGAACACGACGTACATCCGCCACCCACACCACGTCGCTGCGGGCTGTGGCCACGTCCTCGATGTCATCATCTTTCATTAACCGCATTGGAATATCTACTTCTGTCAACGCCGTTCCAAAACCCCACTCATCAATGACTGGAAAGATGTACAAGACCAGTATGTCTCTCCATTGTAGGCAGGGTGGTGATGTGCTGCTGTTGATGGTGGTGACGGTCGAAGATGTGGAGTTTACTGTAAACATTCGAAGCGAATTGGTTTTTTAATCAGCCACTTATTACAGACACAACGTTCACATAGAAAATGGCTTTGACCTGTGCATTTACGAAACAAATATGCACACAGATATTTACAAAGACGTCATACTGCTATGACACAATGTGCGCGGTCACACACACATTCTCTTGTTCATTTCACAAGTTGTCACGCGTCTGTAATTATCACACAATTTTTATGTGTTAATAACATCTCCTGTCACAACACATCACACTACACAATACACACACGTACCCAGAACACGCAGGCTGCGTAGGAAGCTCGCTAACTCACGACCGCAGGTGACACAGTCACGTGGCAAGTCACCTGAGTGATTCTGACCTCGGTGATACAGTCGTGTGACTGGCGGGCCGTCTGTGTGGTCTACCACACCACGCTCACTGTACGCCTGGACATGATTGAGCTTAGTGATGTCCTCGTCCTGCTGGACTTCCCTGACGACGACTGGTGGAGAGCGGAGGGGTCTGGTTAAATATTCCACGTGCCAGCCTGCGGGTGCGTCTTCATGGTAACAACTTGCCGCCCAATAATGGAGTCGAGGAACTCGTGCTAGCAGCTCGTCAGAGAAGACATTGAAGTCGCGTGATCTGTCACAGACATGAGCTTTACAAAGGACAGAGACATAGGTACCATCAGGTTGTCACAAGTGTGTAGTGTTTTACTGAGAATTAGAATTCACTGTGTACTGTTCAGGATGCAAGTGTTTGTATTTGTCTAAAGTGTATCCACCTGTGACGTAAATAACTGATGGGGTCACAACACACGCTACACTAATGAAGTCTAAATGACAAGCAGCCCATAACCCAATCTTTTGTTCTAGATCTGTGTGGACTTACCATGCGTCGAAAAGTGCTTACTCTCTAGAGATAAGCCACAATCACCCATGCCAAGCAACAAGTGCTCCCCATCTTTTACTGAACGGACTAGTCTAGTCAGTCACATGAGCTGGCCACCCACTGACAGGTCTGTCCTCTTTCTGAGTGTGATCTACAAGCCTGTGATAATCATGGTAAGTATATTTCATTAAACACGAAATTAGAACGAACATTTTGGCCCATATTGCCCAGCATCTCTGGATGCAATCTTTCTCCGAACCATCTGAGTTGTTTCCACTCCACTTTGTTATTGTAATCAGCAACAATTTCGTTCTAAAATACACGTAACATGCCTATCAAGGGCTTTGGTAGCCATAGTCCTACCTGCTGTGGATAAAACACCCTAGATTGACTGTCAGGGTCAAAGCGCACTGTAAGAACAACAAGACTATAAATCTGGTTGGAGTCAGACGTCATGCCTCCTCTGGTACCCACCACTGCTCTGGATAACGATTTGAGTCACCCTCGTGCAGCCTACAACCATGGTAAACACGATAGGAATAAGTGATACGTGATGATGCGTCTGAACAGAGCGGGAAAACAGACACTGGAAGTGGCTCCTTCACCTCCGTCAAAGACGCAAGCACACCAAGAACACGCTCAAGTGCAAGGATATGTGCATTCCCCCCCCCCCCATAGCAGGGGTGGACGCTTGCTTTTTCCCAACTGTGCAGGACTGCCATGGCGGGACCACAGACATGTTAGATCACCACAGAGAGTTCGAGGGTAGGTTGGTTGGTTGGTGATTTGGTTGGCAAACACAGCCGCAGGCACACATGATGTTGACCTAACAAACTTCTAGAGAATAAAGATAACAGACCTGTCCGGTGGTTGGTCACCTCGCTTAGCTGACTGGAGCGGCCCATTCGGTGATAGAGGGAGGGTAGGAAGCTTACCGCGATTTCTGTTGTGGCTTAGCCCGGAGTAGTAAGCACTTCTAGGGCATGGTAAATTTGTTGACATTCAGCTTCTTTTTCACCTCTTACCAAGTCACATGTTGTACAACTTACTGAATAGTTAGATGTGCAATTTCATCAGAGATGACGTACAACGATCCCCTCTTTGCTACCAGTGACATTTCATTCACGGCCTTCTCCACGTCTTTGTCATCACAGAAATCAAACTTCAGGAGGCGAGGCTGTCCAGGTGATGACGCTGACGTCTGCTTATTGACAATCTGCTGCAACAGGTGGTACAACATGCTGCACGCTGCAAGACTCTCACTCCAAGTACTCACAATGTAGACGTCTTTCCCAAGTGTCAACCATTTTGTTGCCACCAGCAGCAGCACCACAGTTTTACCTGTGCCGGGGGGGCCGGCTACAAAGACTCTACGATGCCCCGTGTTCAGCAGGTCAAGTTGCTCCGGGAACAGAGTGATTTGAGCAGTATAGCACTCTCCCGTCATCGACACGGCCTGACCCAGGGTCTTGACACACAGGCGTGGGGGAGATGTACATGGCACAGTCACTGTTGTCGCCGGACCACAGAACCTGCAACAATAAGTCTTGTTTTTTTAACTTACTTACTTGTACAAACAGAACGCACGAGGCTTTTTTCATCAGCCTTCAGTCAATGTACACGTCCTCTTCCAGGACTAATAAATTTTCTTTCAAGACGCTACCTCTGGGCTCTGGTTGTACTCGAGGTTTTTAACTGCCGAATTTCCTAATCTACTCAAAAGAAATTGCGACATTCAACATTATAAGGACAATGCTGCAGGGGAAAAAATCTCTTTCAAGTTATTCTTCTTTTACAACAGTGATATGCGAGTATAATCCTTCTGCGAGAAACCGCAATCTCAAGAAAATTATATTCAAAATAGTGCAAATGTTTATCCCTGCCAAAATAAATTCTGTGGTACAAACTACGAAATAATCTTTTGATTCACTGACATTATTTTGGAGACTTGACAACGGAACAATAGGCTACATGTAAATATTTCCTCACGTTCCGCTATGTTGCGATAAAACCTTATCCTCAGCACAGCGCAGAAGAGCAGCTTTATAATCTGGCATCATAGTTTAACGTGTTAAAAGATTCTAACACACACAATAGCAATTCTCTTATGTACACAGCTGAATTGAATCGCTAGTGGCATAGCAACAATGTATGCACCTTATGTGTGAAAGAAGTCAATTTCAATCCTATCAAAAGTTTAATTCTTAACTAAATTTACATTGTTTTAAATGTTTATTTCTTCTCTGTATAAATCTAGCACATCACTTTAGATGAAATAGTAGCCAACACTCGAAAATTGACAAATGTTCATTAGTCGCCTGTGAGCCATCTAGTCGAAGATGAGTCAAGCTACACCCGAGCTTCAGGACTAACTGTTCTTGCATTGGAAATTTTTTTAAAAATCCAAACGAAGATTGCTCATTACATTCAAACTGGCTCAGTAGTTTATACGTGGACATTGTGTGTAGGAGATTTTTTAAAGTACCTAGCTAGATCAAGTGAAAGAGATGACATTACATTCTAGACTGTGGTAGGTAATTATGTCAACCCCTGTTTGTGATACTCGCCTGGCTACCAGCGTCTTGTAAATGTCACAGGTCATATGACTGTCAGGCCCAGACACAGCCACACGTCGCTGCCACCAGTTCCCGAGTTCCCTCAGCACGTCACTACTGACGTCCCATGGCGTCTTGGGGTCAGACAACTGATCAGAGCACACACACAGACCAGTGATGTCAGCGGGATTTGTTGTTCCCAGACACCGACTGAGATCCTGTTGGAAAACATTACGTCACATTTTCTCAATGCAGTGCACACAATATACTGTTGACATGCATATCACCTGACAGGTGGTTTTACAGTATAAAAATTCAAGACAAAAATAAGATAGAGATGACCAAGCCATGTTTCTTTGACAGGCAAAACGTTCACAGCAAAACGCAACAGACTCTCTTCATGACGTTGACGTGTCAGTAAAATTATGATCTAGATCTTAGTATGGTCTTGTAGTGATTACTTGGATATATTTATATATAACAGCGGTGTCTCCCAGTATGCTTATCTGAAGTTAATAAACATCGGGTGTGGCCTGTTTACACGGACAAGATATGTGACCATGTTCTAAAACGTCTAATTACGTTACAATCAGGTGGAATCCTTACCTGTATGAGCTTAGGATCACCAGAGATGGCCTGTTGTACCTGATGAGCTGTGAGGTTAGGGACCACGATCGTCTTAGTGATTCGCAGACCGGGAGTGACGTCAGACACCAGATGTGACAACATGGCTTCTGCCTTGTCCAGTTGTAATACGGCTTGTGTCAGTTTGTCTGCAATCATCTTGTCCACATCTGGCTGTGACATATTGAGTTCGCCTATTTTCTTGCCGACAGATTTTACCTCGAAGAGCACAATGCCGTACTGTCTGTGAATAACCATCACATCAAAGTCTCCCCGTTTGTGTTTAGAAAAAGCAGTAGGTAAATTCTTGGCTAGAGGTAGGTGAGCAGCCGCAGCCGCGTAACAAGGTTCACCCAGGTATTGTCCGAACTGAAGCTGGCTCAGTCCAACCAAAACTTCTCTGTTCTCTTCAGACATTTTCTGCAGACACAAAAGAATTTTTTGCATGGCTGCATCATCTCTGACGTCACTGTCCTGAACAGGAGATGGTTGAGCACTCTTATTACCAGAAGTTGAATTCATCGACTGTTGGCTGGATTGTCCGGCTTGTCTGAGTGTTGACCGACCGGCTTGACCGGATGCTTCATGAAGGACCAGAACGTCCTGACCACCAGCCGACTGTCTGGTCATCGGCACGCGGTTGAAGTAGACAGGAGGCAGGAAGTAGGCGCGAGAGTCGAGATCAGGAAACGCGGCCTCAACCCACTGTTGCCAGAATGTCTGGGTTTGTGCTGAGAGTGTCCCCTGTGGAAATGCAAGACGGAGGCACAACTTAAGATAAAATGATCACATATTGCGAAGTAAAGCATAACTATATTAGACAACGAGGGACCTATTGGACAGATTATATAGTCAGTGACTATGAAAATATGCTGGGCATTATAAAAGCAAGTAGCCGTTCCAAAACCCGATGCACGTTCAAGAAGTGATGGCGATTCATATCTAAAAATAGTTTCAATGCAAACATAGTAGACCCTCTTAGGATATGGCAATTTCAGTTAACCGCTTTGTATTGCATTGCATTGCATTTTAGCGACCTGAGTGCCTGTCTCCTGGTTAATGAGCCTGACTGCTGCCTCGATCTGAAGGAGAGATCCACGGATGATGACAATTTTCGTGTTTTGTACATCCGAGGGGTTAAGGCTGTACTCTACATCAGCTCCTGTCTTGTGTTTGATGGCTTGACATTTACTTTCTGGAGATACAAAGTTTAACCATCTTTGAAATTCTAATATCCAACTTACAATTATAAATGAAAACTCACCCTGACTTCACGAGGCTAAGCCCACGACGACTGACAGAATAAGACAGGCAGACGGACAAAGTGGACATGTGAAACAGGTATATATATATATAATTAAGAAAACATGCACATTTATGGGATATATGTATATAGACAGGCAGACAGACAGACCATGCATACCTGTCAGTAGAGCAGCCTGTGTGTCTGTGACAGAGTGAAGGAAAACTTCACTATTACCTCCCCTTTGACTTCCTGCTTGTTGTGTAGGACCTGTACGGGTCCTGCCCGCATTTCCGGTCTACATGGTAGGCATGAATACATAGACAGAAGTAAAACATTAGGCCTACAATCGAATCAGTTATCGAACTCCGAGATTTGCTGCATAGACCTAATAAGTACGAACATTTCTCACTGTACACATCACTATACGATACGTATAAACTACGAACACCAGCTTCGAAACTACAGTCCACCGTATCTCTCTCTCTCTCTCTGCATGCGTGAGCTTAGGTGCACGGATATTATGAATTTGCGGTTGTAGGTGTAAGTTTGCGTGCTTGCGTACGTGGTGCTCTAATGCATTTTTTCTATAGTTGTAGAACTACTGACTTGAATTTAATATTAGTTATGTTTATTTTACTGGCTGATTCGATCTCATTCTACTGACGCGTTAAAAAATCAGAATTGTTGTTTTGTATTGCAATCAACTGTTCGCACCCAACTAAATATTTTACAGAGCAAGCTGTTTATGGTTCATTGCAAATAACAATGGCTAACGTGGGGAAATGCAAAACTGTGATGACAACAAGCACCTGTTGCGACAACAGGTGTGCATTTCGTCCTCGGGAAAGGTGACAGTGTCTTGTCTCACCTGTTGTGAAGCAGATGGAGTTTGACCAAACATGTCTAACAAGGAATTCTGACTTCAACAAGACAAAGGCTGTCGGAAACAGCATGTGTTGTTTGAGCATTGAAGCAATCCGTCTTCAGATGAACGCTGCTCACTGTCTGGAGTGAGGGGTACACACATCGTCAGTGTCCGTGTTAGGTGTTCTAGGACTTGAGCGGGGCTTGTGTCTTCAAACTAAAAATGATGATGAAATGGATTGCCACTGATTTAGAGACAATGTCATGTCCTTTATTGTTTGATGCAAAATCCATTTCTGTACTTTGAAACAACAGTCGTTTTTATATTGCTTTTAAAGTTGTCTTTGAGACAGACAGACAGACAGACAGACAGACAGACAGACAGACAGACAGACAGACAGACAGACAGACAGACAGACAGACAGACAGACAGACAGACAATCTCTACATTGGCAAGACTCAATGTACACATAACGACCGCTTCAAGCAACAACTCGCTGAAACGAGACACAAGAAAAACTCCCCAGTAGCAAGACACTTCAACATTCCACCGCACACACTGGACAACATTAACAATGGCGCATTTTGTGCAAGTCTTTACAAGCAGAACTGAGCAGCATCGGGTGGTGTCATCTGATGTGCGTGGCCGTATTGGATAGGTCACCTGAATATTCGATGACAATTCTGAAACTTTTTGTTCGATACTGAAGCACTCTTTAGGGGCGGTGGGTATCCGAACGGTTGCTACAAACGAGACGTTTCTCACTTGTTTCCCAGATTTTCCAAATCAGGGAAGGCAAGGTTATTTTTAATCTTAGAGGGGAATGTAGCATTCGAAACGACGCAACAAAGTATACAACGTATATAATTGAGAGATAATAAAAAGTAAAGGGGGTAAAGAAATCCTAATACTCCGCAGTTATACTCGTCGTCCGGGTATAAGGATCTGGGAGAAGAGAACGGAACTTCCTTTCCTCTTAACCCCATTATTATTTTTTTAAAAAACACTGCACCCCACACGTCTTATAGTTTGTCACTTGGCTGAGTCCAATGGTGAGCTTAAAAAAAAAAGCTGGAACCCTGTAATACTAGCATTGCTGATATATACTGACTGCTTTCCAGTAGTTAACAAACTTAGAACGTCTCAATACTGTCACAGTATTTTCATAGATATTTACTTATGTGTTAGTGTCTAGGCTTTGATATAATTTCGTTTAAGAGTTTCTTATCTTGGTGGACTGCTACCATTAGTCAATGTTTGCAGTGAGGGTTAGTATTTCATATCAGTCTATAATCCTTATCTGCTCATTTGCTGTGTATGCTGTTAGGGACTATCTCTCGTATAACAGTAATCACTGTTTCCGATCATCAGCTGTATTTTTACTTGACACTCGGCTTTGCGTGTTGTACGCATAACACATGCACTAAAGACTTGTACCGGTACACCGTACAGTTTTAAGACGGTATCGGTATTTACCGGTATTCCGGTACCTATATACCGCAACCTCTAGTATGAACAAGTGGCAAAAATGTTTTCTGGAGGTTATACGGCTGCGTATGGTCAAGTAAGAGAAAAAGCATTCATGTCTCTCAAACAGACAGTATAACTCATGATCGGATTTTCCCGAAGACATAGAAGGTTATTGATTTGCCTTTTGTAATAAGAAAACTACATAACAATCATAATGAAATATAAAATGTAGAGACAAAGATAACACCAGACCGTCTCCATAGTCACTCTCATTTGGCGTTGTGGTTAACCACATTTACACCAATTTCTGTTGTTAAGAGGCCAATATATAACTGAGGTGTCATGGTCTAACGAAGGTTTGAGAAAATTTCGTTATGACATAGTATTGTATACAAACCAAACACATAACACTAGTCAGTATTATACAACTTGTTATGCAGAAACACAAAACGCTCACCTTAAGTCGTCAAAGCTTTTATCGTCGCTGAGTGACAAGCGACGACACAATTAAGTTGTCCGTTGTGCTGTGAGGGCAATACCCTACAGCCATCGGTGCGGACATCTCCGTTTCCTTTTTTAGTGCATGTACAGCATGCAGACCTGACTGTCAAGACTGACTACAGTCTAGATGACTGCGTCCTAGACAGCAAGCAATACCGTTTCAATTTTTTGAGTGGTGTGAAATTGGTTTGTCGTTTGCAGTAAAACATGTTTACCGCAAACATTATCCACACGTTTCCAGTAAACCTCTCACTGCCAGAGCAAGTCTGTTTACACCTGGAACAAACCCATTAATGCCAAACTTCAGCATTCTAATTTAATATATAAGCTTGGTTTTTTTTGTTAGTGTAAAAGCAATTTTTAAAATTCCATCCCGGCATCATGCGCAGTTCCATTACTTTTATTCGACTCAAGACATGGACACTCAACCAGACGCTCTCAAAATAAAGTTGAATTAAATTCATACAATCCAGACTGCCTTGGTGGTCTTTTGGCTTCCGAGGCAGGAGATCCCTGCCAGACGCTAGTATTATAGGGAACAGTACTAGGACTGTTTTGCCCGGTATTAGTATAATGTGATTGCGACACCAGTCCCACTTGTGACAGCACCTTAACTTGTCTAAGCAACACGTTCTCTACACACACCTGCTTACAGCAACGGTCATCGAGAGTTTTTCCCAGATGCTTCAGTTTCCTTTCATTTTCTCCTCCTCCATCGTTGACTTCCTTCTTTCTCCCGTCATGATATATATATATATAGATATCGCCCTCTCTGCTAATCTTACTTGAATCAATACCCCCCCCCCCCCACATGTTATACTGCAAGGGGTTCACTGAGTGTCTGACGGTTCAAAATAGTGTTTCTAAAATTTAATCTATATTTGCTATGCGGTCTAGTGCACTGAAGGTTGTCCCAACCCTGACTCACAAAGAATGTCCTATATCTAATGTACTGCAACTATCTCCCTAATTAGTAGGCATGTATTATATACTATGGGATCTTATTGCGGGTGTGTGCAGCGGAACTGTAAATGTGTAAATCGAGGAACCATATCCACCCTGGGTGAATTTTGTAAGCGGAGAACTGTTCACATAAAAGAATTCTTTGCTCAGAGCTTGCTGTGCGGGGCAACCAGACTCGACCAGCACAGCAATCGTTATTTTGCCACAACAGACACTGTCAAGCCATCTCGTGTATTGCAAGTCAAAAGAACGGACTAAACTGGATCAAACTGGAAATCTTTTGCGTTTCGTGCATGTAAGCACAAGAAACTGTACTGCTGTGTGTCAAAGAGTGAGAAAGACACACACATACACACACACAAACGCACGCACATATACCACAATTATATTTCAGCAAATAACTACCTTTAACACCCTTTTAAACTTTATTACCTACATATTCATGTGCTCTTTCTATTACAGTAAGTTCGACATTTTGTTTGTGTTTAAAATAACACTTCATTTCGATTTTTACAAAGACAAATGTCAATCTGTATTATTCAGTTACGAGTCAAAGCAGAAAGTCTCCTTTGCGCATATTTTGGTCCAAGAAGATAGATTGTCAGGAAGACAGTCCGATGGAAAGAAAGCCTTTATCTAAGTGTAAGTTCGGTATTTATTGCCATGTATTTCTTTTTCAACAACTGGGGCCTTAATATGCTAGAGATTTTTTTTTACCTTTCTAGTGAAGACCGCTCTGATAGCTTCCGAGGTGTGGGATCGTTCATTAAAATTGACAATCTGCCCTGTCAGGCGTCATAGGGAACAGTAGTAGGACTGGTTGGCCCGGTATCAGTATAACGTGACTGGGTGGGACTGAAGGCTGTGTTGTGGCAACAGTCTCAGAGTGGCAACACATAAACTTTGTCTAAGCAACGCTGTCTTGATAGTTTGCCAAATAGTTTGCGGCGGGACATTAACTAACGAACACCCAACCCTCTTTGCAGCGACGACTTTAAAGTAATAATAGCGCGCAACTGCAAAACATACACACACACTACACACACACTACACACACGCACACACACACACACACACAGAAGAGTGCTAAAAGCCTTCCTAAAATATAGTTTCATGGAGTTTATTCTAAACTGAGGCATTTAAAACAGGGAAAGAATAAATTATCTTAGTGTCGCCCTTATTCCTTGAGTAAAACCCTGTGCTCATAAATTAAATCATATCTTGAAAATAATAATAAAAACGAAAACCACAATCATTTTAATCCTTCGTTAGAACCTAAAACAAAAGCTGTTCTTTCTTGGCCTTCATGCAAGACAGCGGAATAGCTGACTTAGTCTAGAAAATTCCACATGGCAGAAACAAGTTGCTTGAATTTCCCGTACACGAAAACCGTAGAGCCTATTCTCCCCTCGTTATTAGGGCGTCACAGAAGTGAATGGCTTATCCCACGGTTGCCGGAACAGCCTTTTCAGAAAAAGAAACAAATAAACAACCGTGAATAAATTTAGTACAGTGTACGTGCATTCGATGCCTCTCTGCTTCTCAGCGATTCCCACTGACTCGGGGCACGCATGCGCAGATAACCATTCACCTCAGAGCATCATAACCGCCCTTATGCGATGTAGGTCACCTATAAAAGGTTTAGTCCTTTCGCGCTGAAATTTTTATCTAGAAAGAACGGTTAAACAAACATTAACACATAATTTTTTGGAAACTTTTAAAAATGTTTAACTGAAAAGTAGTGGGTGTGATGTCTGTACCCCAGTGTAAGTGTAGCTCCGATGGGACTTAGCAGAGGTGTCGTCTTATGGCAAAGGTTGAAACAAGAACATTGCTTCTTGCTTGCATGGTAATCACAAATCGAGATTACTTTTTGTAACCAACAAAGATACCCGTTCCTGGTTTCGGGGATATTAAAGAAGACGTGATGACTGCACTAAAGGTATGCAGTTACTGAAAGAGCGATGTTGGAGTCGATCTGGGAAGTGACTGTTTTGTTAGATTACAGATCTAGATTGTCAGATTGTGTACAGCTATAAATATATTTGTTTTGAGTAAAATCAGTAGGTGAAAAACAGCACATTAATGGTTTAAATGATTTTCATGAAGACAATGTGTTTAAGGAAACAACATGTGTCAGTTTGATTCTTTAGGAGACCAATTTTTCTATTCAGTCTGAGGGTTTTGTACGCTCAGGCTGGGGATATGATTGCGTTCTCGCATGCAGTGATACAAATAAAACTGTTGGGGCAATTGTTTTGAATAATACTTTGAATATAAGATTTATTCTATGAACTGTCATTTCTAAATAAACCTCTTACACTTAATAACATTTATGGTCCGATCTTATAGAACTTTTCATAACCCACCACTGGGTTGACTATTGGCTTACACATCGTACTACCCAACACTCAAAAGTTGCCGGCACCAAACCACTGACGAAATGGCTTAGCAACATGGGGAAGAAAACCTCTTCCATAAATCCACTGTCGAAAAATGCTCTCGACACCAGAAGACAAATACTTCCAAGGGAAAAAAATTCTAACACGGTGAACTTGGGAGCCGCAATGAAAAAACTGCAGTAATAGACCCTGTACGCTTAAATGAGTGGCACGAACTAACGAAACACAGGTAAATTATGCTGCGCACGCCCTGCACACGTGCACGCAGAAATCCGAGTGCTGACGTTGGTGACTTTCTTTTATCTGTCGTCCATGACCCTCCCATTTTCCTACACGCGGTCATAGCCGATTTCAGTTGTTTAAGGTTGTCTTCACTACAATCATATTTTCCATAAATTGCAAAAGTAGTAGCATTGATACAGCAGAAGACAGTCAGTCATCATTCCGACTGTCACGAGACACTACATGTAACGTTTTCTGGGGTGTGCTGGATTTTTAGGGAAGAGATAAGAAACGTAGACACTTAAAGCAGACCCCACCTTTTCAAGCAAAAGGTACACGACCAGATAAATTAGCACAATTATTGAACTGTAAACAATAAAAGGGATAGCAGAGGGAGAAAAGAGGTAGATGAACAAATATGTAACAATGCGTATGTGTGTGTGTGTGTGTGTGTGTGTGTGTGTGTGTGTGTGTGTGTGTGTGTGTGTGTGTGTGTGTGTGTGTGTGTGTGTGTGTGTGTGTGTGTGTGTGTGTGATAGACACAATGTGTGGTATGTTACAACTTTTCAGAACAGTGAGTAATACAACTGGAATACCGTCGAATTAATAGGAATAATAAATTCTACTTGCGGTGGATATAATTATTCCGATCAGGAACATAATAATAATCCAGTCAGGAACGGAACAGACAATCCAATGTTCGTTCACACTAACAAGTGGACCGGGGTAGTAGTTTATATGCAGGATAAGACGGTTGAAGTCTGTAGACCAAATCACAGAAACGCAAATGTTCAGTCTATGGAACGTGGACTCGGGAAAGTTTGTAAGCGAGGCCAAAGGTGAAATAAAATCCAGTCTTGCCAAGCCAGTAGATCACAGCAGAACGATCTGGTCCTCAGGTATCAGGAACCTCGGATCACAAGCAACGTACTATACAGTCTGTTCGTTTGTCCTTGGACGTCCTTGCCTAACCGTTACCGGTTAACTCCAACGTTTCTCATAGATTTTAGATCCATGAGAAAAATCCACACCCTCTAGTGGGAAGAAGTGCGCTCAACTGCATACTCACGGCCTACTATTAAGTCGTCTAAACAAGTAGCAGTTACAAGACTGTATACTACTGGTCGCTCAGCCGTTAGGTCTCCTCCTTCGAAGGCCTAACAAATGTATTCTGCCTCTTTCAAAATCCCGAGAAAGTGTCAACAAGTCTTGCCGTTGCGAAGCCAGAAATCTTCTCAAGGCAAGAACCAAGCTAATACAGTAATCTCTCGACTGTTTTCCCCAGTAGCTATACAGGATCAGTTAGCAGCGACCGTTGACGTTACTTCAACTAGGAATGCGTCCTATTCCCTTCATGGTCTTTGCTTGAATCCCCGAAGAAGCGCTAAATTCCACCTAAGTTCTTTCGGTCTCCCTTCACAACTCGCGTCCTATCTTTTCATTGGCCGAGTCTTACGTGTCTTTACAATCAACATGACGTCTCTTGTTCCTAAACCTACGTATGATTATTGTGTCACTTTCTCTTGAATGAAAGATTACACAGCTACAGAAAGATACAATAAACATAACAAAGTTCTTAAACAATAGCGCTGAAGAAAACCTTCCAAAACGCAACACTACACATAAATAACACATTCCAACAATCAGCTATTCACAGTGTGTCTTTACACAGATTGAGGTCCTGGTTCTTGTTTCTCAAACCTTAAAGCTGAGAAGTTCCTCGATGGTTTTCACTATTATGCTGCTAGGTGGCTGGAGTAACAGAGTTTTCACAAGAAATGTCGGGTGATAAATCCATTAAACTTGTTTCCTTCACATCCTTCATTATGTTGGAAATCTGCCTTTCGTCACAACTGTTTTGCTTGATTGACAGCCTAGCAACAGTAAATAAATCCCCGTTCACGTTATTAATGTTGAAGACACAGGGTCTCGTAGCGCAGTTGTTTTCATCTTCAGTGCGTGGCTGAAACACGAAACAGTATTGATTGAACTGAGTGGTGCAATATAATTCAAAATCTAATTACAACCCTAAAATCATCGTCTTTATCGTCGTAGTCGTTATCGTCATTGTCGTCCTCGTCCTTCTACTCCTTCTCCTCGTCGTCCTCGTCTCAAGCACGAATCGTCAATCATTATTATTCTTTATAGTATGATCCATATTCTAACAGTGAAAACAATGTTGAATTTATTTCTACAGGCGTTAGCACCTTTTTGTAGGCAGGCTGTGCAGAACGTATGTTTGGCATAACCACCCCAAGCTACACAAGAAAGTGAAAAAACCGTCAGTTCTAAAATGCATAATGCTGCTAAGACAAAAAACAACAAAAAAAACAAAATTATATCAAATCGTAGTAGTATTTTTATAAGGTTAAGTTGAAAAGTTTTCTATAAACTTTGTATTCTCACTAGATATGAAAAAAACCGAAGGAAAGAAAGCGGCAAGTAGCAGTCAAACCAGAAGCAGAAACACAGAAATTATTGATCTATTTGCGCTATTATGTAATAGCAATATATGCATATTTTTTCTAGTTATACAAATTGCTGACACTCACTTTCTGTTGTTCAACATTCTGAATAATCTCTTTGCCTGCCTTTGAGGAATTTTTGAATAGTAAAAAATTAAGGAACCTCCAACCCTTGCAGCTATAGATCCCATCAGCCTAAGTCTATTTGTCTCCCTGTCTCAGTCATTTGCTCATAAAAATAGAGCTCGGCACACAATAAAAATATATTTAAGAAACGCATAACGCACTCCCGCGGACAGATGGAAGTAGTTTCAGTAAATATTGCGGTCGGGTACTGAAAATTCACGACAGAGTACACTACTAGTGTATAACACCATGCTTTCCTCCAGTCAGGTAAGTACAATAGAGGGCAAGGCCTGTTTCTAAGCCTGAAGGCATGTGCTGATGTAGAGGAACAGACATCAAATCCCCCGAAACACGACATGCCTACCTACTAGACAAACTGCCAAGAAGAAACAAGCGCGAGGGGAGCGGGGAGATGAGGGAGGAAGAGCAGGAACTGGAGCATTATGGTGCATTAATTTCATTAATAATGCTCATGCCCTAAAACCCTGACAGTCCATCCTGTCACCATCGTGGAAACTACAACATCCTGATATCGGCACAGACCGCATCAAGTACAGGCAATAAACAAATCTGCCGAATAATTCTATATACTGGTGAGCTGAACAAAGACAATGCAATCATCTCTCCATGTACAGGACCACTCGGCCATCATTAACAATGCGCTGTACGACACCACGAACTCAATGATTTACTCCACCAGTCTTCCTCTTTTCTCATTTTCTTCTACGGTCATTTTCACTGTGATGTCCAGAAATAACCAGGAAGAATGCCTTGGACACATACACCCACGCATGGACAGAAAACAGAGAAACCAGCATAGTGAGGATTTGACATGGCCGTCAAGCAGGTCTTTTGTACAGTCCAACAGTTCAAGGCAGAATGTTAATTCCATGAAATCTTGTAAGCAAATGCAAATGGAACTAAACAAGGACAGCAAAAAAGAAATACGCTGACACAACAACAATACACGTTAAGAACAAGGGAAGACATTCTGGCATTCATGGGGGCGGGGTCAGAAAGGAGACGGTGAGGAGGCGGAAGAGGAAAGTAGGGAGACAGATACATAAAAAATAATAACAAAAATGCACAATTCGAAGGATCATGTGTTACCTGCACATTAACTGAGAGGGCTTGCGTCATATAGCTCCCAATCAGACCCCCTTGCTTTTCTATGTGCGAAATGGAAATTTGAGCTTCTAGTCTTGATGGCAGCGTCTCGTCTCCGCTGTTCTCGCTCTTCAGTTTCCAGCCAGGGCAGAACGGGCCGAGCTCAGTATATTTCATCGCCTCTCCTGGGCAGTTTTCGCACTTTGCATTACCCCAGTTAAGAACAAAAATCTGAAAAGAAAGAAAGAAACAAAAGACTGCATCAAATTTTGCACATAAAAAAATTCAAAAATAATAAGAAGAAACTTACCTTAGTAAACTTTGAAAGTAAATAATTATAAAATGCTGAGTGGAAGATGTGTAGCACTTTTTATTATTCTGCCCAAAATACACTGTTTTAAGGAATAGATATGTACCACTGTTTTACCATAGATTTCCCATTCGACTTTTGTGTCCAACTTTTGTGTATGAGCCTGAAAGGGAAACTAGCCCACAAAGTAGCTCTGTAATCTCAGAGTGTTTGAAAATAAGATCGCTGTCTACTAGCAAAGCGTTTTGCTTCCCCAAGCATATTGTGTAGAGCTAATTACATACCCTATAATATAACGTGATGTGTATTACATTGTTGTTGATATGGGCCAATGGGCTTTAAAACTGAATAAACTACTACTATTGTTATAAAGTATTATTATTTATTATTATAAACAAAGATACACATACACGCACGCAAGCATGCACACACGTGCATGCGAGGGTGGGGAAATGGAAATAAATCCTTGATTGTATTAAGTGAAATTTATAATCCTTTTCACACACTGTTCCAAAACGACAGGGTATTTTAGGTTTCTATCCAACCGAGACGCTAAGAGAGGCGGTTTATTGGAGAGGTGGGGTCCTGATTTCGATAGCAGGTTCTAGTTAGAGGGGAGGATTCTATGTACAAGCAGGTTGTGGGGATCGAGGGTCAATAAATAAACTCCCGTAACCTCCTTTTATGACTGCACTGTGACGTCACAAAAATTGCGGACTTCTATAAAGCAGCGGAAGATGCGTGATCAGCTTCTTATAGTTACAATAAGCATGGTCTGTCCTCGTTGAGAATAGCTGTGTTGTTAAACTGTTGGACTTAACAGCCGAAAACACACTGGTTCGATTCCCCTATTTTCATTTCCATTTATTTATTTATTTATTTTCTTAGTTTTTTCGGCCTAGGGTAGGGGAAGGGATGGGGTAGGTGTAGGAGAGGTGTAGGAGTGGGCTGGATAGAGTTAGAGTTATAGACTGTAAACACCAAGTTTATTGTTTGTATTGTAAACAACTCGCTACCGCTGAAGTTGTGACGTCTCAGTACACGAAATTTCGTCGATATAGCCATCACCCGTCCAACGCAACCTTGGTTTACTGCAGACCCGGGTACTGCAGTTTACTCGTACAATTCTGCGTAACACCAACAGCCTATATGTAATAGCAGACTTTGACCAACCACTTACCGTCTTCGCAACTGTTATCATGGAAGATAACTCTGTACAAGGAACAAATTCACTCAAAAGCCTGGTTTGGCACTGGAGTATTAGACAACAAATTTCTTGTTTTCTGTCAAAACAAACTTACAAAAAATTATGTCATAGCGTTTAGAGGAACCCGATGGCTTGTGAAGAATTACCCACTTTTTTTACTTCCGGTGTTTGTGTGAACTGCCAGTTGTTCTCATCTTCTTCATCCAAAACTAGCTCCACATGCAGCTCAGCTGGCTTCACCTCTCGGAGCTGAAGGATTTCGCGCAGCACCCTTCTGCATGACATGTCTTCCTGTTTTTCCTGCACGCCATGGAAAAGAGTAGTAGTATGTTTTAAATTTTATAGTTCTTTGTCTGCTTGTCTTCGTCCGTCTGCAAGTTAGTCCTTCCATCCGTGTTCCTCTCTGCTCTCTGCCTCAGTGTCTGTCAGTGTGTCTCCTTCTCTTTGTCTGCCTCCCTACTGCCTGTCGCTTTGCCCCTTTCCAGATTAATGTAATACTTTTTTTTGAAAAATATAATGACATCAGGTCGAAAAAGAAATAAACAAAAGTGATAAAGACACACACGCACACGCACACGCACACGCACACGCACACACACACACACACTCACTTTCACACATGATTCAGTATAATTCGACTGACCCATGCCTTCCAAACCTCCTTTGTAATTTTATTAATCATCAGCGTCTCTGTACCGCATTTTGTCTCACCTGGATATAATCTGGAATCTGCAGCTTATCCCACAGGTATGCGCTAAGAGACACTCTCACAGATCTGTTTGTACGCTTGTAAGATGCGTAGACCTCGAGTTGAATGTTCTGACACAGACCGCAGTAAGTACACACGTAGCCGCTAAAATGTGTCGTCATCACTTGTACTTCTCTGTTTTCATTTAGGTAGAAATAGGCTTCTGGTGTCGTTCTGTCAGCGGTCGGTGTCAGTGCAACCCATCTTTCTAATTTCCTGACATTCATTTCCCCTTCTGGAACTTCACGTGTTATGCAGTAGACGTGCACACGGCTGACGTCATAGTCAGAGGGCAGGCAGGTTGGCAAGGTGACCTGAACGTGTTTCTTGAAGCGAAAATCAGGTCCTGCCCAGAACTCGGCCAGGGGACTGACGACGGTTTCTGTGGAGGGCAGGTGTAGTCGTTCCTTGACGTACACGTCGTTAGTGCTGATGGCAGCGTAGACAGAAATATTTGTGGGAGCCTCTATGGCATCTGGAGGTACCTGGAGAACGACACCAGATCCTGGTCTTTTTAGAGTGGCTCCTTGAGAGCAGAAGCGAAACCGGTGTTGCCAGCGCTTGCTGAAGATGGGTGAATGGGCGACGGGATTGTTACTGCCAGTGACTTCCCAACTTCTGAACTCTCTGTCATCAGATCCACGTGACATGCAGCCCATCACGTGGTGTGGACCATTCTCACTTGTAGCTTCCCGAAGATCTAAGGTGATTTTGTATTGAAACAAATGAGGCATGGGATCAACAGTCATGGAAGCGTCCTTCCTTATGTCTTTGTCTTTGCCGTCTTCCGTCGTGTGTTTAGCCTGCCATTCATCTATTTCATCTTTCTGTTGAATCTCTTGGATAGCTTCCTGTGGATTCTCTTCATCAGCATCCCACTCTTCATCAGCATCCCACTCTTCATCAGCATCCCACTCTTCATCAGCATCCCACTCTTCATCAGCATACCATTCTTCATCAGCATCCCACTCTTCATTTGCATCGCAAGGCCCTTCAAAATAACGACCACGTATTCGTTGCATTTACATGGGTTAATTTATTTATATATAGTTGCTTCTAACAACAGAAACTTATTGCGAGCACTAAAACTGGCATTAGCCTTTGAAATTATAGTTTACAACTAAACCACCTCCGCCAAGCCAATAAAGCGTATATATATATATATAGCACATGTGTTTCACTATCGCATTTAATGCCTGTCTGCATATTTTCTACTGATATTTTAATATTCAAGATGATCTATACGAACTAGACATGACTTTCAATACTAGCTTTCCATGTTCCTGGTTGGTGGGTTTGCTTTAACGTCCCGCCGTAAACTAAGTGTTGTTAAACAGGTTTACTTGTTGCCATGTAGGGCTGCTGTAGCAACACGGGCTTCAGTCCCACCCAATCACAGTACACTGACACCGGGCCAACCAGTCCTAGTACTGTTACCTACAGAGAGCCAGGCGTCTGGCAGGGCAGCTACTAGGTTGACAGTTTGTTGTTTTTTTTCTCTTAGGTATGACTCGACCAGGTCAGGAACAACCGACCTCCCACCTCGAAAGCGGACGCCTTAACCCATAGACGACCCCCACCCCCCAGAAATATCTGGAAATTTCAGTTTGACGGTTAAAATTGATATATATATATATAATAAATATTTTAGAAGTGATGGTTTGACATTAAATACCAAAACCATTTCGCACTCACTAATATACGCCTACCTGTCTTTGATGGAAGCTATTGCACAATTTTTATTTCAAACACCACAAAAGAATTTTTAGTGACAATTAATGGCTATACAGATTTTCAGCTAGATCTTTCAAAAAGAATGAATGTGCATATTGCCCACAAAGTCATTGAGGATATAAAGCAATAAGGTTAATAATAAAGTAAATTCACATTAACTTTGTGTTGTTTTTTGTGGTGCTAACAAGATCTGGTAAAAACTTACGCATGGCTATATAATGCATGGCTAACATAGCTTAAAACTCATAGCTAAAAGCAAATCAAGCAAAAACAAAATCTACACACTCTATCAGTACAAAACGGACTTTCTGCATCTGCAACATATGAGTCGCTAATTCTGTAATTTGGGAATCAATTTAAAAAACTTTAAATACATGCCCTGATGTGCTCCTTTGCTCAATTCACGTTTGTATGCTTCCTCAACCACCTTCTCATCTGTGTGAGCCGTTGTATCTTCTTCATGAAGCAAGGGTTCTCTCTCTCTTTTCTTAGACTGAATAATGATTACAGCAATATTTTTTAAAACTCTCTCTCTCTCTCTCTCACACACACCCCAACACCCTTTTTAACTATGCACCCTCGCGTGGCACTATCTATCCAGCACTTTACGTACTACTATCCCTATCAGGTTATTGTTTTTATTTTAATGTGTTTGAGTATTGTGTGGCATGACTGTACAAGGAGGGGTGCATCTGACGATACACTTTAGGAGAAAGCATCGGTCAGAGAGGTTAACAGTGTTCACTCATCTAACCAGCTAGTGGGCTCATCTGGGAAAACTAGCCACCTGAGCTGACAACAGTCTTGGACAGTATTTCGAAATCCTGATATTTTACGGCTGTTCTTCTTTCTTTCTTTTGATAGGGATGTTATTTTCCTTAATTATGATTAGTGTGAGCATAAAGTATCATTTAATAAAGTGGCCTGGACAATGAAGATTATTTGGCTAGTAGGCAGGTGGTTACCTTTGGCCACCGCCATAGAGTAAGAACACTAGAAGGAACAGAAGAGATTTAGACTCGCACTTGGAAGTCTCGAGTTGCGATAGAAAAAGTGTTTTCCAACTCAAAGTTACATTGTGCCACTGAGTTACCACCATTTTGTATTTTGGCGCAAACTTACACCTATCTCATGCTTGTGTCGTGCTCTGTGCTGTGATAACACGCAGCTGACTGTGAGTGTGACTGAGTAGCGCACATGTATAAAGATTGGTTGTGTTGGATGTAAAGGGGAAAAGTTACTCTGTTAGCGTCACGATCTCAGAAAAAATCTTTACTTTTGAATAGAATGATAAGGATGGCATAATAAACAGGCCTCGGCAGAGAGGCACACAGAGCAAAGAGAGATAGAGAGAGAGAGGAAGAAGCGAGCGTCACCGGTAGGTACCAAGGGATTTGTCTCAAGTACCATGCTAATAATTATAAAAACGGTTTATGACTACTCTTCGTAGCCCGCCTTTTTTCGCTCGACGCCGTTTTGGTGCTCGTATTTCGATGGAGAGGATGGCCAGCGCTGGTCCCTAAGCCCGAAGGTATTGGTTCGATACCCGTGAGCCACTGCAGATTTACTCCTAACTGACCTAGCAGGAATGGGTACCTGACCCATTGATCGGGCTATAAGCCAGTAAGGAAGAGATGGGTATCAGCCGCACTAAAACGACGAGAGGAAAAAACCCCGTAGGGCTACTGGGCATTTTCGAAGTTCGCTTCAACTGTTTTGTGTTTTCAGCTGTATATGTCAGTACTTCATTGCTCTTTTGCATATAGTTTGTTTTTATTTATCCCGGAATGTGCCTTGAAAGTACTTTGTCGAAACTTGTAGTAAAACATTTTGTTTCCCTGTGAACAAAGCAGCACGGAAGATGTACAGATTTCAAAACCATTGCAACACGAAGGAGACTTAATATAGGGGTTTGTACAAAATAAAGGACTATGACAACACATGGCCCACCTTGGCTGCAGCATCTCTGACGTCACTGTCCTGAAAGTAAGATGGCTGAACACCGTTTCCGCCAGTGGATAGATTCAACTGCGGCTCGTTGAAATGGCCAACCTTACTGTGTGCTTCGTCAAAGACCAAAACTTCCTGACCAGCAGTCGACTCTCTGGTCATCGGCACGCGGTTTTGGTGCTCCTGGCCATCCACAGTCGCAACTGCTAGTGAACTGCCGGAGACAACCACAAGTTGTGACGTACACCGGGACATGAGATGAAGTCGGACTCTGGGCAAATCGACATTTCGCTCCAGACAGACGACAACTTTTCTCTCCAGACCATGAACACGATCTCCACGCGCCACCCACACCACGTCACTACGGGCCGTGGCCACGTCCTGAATGTCATCATCTGTCATCACCAGAACTGGGATACCCGCTTCTTCCAACGCCATCACCACACCCAACTTGTCACTGGGGGCGCCACACCAATACAACATCAACACGTCTCTCCACTGTAGGCAGGGTGGTGTTGTGCTGCTGTTGACAATGGTGGCTGTAGAAGATGTTTTGGAGTGCACTGTTAACATTCAAAGTAATTTTGTTCAGTCACTTGTCACACTGTTCACAGAAAAATGGCATCATGCCGTTATGACTCAAATTGCACACAGACAAACACTTGCAGGTAAACGAAGGTCATACCGCCAAAGATTAAAGATCCCTTGTAAAATGAACGACTATTACTTGTTTCAAGAGGACAGCCCCAGGAAATAAAGCAAAGGTGGGTCCAATGCTTGGCCTGCGATAAGATGCAGTAATTCTACAGTGAAAGACAGCTGAGAATGAACTTTTATTCCTGTTTTCCAAGAGAGAAATATAGATAAGAAGTGTAATGTACTGCATAACCTTTGAATGAAAAATACTTTGTCATATTTCACTGAAAATTATTTAGATCTAACATGGTTTTCAACATCAACATGTGTGACGCCGTTATAACGCTGTTTAAGACGCGTTCATTTACTACGAATACATATTATGTGGATATACAAGCATACATTACTTGCATGAAAACTCCGTGTGAGTGCGTGCGCGCGCGCGACGGTATTCATTGTTTGGTTAGTACTGATGTATGCTGTAAATTTCCTTCTGGTGTATATGTTCCATTTAGGCTATTTCAGTATCATGATTAATTATGACTGGTTATTCTTCATTAGTTTAATATCAAAACATAAATTATACATGTAAATTTTTCTACAACAAACAAAGTGCTTCGGGAACATACGGTTGCTTATAGATACCATAACTCAGAGTCGGCTGAAATCATTTACTTTGGATTGTTTAAACATACAAAGATTACGAACTTTTTTGGTTAAAAGTAAACATGCGACAAAATTACAGTCTTTCAAAGGCAAAAAACACTTAGAAAGGTAAAACCTAAGTATAGGGTTATAATCGCTGTTCTCAAACCCAGTGCAAGTGTAGGTACCATTCTTCCAGACCAGAAGCCTTCTGTCCAAAAGCGAGGGAGACAATCACAACGCGCCCTCCTGGTGGTGGTTGGTGGTTATTTATACGGACAGTTCTTCCACCTGGCGGTGATTTCGCACTATGGGGGATGGGGTCCTATCACTAAACTGTGCACTGAAAGAACCACCAGGCTGATGGCTGCAGTAAGATGGTTAGTGGGGGCAGGCAGTTTAATGTGCGGGGAAATGGACGAATGGAGTTTGCACAATGTTTATCTCCAGGAAATAATCCTTGGCCACACCAGGATTCGAACCAGCAACCTTCCATCTGCTAGTCCGCAGCTCTACCAACTGAGCAACGCGCCCTCCTTTTTTTATTGGCTAAGAAGCAGTCGCCGGTCTTACTATGAAGATATCTTTGATACTGCTATAAAGTAAAATGTGTGGGGACACACACACGCACACTAACACTAACACTAACACGCTGTCTTTTTTCATCTGACAGGTTCTCAAGTGTTTGTGACTTGTTTGTTTACTCGTTCTCTATATATCGAACATCATTGTCACTCGTTCAGTATATTTCCTGTCACTATACGTCACATAAAAGAACACACACACTTACCCGGAACATAGAGGCTGAGTAGGAAGCTGGCCAACTCGCGACCGCACGCGACACAGTCATAGGGCCAGTCACCTGAGTGACCCTGACCTTCGTGATACAGTCGTTTGACTGGCAGGCCGTCTGTGTTGTCGGCCACACCACGCTCACTGTATTCCTTGACTTCATGTGTCTCAGTGATTGCCCTGTCCTGCTGGACTTCCCTGACGATGGCCGGCGGAGAGCGGAGGGGTCTGGTTAAATATTCCACGTGCCAGTCGGATGGTGCGCATTCATGGTAACAACTTGATGCCCAAAGATGGAGACCTGGAACTTGTGTCAGCAGCTTGTCACAGAAAGTCGGGAAGTAGAGGGACAACCTATCACAGACATGAGTGTTACAGAGGACATAAATAGGCATGTCATCAGCTTGTCACAGAAAGTCTACACTGTTACACAGTAGATGAAGATACACGCGTTACAATGTGCACTGCCAATGCACGTATTTGTGTTCGTCTAATGTGGGTCAGAGTGTAAAACAATTAATGAACCATGTCACCACAAATGACGTCATAGTGACAAACATGGCGTGCAAAAGATCTGCACCTTTTTTAAACTCTCACCCCGTCACACTATAACTTACTCATTTACTTCATCAGCGATGACGTACAGCGACCCTCTCCTCGCCGCCGTCAAAGACAATGTTTTGATGGCGTTGTCCACGTCTTTTCCCTTATTGAAGAAATAATTAAAATCATACTCCAGGAGGTGAGGCTGCCCGGGTGATACCACTGACGTCAGCTGCCTGTTGACAATCTCCAGCAAAAGGTGGTACAACATGCTGCACGCTGCTCGACTTTCCCAACAAGTACTCACAATGTGGACGTCGTGGCCACATCTCAACCATTCCGCTGCCTTCAGCAGCAAGACCACAGTTTTACCTGTACCGGGCGGGCCGGCTACAAAGACTCTAGGATGCCTCATGTTAACCAGAATAAGTTGCTCTGGAAAGAGAGCTATTTGAGCAGTATAGCACTTTCCCGTCAACAAGAGGGCCTGACCCCGATTTTTGACACACAGGCGTGGGGGAAATATACATGGTACAGTCACTGTTGTCGCCGGACCACAGAACCTGTGACAGTAAAAAAAATGTGTACTGCTAATATTTATATTATCTATTAAAAACTATGATGTTTAAGTTTTGCCTCTACATATTTTAACATCTAATATATATAGGTTTTCAAGATAAGCTAGTTGTTATTCTAATGCTGATTTTAAATTAGTTCTGTGGGCGTACTATTTTTCACAAAAGATATTTTCAAGGTGTCTCACCTCCCTCCAACAGTCCTTCCTAATTAATGTCACTGTACATGAGGTTATGATTACGCAAAAGACGTATAGAGGCGCGCGCGCGCGCGTGTGTGTGTGCGTGCGTGTGTGTGCGTGCATGCGTGCACGTTTGTTTGTGTTTCTATTGTTCTGACGAAGGGCTAAAACCATAGAACTGATGATCGTCTATGTCGTTCATGTAGCTTTGCTCAGTTCTATATCAACTACTGCAGATGAATTTGCAGAGCAGCAGCCACTCATTATCAGCTAATATTAGTCGCCGTTGAACCAGCTCATAGCAGATGAATCAAACTGAATTAAAGCTAATTTATGTTTTATTTACATCTAAAGTTAATCACATTCTCAACGCACCTGCACATTACATTTCAACTATTACAAATAAACTTGCCTATTATAGACAAGTCAACAGTTATTTAACAAGACTTGGAGTCTAGCGAAGACAGTTTGAAATATCTAGAACTGTCAATTGATCCCGTCGTTGTACTTCTAAATAGTTCGAAAGAGATGGTGTTATATTTTAGACAGTGTCGAAGGTATATGTAAATCTCTGTTCGTGATACTCACCTGGCTACCAGTGTCCTGTAATTGTCACAGGTCATGTGACTGTCAGGCCCAGACACAGCCACACGTCGCTGCCACCAGTTCCCGAGTTCCCTCAGTACGTCACTACTGACGTCCCATGGCGTTTGGGGGTCAGACAACTGATCAGAGAACAGACTCAGACCGGTGATGTCAGCGGGATCTGTTGTTCCCAGACACCGACAGAGATCCTGTAAGGAAACACAAGGACATCTAGCACCGGAGGTGCGCAAGTTCACAACATGTCGTATAGTTGAAGCAGTGAACACTTCTCCAGTAACGTTAGCAAAAAGGCTGGGGAGTGAGTAGGGTGGGGGGGGGGTGACGAGAAAAGAATGCGAGCCGAGAAGGACAGGAGGAGAGGATAGTTTTGTCTCGGTCTGTGTGACGCTACCTGTCAGAAAGGGTCCGGGGGACAAGTCTTTTCTATGTTAACTACGTGTGATGTCGTATGAAGACTCTACGCTGCGTGCGGGAACCAGCGAGAGAAACGCCTAGCACCTGGCGAGCATGGAGCGCACCAGATGGTTCACCGCCACCACAGGCATGTTTGCGGAGATCTGCCTGAGGACCTGCTCCAGCTGGCGAGCTGTTGGCGGCCTCGGCTGGACAGCGTTCATCTCTCTCTCTCTCTCTCTGCAGATGATCCTATAGGGGCTTGCTTGTGTTGAGGTCTGGGTTAATGGAAGGGTGAGGCATCACCTGAACTTTTTTAGAAAGGCCGTGGTGAGCCTTGCTGTGTGTGGGAGGGCATTGTCATGTGAAAGGTGAGGTTGCCGTGCTGCTGGAAGGATGGCACGACGTGGGGCCTCAGCAATTGCTCACATAGCCTTGTGCTGTCACGCCGTTTCCTCATCCAGGGTCGATGTTCTTGAAGACAACGGGGCCCATGAGCCCATTCCACCCGAAATCATGAGGCTGGGGCCTCCGCAAAGGTCGTGCTGCAGGATGTTGTTGGCGTACCTCTTGTTCCCCCTCCTACATACTCTGACTCCATTCCGAGTGCTGTCAGTGACTTGAAACCTAGCCAACAAAAGACAGATTGTGGAAACTGCCACACCCAGTGTATGTGCGACTACGATTGGCCGGTTTCCAGCCTGTTGTTGTCCGATGGCTCTTTCCCGATCTGTAGCGAACGTCTGTGAGACTCCTATCCCGCCGTGTTTTCTCGTGGATTATCCCTGTTCTCGTGGGTTATCTTTGTTTTTTTTTAAACCACTCCTTTCCTTTACCCAGATAGGCGAGATGCTACGTAACTAATTTGTACGTAGGGATTTATTTTGTACCGTTTCCGCCGCCCCGTGTTGTACTGAGCCGTGCTCTGTACTGTGAGAATCTTGTAACCGTGGAAACCTGAAGCCTACACCAGTGAGGCGTCACTTGGAAACGTACTGGTAGCGGGAAGTGCTTTGTGAAGTAAACGGTATCGACAACAGTGACAGGTTAAAACCCACTGACCCCATGATGTGAAGAGACAAATAGTGGTGAACGACCATTGAACTAATATGTGAGGCGCAGAGGGGAAAGCCTTATGCTCAGTGCGAACTATGGCGCTCCTCTGTCAATTCAAATTGTTCTGTTTCTGCAGGCGTTAAGATCGTCCTGTGGTCGCGTTGTGGTTGTGGTAATTTGAAGCCACATTGGCAACGAACTGTTGCTACTCCAAAGGTGGCGAAGTTTGCCGTCGTCGCCTGTCGATCTGTCCGTGGGACGCATTCACACGATCTTCTGCTTATCTCTACGCAGTCTGACGAGGGAACAACAGTTACAGCCTGTCGTCTGCTATCCCGGGAAAGGTCAAGGCGCGGCGTCACGTGCTTCGCGGAGTCTGTGAGAGCTCAAAGATTATAACGAGGTGAAATAATTTTTTTTCTGCATTTTTCCCTATCCACTCCCTTTTTTTCAAAAAACTTTTCTTCCATTAACATAGTAACTCTAAAGGATTGTCAGTGGGTGGTTCTCTTTGTTGTCCTAATTTACCAAAAGTCGAAATGACCTGTATCTTTTCTCTTTATAGGTAACATTGTTCAAAAGGTATTATATGCATGCTCTCTCTCCTTACCTTGTAAAGCACCTTACCTTAATCAGCTGGAGGTCGTCAGAGATTGCCTGATGTACCTGACGAGTGCCGAGGTTAGGGAACGCAATTGTCTTAGTGATTTTCAGACCAGGAGCGATTTTAGACACTAGGCGTGATAATATGGCCGTCGTTTTGTCCAGCTGTGCTACAGCGTCTTTCATGTTTCTTCTGATATTATAGTGTAGACCCAGTGTTTGCGTTTCAAATTCCTGGAAGCTGTCACCCACGCACTTTACCTCAAGGACAACTAAGCCATAGTGTCGGTGAATAACAAGGAAATCAAAGTCTCCAGCGCTCGAGCTCTGGGACAGAGCAGGAATAAGCTTGGAGGATTTCAACGAAAAGGGAACTGCTGCACTATAAAAAGGATTACTCTGGTAAAGTCCGAACTTAAGCGGACTCACTCCGACAAAAACTTCTCCTTTCTCTACAGACATTTTCTGCAAACAGTAAAGAACACGCTGCAATTCTGTGTCATGTCCGACAGCAGGATGCCGACCAGCACTAGACTGTCCAATCGTCACCTTGTTATCGTAGACAGGAGGCAGGAAGTAGGCTCGAGACTCGAGATCAGGAAACGCAGCCTCAACCCACTGTTGCCAGAATGTTTGGGCTTGTGCTGGGATTGTCTCCTGTGGGAATAGCGTTGATATCGACAACATTATATTAATCAGCAGTGGAGTGCACCTGTTTTGATGGATTCAGCACCTTTATGTACTCTTTCAACCACCCATGCACACATCCATTCCCACCTGAATTCTTTCTTTTCTCTAACCCTTCACTAAGTTGCTGAAGGGAGCAGCTGAACAGCGCGACACAGTTCTTATTAGTTCCAAAAATACCATTTAAATCAATTCTTTACATAAACTTTTTAGAGTTTACTGTAGTCGTAGCAATTTAAACAAATCTGCTCCATGATAAACAGAAATAGGGGGAGAGAGAGAGATGTCATGTAAAGATATCATGGCTTCTAAGAGCTCGCATACCTTGTTGACCTCTACAATATCTTCTTTTTCTCCACGTTTATCTACTTGTGCTATAGACTGCTCTAGTTCCCGTTCCACCTTGAGAAGAATGTCTGTCAGACGTGTCATTGGTTCTTTTGCCAACTCCATTTCATGGTCAATGTCTATTACATTTGCGCATGATCTGTGTTTCATGGCTGTACATGTGCAGACAGGGACGTCGTGATCTGAGCAAAACAGTGATTGCTTTTTGCCGCAGTCACCACATAGGGCAAGGGGGATGGCAGCCAGACGTTCAAGAGTTACAGAGCTATTGACTTCGATATCACTGTCCAGCGCTTCCATCACCACATCTGTTGGCAAGTGGTCGACTATGTCACATGGACTTGGATGTGAGTGCTGTTCGCGCTCTGCTATAGGAAATGAACACAATGGACAGTCAGTGTCAGTGTTTGAATCCATCAAATAATTGACTCTGACGCATTTTCCAAAAAGGAAATGTCCACAGAGTAAAATCTATGGTGTAGTGACGCCATTCCTGCACACCGCACACTCTGTTTCCTGCGGCTCACTTGCCTCTGACATGGTGGATCTCAATTCTAGTCACACACGCAAAAATATTTAAAAATCTTCAGTGTAATTTATAACAAACAAAGACTTGGACCATGAGCTCCGTAGTGCTTTGGAATAAAAGAATACTTTAGCTTCAGTTGAAAAATGCAGTTTGTACATCTAATGACGTAATACATTTAGTATAAAAATACAGTCTTACGCGCTATTGGTGATGGGGAAACATTCGCTTTAAAAAAAAAACGTTTATTTTCTTGTCACAATACTGTAGCATGACTCAAAGTGGTAAATTCACAAGTTAGCGAACCCAAGCCACACCTTCCAAACAAAAATTTTGTGAAAAGAAAAACAAGTGGCACCATGGCACCCACAGGACTTATTCTCAAAAACTGACTCTCCCCCTCCCTCCTTTCCCTCTGACACCCTCACTCCTGTTTCCTTCTCTCTTTTAAACCCACCCTCCCCCTTACTTTGTCTCCCCTCTCTCCCTCCTTTCCTCACCCTCTCACACACACACTGCCCTCTCACCCTTGCATCTCTCTCTTTTTCCCGCCCACTCTCCACTGAGCCTGCGCGCCACACATCAACTGCAGCTAAGTCTTTTCGTTTTTGTTATTGTTTTTTCGTCGATTTTGTATCGTCCTGAGGAAGCGGTAGCACACAGAAACATGTAGATTGTCTTTGCCTGTTCTAGTTTGGTTCAGTTCCCTTGTTTTTAATCAAAAATGTTGTATACAAACCTTGTTAAGGCCCCCTCCGCGCATGCCCACTGTCGTGCGTCACCCCATGCGTTCTACTCACAGGCCAAATCAAGCTGACTTTCTCAAGCGCTGTTGACCGGGTCAGACGTATATTAAAATGCTACGCAGGTGCATTTCTCTCGCCCTCTTCCCGTCCGGCATATGGTCGCGGGCAGGCTTCTCCACTCCCCTCATTGCTCTCTTGCTGCACATTACCATGGCTTCTGTGGCCTCCCGGGCTGTGCGTCAGGGCTTATCCCTCTGACTTCGTTTTTCGTTATTACTGCTCGTCACAGCTCCATTAGCAAGGTTTGTGACAATCACCGGATATTCTGGAGGGAATGGCGGCGTTGCTGGGGTACACCCATCCAGGTCTGGGGCCTCCACTCGGTGCGGCAGTCCTCTTTGCCTTTTCCGCTGTAAAGGCCCCGAGCTGCGCTGTGTTCTTCACCCTGTGAACCCTGTGTTTGCTTGATGTCACGTAGCACGAAACACATGCCCCCTTTTGCAGGGGTTATCGCACTCTTGTCTTTTTGACCTGTCACCTGTAAAGAAGAAAGCGTCAAACGCAAAAAGGATGAGGGGTAAAGAGTGTACCAATAAAAACGAAGGCATTACAAAAAAAGATTTGACAACTTTCTTTGAAATCGCAAGGTTAGTAATATTTCTAATCAACTTCTACCGCACGAACTTACCTTGTCTGAAATCTTGCTCATATGGTGCTTAAGACTATGAAAAACGACCTAGGCCTTTGTTTACTCTTCACATATTAGATAAGATCGGGTATTCCCTCTTTTACCCACGAGAGTCGCACATTTTCACCCTTATACAAGTGCAGTACGTTGAAAACAACAGTCTTTCAATCTAACTCCCATTGTGCATGTGAGCATCGACATGAGATTCGCGCAGCTAGAGGAGATGTGAAAGTGTAGTGAAAGTGTGAACATTTAGTGAAGACCTGAAATCGTGGTGGATATGTGAACACGTTAATGTTGAGCACCGTTTATGCTCAGCTTTTGTGGACCCCCACAAGAAGGGCCACATTTTTGTCTGCTCATCATGTCCATCATATTGAATAACGCCAATAGGCAGGTAATCGGCGACGTATTGCAAAAAGAAACGAAAGTGTGAGACATCGAGGACTTTGATGGAGAAGAAACTACGCGAAGGCGCAATGGCTGACATTACTTTTTTCTCATAATTCTCTATTCTCTCCCTCCCTTGCTTTCTCCCCTTCTTTCTCCCCCTCTCTTTCTCTCCCCCTCCTCCTCTCATGCGTATTTCATAAACTAGGTATCATAAGGTCCACACAGTAGTTTGCAAACGACATTTACATGTTCCTTCAAGGCACAGCACATTCCACGACGTTCTCATACAGCTCAGCTGTTTTATTTCTATCCACAGGCATCCAGCGCAGCTGTCACCGCAGCGAGCTACAGCGTTCTGTATCGAGCTACAGTCGGAGCTGACCCGAGGAAAAAAAGGTAGATTTGGGAAATACGACGGAAATTACGAAAATCGAACACTGCCTCTTTGGTTTTTGCCTCAACGCTGGGCTACGGACCAATCAGTAGGTTGCATTGATTCTAGCGATAAGAAGTTTACAACATGACGTCCCGAGTCGCGCACCTTCTTATGGTTAAAATGAAAAGGAACCATCCAAGTGTTCGAGTTGTTCGAATGCCAAGTTGTTAGAATCTCAGTTGAGACATTTTTCCTACTTTGGTTGGGGGTGGGGTTAGGGATAAGAGGTGGGGGTGGGGGTGGGGGTGGGAGCTGGTGGGAGATAGGACCACTCCAACAGGAAGTACTTGAAACGCTCAACATAACCGCATGCAGACGCATGCGATCAAGGGTCGAAAGAAAGGAATTTGGCAGATCCAGATACGGTAGGCTCCCTTGATTGCATGCGTCTGCATACGGTTATGTTGAGCCTTTCAAGTACTTCCTGTTGGAGTGACAATTTGATAATTTAAGCGCTCGATCTTCATTTGTTCTTTATTTAAAAAAAAATTATTCACATTTCCTTGGCTGTTTGAACAATGCGGAGCAGTATTTTTGTGTGGCGTTCTGGTTTGCAAAAATTAAAATAAAATACAGTGATAGCAGACGCCATTTTCGCCAAGCGCTGAATGCGTGGCCAAGCGTTGATCGTGGCAACCCTGAGTGCGACATCTGTCTATTCAGTATTTGTGCTGGAACTGCATTTCCCCCCTCGTTTTAAGTGGTTGCCCGTCCATGGGAGACAATCAGAAGTTGTGGCGTACTGTGACGGTATGAAAAACTCTGTCCATCCATTGCCGGCGCGTACTTTCGCGCGATCAAATTCTTCGCGTGACGTCAAATTGTAGTGTCAAAAGTTCGTGTATTTGACGCAAAGCCACGCGCGACGACAACGTTCGGGAGTTAACGGTTAATTCTGGTATCAGATCTTTGTGGCTCCCAGCAGGACAGGTCGCTTCTCGTTACGCTGCTCTGTAACCGTCAAAACCGACGTCCGACCGTAACTACCGCTGGAAGCTGCCTAGGCACGCAAGTTCTACATCACCGTGCGACGAAGCCAGTCGTCTGGTAACCAAAACACTGTAGTTGCAACGTGTGTGAATGGAATGTGCTTAGAAATTTCCTCCTACCGAATGTATGGATGACGCGGACTGTGCCATCTCACGCGTGAGATAAGTCGTGTATTCTGTGCTGACGCAAACGTGGTGACTCTGACATTTGTGGTCGGTGTGAACATTTTCACAACACAACACTGTCTTCAAACATCCACACTAACATTCTCGTCGCCATTCACATCAACCACACATCACCCATTTCATTGTGATTAAATTTGGGTTTTCTATACACGGTCGACTTTTTTGTTGAAAAAAGAGTGTGTGCATCTGGTGTGTGACAGTCGCTTTTTGCAGGCTTCTACCTGTTCCACTGTACTTTCGCTGTAAGTATGCAGGCGCACATCCAGGTGCAAAACACGACACGTTAAAAACGTTACACGTACACCGCGACATGAAGTCGAGTCGGATTGTGAGCCATTTGACATCGGCACACGGCTCCAGACAGACGGCGACTATCCTCTTCAGACCAAGAACACATCTCCTTCAGACCCCCCTCCCCCCCCCCCCCACACACACACACACCACGTCACTACGGGCAGTCACCACGTCCTCAATATCATCATCCTTCATCACCCGAACTGGGATACCCGCTTCTATCAGCCTCGTCACCATGTCCGACAGGTCACTGACGTCATCAGGTCCACACAACACCAACACATCTGTCCACCGTAGGCAGGGTGGTGTTGTGCTGCTGTTGATGGTGCCAATCGTAGACGTTGTGGACTTCATTGTTAACATTCAAAGCAATTTTTTTTAGTCATATGTCACAGACACAACATTCACAGACACAGTGACTTCATGTCGTTACGATGCAAATATGCACACAGAGAAACACATGGGGTAAACAAAGATGCTATACTGTTCTGACGTAACATGTGCGGACACACACACACACACACACAGGTTGTTATACAAAAGATGAAGATAGCTGTGTTGCGATAGCGCACGAATTTTTTTTTCATCTAAAGTGTGACGCAAAATTAATCAATGGCGTCAACATACACACTTTACTAATGGCGTCAATGTGACGTCACTGGTTTCTCTACATGTTCTGTCACACACTTACTGAGGTATTTAGTGCTTGTTGGGGTATTGAGTTCTTACTGAGGTATTTAGTGCTTGTTTGGGTATTGAGTTCTTACTGAGGTATTTAGTGCTTG
>SMGT01009688.1:15849-47657 GCA_004794575.1 Lanistes nyassanus | reverse complement strand
AAAAAAAAAAATTTCGATCGCAAAACCAAACAAACAGTCCGCGCTCAACAAGCACCTACGACAACACCAACTTGTCGCCAGCCCTCGGTGGCTACCACAAACAGCACCTCCCCCGTGCACGCTACCCATCGCCACCTCTGGCAGTCTGGCACCAAAAACCCCTGCGTCCGCCCGTCCACCAGGCGCGACACTTTAGGAATAAGCACCACCCATTCAAATTCATCCAACCACCCTGGTTCACCTCCCTCCGACATGCTTCCGATTTGCTGCTGAAGAAAGAAAGCTATAAAAGAAGCAAAGAAAGATAAAAAGAACAGACGCAAAACAAACCGCAAAAGCAAAAACAAAATCAGTTCGCAAAACCAAACAAACAGTCCGCGCTCAGCAAGCACATTACGACAACAACAACTTGTCGCTAGCCGTCGGTGGCGACCGCAAACAGAACCTCCCCCGTGTACGCTACCCATCGCTAGCCGTGGCAGTCTGGAAGCAGAAGCCCCTGCGTCCGCCCGTCCACACCTGTAAAAAGAGCAACCATCGTAGATTAAAGTGCCGTTTCGTTTTTTTTTCACCAGGTGCGACGGTTTATGTACAAGCAGCGCGCATTCAATTTCACCCAGCCGCCCTTCTTCACCTGCCTTCGACATGCTTCCGATTCGTGCTTGTTTTCTTTCGCTTCTTTTCTTGCTCACATCTCATATCTTCCATCTCTCTAACCATTTTTCTGTGACACGATTGTCATACACCACAACACAATCATCAACAAAGCACAAAATATGCCACACGCACATCACTACATGCAGACGGATATGCACATCCATCCATCCATCCATCCATCCATCCATCCATCCATCCATCCATCCATCCATCCATCCATCCATCCATCCATCCATCCATCCATCCGTCCATCCGTCCATCCATCCAATCTATCTGCGTGCCAGCAAAACAAATACATTATAAGGAACATCCTTGCAACGTCTATGAACACTTGCAGACGGATACATATCTCCAAATACTTCCCATGCATCTGAGCAAGCAAAAGAAAAACAAAGCTTTGGGACATACGGTGCGACAGACTGTAGGACAGAAAAACAGACGGGCTATGCTACGCCGGAGGGATGCGAAAATGTGTCCAAAAGCTTCCTGCGACATGCCACCAACAGCACCTCCCCCATGCACGCTACCCATCGCTGCCTGTGACAGTCTGGCAGCAAAAACCCATGCGTCCGCCTGTCGAAACCTTTACAAGGAGGAACCATTTTTGCAATAGGTGCGACAGCTTATGAACAAGCATCACGCATTCAAATTCACCCAAACCAGACTCATCCGTCCGCTGACTTGGCTCACCCACTTTTCCGCTTGACGACAGAGAGAAAGGAGAGACAAACAAACACATGCAAAACGAAAGACCAGAGGGACGCATAAAAAACCGACAAACGACAACGCAACTGAAAACGAAACCGTCTGCGCTCAACCGGCACCTACCACAACGCCAACTTGTGGGCAACAGTCGGGTGCTACCACAAATAGCACGTTCCCCATTCACGCTAACCATCGCTAACTCTGTCGGTCTCGAAGCAAAAACCCCTCCGTCCGCCCCTCGACATCCTTACAAACAGCAACCATCGTACCTTAAAATCAACACGCAAAACGAGACAAACAATCTGCGCTCAACAATTCAAAACGATACGAACAGTGTGCGCTCAGCAAACAGTCTGCGCTCAACAATTCAAAACGATACGAACACTCTGCGCTCAGCAAACAGTCTGCGCTCAACAACGCAAAACGATACAAACAGTCTGCGCTCAGCAAACACCTACGACAACACCTACTTGTCAATTCAACAATTCAAAACGATACGAACACTCTGCGCTCAGCAAACAGTCTGCGCTCAATAACGCAAAACGATACAAACAGTCTGCGCTCAGCAAACACCTACGACAACACCTACTTGTCGCTAGCCGTCGGTGGCGACCGCAAACAGAACCTCCCCCGTGCACGCTACCCATCGCTAGCCGTGGCAGTCTAGAAGCAAAAACCCCTCCGTCCGCCCCTCGACATCCTTACAAACAGCAACCATCGTACCTTAAAATCAACACGCAAAACGAGACAAATAGTCTGCGCTCAACAATTCAAAACGATACGAACAGTGTGCGCTCAGCAAACAGTCTGCGCCCAACAATTCAAAACGATACGAACAGTCTGCGCTCAGCAAAACGATACGAACAGTCTGCGCTCAGCAAAACGATACGAACACTCTGCGCTCAGCAAACAGTCTGCGCTCAACAATTCAAAACGATACGAACAGTCTGCGCTCAGCAAACAGTCTGCGCTCAACAACGCAAAACGATACAAACAGTCTGCGCTCAGCAAACACCTACGACAACACCTACTTGTCGCTAGCCGTCCGTGGCGACCGCAAACAGAACCTCCCCCGTTCACGCTACCCATCGCTGGCCGTGGCAGTCTGGAAGCAAATTCACCCACCCACCCTGGTTCACCTCCCTTCGACATGCTTCCGATTTGCAACAGAAGAAAGAAAGCTATTAAAAAAAATAAGGAGTAAAGAAAGATTTTTAAAAAAGACGCAAAGCAAACCGGAAAAGCAATACATATCAGACCGCAAAACAAAACAAACAGTCCGCGCTCAACAAGCATCTACGACAACAGCAACTTGTCGGCACCACTCGGTGGCCACCACAAACAGTACCTCCCACGTGCACGCTACCCATCGCTATCTCTGGCAGTCTGGCATCAAAACCCCCTGCGTCCCCCCGTCCACATCTTTACAAAGAAGAACCATCGTAGATTAAAGTATGCTTTCGTTTTATGCAACAGGCGCGACAGTTTAGGAATAAGCACCACCCATTCAAATTCACCCACCCACCCTGGTTCACCTCCCTTCGACATGCATCCGATTTGCTAAAGAAGAAAGAAAGCTTTTAAAAAAAAGGAGTAAAGAAAGATTTTTAAAAAAGACGCAAAACAAACCGGAAAAGCAATACATGACCGCAAAACAAAACCAACAGTCCGCGCTCAACAAGCACCTACGACAACAGTAACTTTTCGGCACCACGCGACAGTTTAGGAATAAGCACCACCCATTCAAATTCACCCACCCACCCTGGTTCACCTCCCTTCGACATGCTTCCGATTTGCTACAGAAGAAAGAAAACCATTTGTCTGTGACACGGTTGTCAGACACCAGAACACAATCATCAACAAAACACAAAATATATTACACGCACATCACCACATGCACCCCGATATGCACATCCATCCATCCATCCATCCATCCATCCATCCATCCATCCATCCATCCATCCATCCATCCATCCAACCATCCATCCATCCATCCATCCATCCATCCATCCATCCATCTATCTGATCTATCTGCGTGCCAGCAAAACAAAGACATCATAAGGAAAATCCTTGCGACATGCATGCCGACTTACAGACGGATACATGCAGCTATGCATGCCTGCGAGCCCGCTAGGATGTCAAAATGCGTCAAAACCTTGCGGCACATGTCCGCGCACGTTTTCACAGCGACTGACCGACTAGTGAACAGAAAAAGGCACCAAAACTATGCCACATCTCTGTCTGTATCAGCCGAAGAAATAACAATGCTTGACACTTAGAGACATACTGACGGACAGAGAAACAGACGGGCTGTGCTATGCAGGAGGGCTGAAAAAATCAGTCCGGAAGCTTGCTGGGACATGGATGTGCAAGTTTTCACAGCGACGGACCGACTAGCGAACAGAAAAAGGCACCCAGATCTACTACGGTTTCATTGTTTGCAACAGGTCCAATAGTTTATCACAACCAGCAATCATTCAAATTCACCCACCCACTTGTGGCTGCTTTCTCAAAGCCAGCATGTTCTCCAGGCACACGACACGACTCGACACGACAAGACACGACACGATGTATCTAGGCAGTTCAGACTTCCTTGCTTTGTCTGTCAGCATGCTGATTTGCAGACTTTCTGTGCAATCATGCACGGGCTTCCTCAGCTAGATAAGATATTATTACAATAAGATTAAGATCAAGATAAGATTAATATATACGATAAGATGATAAGATCAGAGATAAGATCAGAGGTAAGATCAGATGAGTACCACAAAGACAACAGAAACAGATGCATGCAAGTAGAAAAGGTCGACTTTCTGATGGCAAATGGAAAAGGCTGAGACGCAGATAACAAAATGTCATGCCAGGATGGTTAGTGCCAGTTCCTACCAAAATGACCCCTTCATGCAGTGACAAAATGCTCAAAAGACACCAGCCGCCCTAGTGCATCAAATGAATACTTCTTGACACCTGTATTTATGTAGGTCAACGTTTGTTTTGTTTTCTTTGACTTGGTTTCTTGCCCATATCTGACAGCTTCCATCTGACACCATTTTTTGTGACCCGTTTGTCACCTTTGCAGTTTGTGACAGCTTTTGGGAGGACATAGGTCCCACAGTTCACACGCAGTACAAATCCAAAGAAACACCCTCTTCCTCTTCTCTCGCAGGTGATGCCGCAACGACGCATGCAGCAGACAGCACAACAAATCATCAACAAAGCACAAAATATGGCACATGCACATCACCACATCCATATGGATATGAACATCCATCCATCCACCCATCCATCCATCCATGTTATCTTATCTATCTTCGTGGCAGGAAGGAAAGACATCATAAGGGAAAAAGCTTGGGACGTACATGCAGACTTACAGACGGATCGGCGCAGCTATGCATGCCTGCGCGCCCGCCACGACGCTGACCGAGCGACTGGCGACAGACAAAGGGACTAAAAACAACGCCACAGGCCTCCTGTCCATCTGTGCCAGCAAAAGAAAAACAAAGCTTGAGACACAGGGAGGGACAGAGAAACTGACGGACAGAGAAACAGACGGGTTATGCTATGCAAGAGCGATGCGAAAATATGTCTGGAAGCTTGTTCGAACATGGCAACGCGAATTTCGACAGCCTCGAGCCGCCTGTCGGACAGACAAACGCACTGAAAACTAGCAACATATCTGTCCGTGCTATCACATTGACATTTATCCGTTGCTTTCTGTTCAAAAAGTATTTCCTACGTTTCGGGACCTTGTTGATGTCAGATGTACATGTAGCCATTTGGTGCTAAACTTGCCTATTTGACAGCCTTCCACCACCACAACACACACATTCACTCACTCACATGTGCACGCACAAACACATGCAAACACTTCCCTACACACTGATTTGAACTCCTTTATAATAAAGCGTCTTTGTGAGTACCATAGGCCCTGGACGTGGTTATGTGCTGCAGATTACATTCCGTTGATCTTTACTTCCTGCACAAGGAAGCAAGTGCTTCAATCTTTGCTTCACTCTCAGTGCCTATACGCAGTGGGCAAGCGGTGTGTGTGTGTGTCTCAAGTATGAAAAAAAATTGATCCATGTAATAAAAATGTCCTTTTTATTTCTAAGAATAAGCCAAGGGGTGTGTACGTTTGTGTGCATGCGTGCGTGCGTGCGTGCGTGCGTGCGCACTCCCTTGTGTGTTGGAGAGGGAGAATCACTCCAGCTGCTTTTTGCATGTATAAACGAAACAAGAAGATTTAACCTCAGAGGCGTGTTAATGAAAGTGACAAACAAAAGCAAAGCCCTAAACAGGAAGTGAAGATAGGATCCAGCTTTTCAGAGTCTGGCCGTCCTTTGTGCAATCTTCATAAAGCTGTGTACATAAGATGTGCTGGGTGTTCTGATCGATGACAGCGCACTGCCAGAAATTCCTTTTATCAGACGCAGCGGGAGCTGACCTTTTCTGGGGTCCTGGTAGTATGCAGTTCTTTCGGGAAGAGTCGGACAGGACACATTATGTCACCGTATGAACGTAGCCAAAGATACTTCACTTCATGCTACAAGGGATGTGCGCACTAGTCAGGAGAAATAAATTTCTTATAAATCTGATGCCGGATATTGCACGAAGAATAAGCAGTATTCAGTTCCTGTGAATTCCTGGGGTGAGTGTTGTTCTCTTTGCTTGGGATATCCATTCAGAGCAGAAGTCACTGTTTCTTTTCAATCATATCTCTTGATTGTCACTAACTCTAACATACGAGGAATAATTGTGCAAGGATGAGGTCAAATCGAATTCACTGTAACACTTGCATAAAAAAATATTTGTAGGTCATCGAGTATATACATTAGTTAGGAAGTTTTATTGCTTTAGATAATTTAAAGAGGCACGCTATTGCATTGTGTTATGATTCACATTTCAGCACACACGATGTTCATACAATGCTGTGAGCCTGTGCGTGTGTGTTGGGGAAGATGTGTTAGACACAGTGTGGGTTCAAAGAAGATCTCAACCGTCCACGTTCAGTGGCTACATACAGTCCCACGAATTCCAGTGAAGCGTTGTTTATTCGCCAGAATTCTCCATAAACTGTATGTGATGGAGCGAGTCAGCTCCGCAAACTTTCCTCTCTCTCTCCGTAAACAGAGACAGGCCTTTTGCTGAAGCTCTCTACATACTTTAATGAGTGCCGCCGCTGCTGCTGCCCAACACCGTCCGTCGGCCCACGCCTCACTGCCCTTTGTCCGGTCCGATTCCCCCCCCCCCTTTATCGGGTGGGGGCGGGCCGCGAGGCAGGCACTGCCAGCAACAGCAGCAGATAGCGGTCGAAAGTCCGGCGCGTAGCACATTTTGTGTTTGTTACGCGCACAAAAGTATGGATAAAAAAGCAAAGAATATATATACAAGAACATGAAAATATGTGATGAATAGAGTGCGCTTCGCTCTTCCTGTTAGTGTAAAAGACAGTTTAGTAGACTGAGGAGGAAATAAAGATAATTACGCTCAAATGCAGTTTTGCTGGCTATGGTAAATAGATAAAGATAGGAAATATGCCTACAAAATAACCTAATCTATTAAGATGTTTGTTGAGTTTACTATCTAAAGAAAGAGTATATCAAGTAGAATCCGAAGATGTTAGTTTTTAATGTGTGTAGTTATTCTAAAAGAGTATAGAAGCGTTTGAAGAGAGCGGGCCTAGCACAGCAAGTTTAAAGATGCCGCCACGCGTCACAGTCACGTGCCGCTGGCGGTACCCAGCCTGTAACCCGATACCGCCCGCTGTGAGCGGGTGGTGGCAAAACCGTCTCCGTGATGGCTGGGTCCCTCACATGTAAATCCCTACACATCGACACAACCGTTGTAGCGCCATAATTAAAGCACACACTATCACTGGGGGGGGGGGGAGGAGGACAGTATTATTTGCGACACGGGCTACGACACGCACCGGTACTGATGATGAGGAAACGCCGTTCTTTCTACCTACTGTGACGTCACTGCGACCCCTCAGTCATTGTTCTGAGCAGGGAACGGGAACCTGTCAATCCTGCCAGATGTTCTGGTACACGCTGTTTCCGGCGTGAGGAGCTGGTCTGCTTACCTAAACACCACTACGATTCATGAACTGCTGACAGGTGCTCACTGTGGTCTCTGAACAGCCTGAGTCACTGATTGGTACGGGCACGTGTACCGCTCCCTGTGAGAGAGACCGCCTTGGTGGTCTAGTGGCTCGCATCCCGGCCGAGTCATACCTAAGACTTAAAAATTGTCAATCTAGTACCTGCCCTGTCAGACGCCTGGCACTACAGGGAACAGTACTAGGACTGGTTGGCCCGGTGTCAGTATAATGTGACTGGGTGGGACTGAGGCTCGTGTTGCCCACGTCAGTCCCACGTGTGGCAGCACGTAAACTTTGTCTAAGCAACACTGTCCTGATATGCACATAGTTTGCGACTGGACGCAACAAAATACCCACTCCTCCCCCCTCCTCCCCTCTCCTCCCCTCTCCTCCCCTCTCCTCCCCTCTTTCACTTCGGTATTGTGGTTGTCCATTATCTACTGCAGAGTAGAAGCTTTTTTCTTGCATTAATCGTCTGGATGACTGTCTTCGACGTTTCCATCTTCAGGGTCGTGGATCCGTTAGTGTGCTTTGTGACAGCAGTTTCCAACACCCCCCCCCCCTACGAAAGGCCAGCCTGGTAGGTGGAGTGTTCTGTTAGGCCCAAGCAGGGTGCAGTAAGCAATATTTGTTGGTTTATCTATCACTGTAACTTTGGGCGTGCGTGTGTGTCCGTGACAATGACTGTTAGTAGTTTCTCGATGTGTGTGCACAATGCGAGTTGCCGCATTCAGTTTTTTTGTGGTAATGCCCTCTGACGAAATGCAAATGTCAGTTGCGGGTGGCATTGTGCGCGGACCAAGACGTTGATTCGTGAAGTTAAACTTGGCAAGAAGGACGTAGACTTATTCTTGGAGGGGAGGCCTTCCGTTCTGTTCCGGTCCCTTCCATTCTGTTCTGTTTCCTTCTGCTCATCTTTTCTCTTCCTCTACGTCATCGGTTCACCTGTCCTTTTGGTTGCCATCAACGTGTCCTTGCGTATTTGCATCTTCACGACGTCTTCCGGCCTGGATCCTGGGGACTGGCTCCTGTCGTGCTACGTCATCGACCACCACACTGCGTCACCGCAGTCCCTTCTATACAGCTGCCCGCCCACGTCTCCAACGGCAACTCTTCACACCACAGCTGTGCCTTCTTGTTCCACCTACATCACGCAATCACTTCCAGCGATCAGCCAAGTCTGGAACGCTGCTGGCACACCCTAGCCCCGAACTCTTTGATTAGCCAGAGGGTGTCGCCACCTCCGCAATCGTCGTTTCCTATTCTATTTTTATACCGTTGGCCGTTCTTTTGTTTAAAAAAGAACAGTTGCTTGGAGTGATTTTCAACTGCAGGAATAGCCACAACTCTGGCTCAGTCTCACTTCAATTCACCAACAGCTTCACTTATCACAGAAACGTTACAATAGCTATAACTCCACTCAACAAATTCTTCTATTCTGCGCCGAATTGCTTGACTACTGACCGACTGACTTTCTTTACTGAGTGACTCGGCTGCTGACTTACTGACACACTCTGCCCAGCCTCCCTTTTATACAGGAAAGCCGCACAAACCTTCCAGCAATAGAAAGATCTTCAACATTGTAGAATGTTCCCTATATACAAACACTGACACACACTCTCTGCCCAGCCTCCCGTTTATACAGGAAAGCCACACGAACCTTTCAGCAATATAAAGATCTCTCATATTCTAGAATGTTCTCTATATAAAGAAAACACTGACCCAACGAGTCAAATAACAAACTTCCTATTTAGAGGTTTCAAAAAGCAGATTTTCATACATGAGGAAAAGTTTTATCTCTGTTTTTGACTGAAAAAAAAAACACTGTACTTTGCTCGTTCAAATCATTACAGTACAAGACTATAATTTACTTAAGTCATACAGTAGAAGACTGTCTTTCTTGATGAACTCACATAGTAGAAGATGCTTTGCTTTGTTGAACTGTTATAGTAGAAGATGCCATACTCCACTTGTCAAAGTCATACAGTAAATGTTTCACTTTTTGCAGCAGTAAAACTAACAATGGGAAACCCATCTCTTACAAGAGACAACAGCACCAACGGCACTGTCAGTAAGGAAGAGCCAGACCCTCTGGTCAGCCTTTTTGTACCAGTGCTAATGTTTACAATGGGAGTCTTCGGAAACATGCTGGCTTTGACTGTCCTCTGGCGCTCCCGTCGGGAAAATTCTCAGTATGTCTTCTACAGGCTAGTGGCCGGCCTTGCCTTCACCGACCTGTATGGCACCTTGGCTATTTCCCCAGTGACCATAGCCGCGTACAGCAACGGCCGACAGTGGCTGGGCGGTGCCCCACTCTGCACCTATTTTTCGTTCATGATCATTTTCGCTGGCTTAGCGACAGCTTTTATCGTAGGTACTATGGCCATTGAAAGATACCTGGCCATCCTGCATCCTTACTTTTATAAAGAGCATGTTTCTGCCTCGAGTGTGAACTTCGCTCTGTGTGTTGTCTGGATCCTGGCTGCCCTCATATCTTGCCTGCCGCTGGTTGGAGTAGGTACCAACGTACTGCAGTATCCAAACACGTGGTGTTTCTTCGACTTCTACAGCGATTCCACGTCGAATCAGGCTTTCTCTTTCATGTACGCTGCACTGGGCTTGTCAGTCATCACTCTAACTGTCACCTGCAACATAGCCGTTATGAGTGTCTTACTGCGTATGCGCCGCCTGGCCAGGACAGTTAGACAGGAACAAAAGAGTCACCACTTCAACATGACGTCAGAGATGCGGATGATTTTATTTGTTGTCGGGATCACAGTGGTGTTCACCACTTGCTACGCCCCACTGATGGTGAGTCTAGGACCAGTCTGACCAATACTTTACCACCTGACCTCCTACTCCCCTCTCATACTTTATCTCTCCTACATTTTTTTATTTTAGTAGCAGTTTTATTTAATTTTTTTTGTTAAGTTCCTTCTTGACCCCAAAGGGGCATGTAGAAGTCTTCTTGGAGATACAGAACCCTACAGAATAATACATATATGTATACACATACATCAGCTAGAATTACTACGTCCAGGAGAAAAAAGACAAAAGTGTTGGCAGTCATCTCAAATCCGTTTCTATATTAGAGATGTAATCGGTACACACCAGGAAAAATAAATTCCCTGATGTGTACGTCAACTTACAAAAGAACTTTTTGGTACTAGCGGAGGTGAACATTAAGCACACGCAGGATGGCTTCCCTTTCTCCCCAGCTACAAACAATGCGACTCGGAGAGAAACTGAATTTATGTCACACAACATTACTAAGACTAAATCTTTTCCCCCAACCCCAACACGACTTACTATACCAAAATTTACCTGCCCTCTCAATAAACAATATATATGCGCTGACAACCACAATACTGAAGTGAAAGAGGGGAGGAGAGGGGGGAGAGGGGAGGAGATAAAAATATAGAACAAAAGGAAGAAGGAAAAAGGAACAAGAGAAGACAGGCTAAGGGAAACGCGGTAGCCTTCCACAACAAGACCTCACGGCGTGCCAGTGTGAAACACACCACTAACCAGGCCTGGGGTGGCTTTGCCGGGGCGTTCTTAAAAGCTATACGTAAACCCTGTTCCTTAGTAGCGAAGCTGGTTATAGCTAATAAGGCCTGCCGAGCCAAAGAATCACGGGAATGACGTCCCATTATCATTATAATTATAATAATAAAAGGAATCTCCTAGAGCGCTATTCCCCGGAAAGAACACCAGTTCAAATATTTTATTAACATCTATAGTGTAAACCCTCTACTTTTCTATCAGAGAGTTCTGATCTGTCACTATTTAGATTTATAAGCAGATTTTGCGTTTGCAAGTAAAGTTCGAAACTATCGCCAAAAAAATAAAATCTTTGGTGAAAGTCGGAAAACCCCGAGTGTGACGTCGACTACAGAAGGGACCGGAGCGAAACTAGAAGACGGTACATGGGTTTGTTGTAGAGGAGCTGAAGTAAGGGTTTCAGTACTTTAGTCTGTACTATTGCTGGCGTTGTTTATTGTGCTTATAGTATTTCCAAACAAGTTTTACTCGTGATTATGTCCTCTGTTTTATTGTTGTCTCGTTTTCCATCGTTGTAATGTGTGTTTTGTAAAGATTTTGTTTGTGTAGTGTTTTTATACTTTAGTTGTTTTGTTTATCCATATTGTGTAAAACGCAGGGCGCCCTGCATATTGCCGGGATATCGTGCTATATAAACTTCCGCGTTATTATGAGTTTCACATTTCTCACACCGAAACAGTGATGCGATTGTTGTGATCAATTATACTCGGAGCTGAATAATGTCAAGACTGAACGCTACAGATCGAAAAAGAGCCATCAGACTTCCTCAGTTCGGGTTTCTTTGGGTTTCGAGTTAGTTGTTTATACCGGATTACTGTAACGAAATTGAGACCTGGCGTGTAAGACTGGCGTTGTTCACTCAGTTTAACCCAGAGGGTGGGTCGTTTAGTTCAGGGAAGTAAATTTCGTGCTCTCCCAGAGAACAATACGTACTGGGGAAGGGGGTAGTCAACCCACCTCCCTGGTCCAAGAGTCAGGGACAGCGTGGTGTCAACCAAGTACGATGCAGTGACCTGGAGGTCAGTTTGGGAACTCGAGAAACCTAAACATTGCTCTAGCTGCCTGTCAACAGTTCATGAGTGAACATGCACGTGATGCTGTTTACAAGGGGAGAGGCATGTGAGGAGGATAGATCATGTGATGTAGAGGGCGTTGGAGTACTGGGGGGGGGGAAATAAGAACAGGGGGACATGTGAGAATCAGGGATTTTTCAGATTAGACCAAGAGAGAGAAGGACACAGAAGGAAGAAGCTCGCTGGAACCTGCGCCCAGCCGGAACTTAGACAGATTTGACATCGAAGGCCCAAGGCAGGAGTTAGCAGCCAGAAGACTGAGGGGCACAGTTGGAGGGTGAGCCACAGGGTTACTTTCCACGTGCGCCTCTAATGAAGAAATAAGTAAAAGATGGAGACCATCAGAACGCTGCCTGAACAGTTGGCGCAAGAGCACCTGAACTGGCTAGTGGACATGTGTATTGAATCGCCCAAACAGAAGGAAACGCTGTGGGCTCGGATTGAGGCTGGACGGTGGAAGGAGGTGCTGCTTTAGGTGTTCCTGGAGGTGGCCAGAAAGTACCAGTACCAGGCACACAGGAACCTCCGCTCGAGGCGACGTTAGAATTTTAAAAGTAAAGAAGAGAAAGGTCCAAGGAAAGCCACTAGACTATCAAGATTTGGTGTAGCGTTTAGAAGTAGCGTTTAGTTGAACGGCCGTGCCATCGCCTAGTATATTTTTAGCAATAAACTTTGGTGTAGTCAATCTGCTGTCGGGGTGTGTTGTCGTGCGAGTGGGTCCGTCTGGAGGTATTACATTACTCCGACAACACCGCCATGTTTTCCAGCAAGCTAGTTGTCCCTACCCTTAAGGAAGAACTCCCAGTTGATAGCAGACGAGGTTCTTTCCTACTGGTAGACCCATGTGGGTTACACACCAAATATTAAACCACCTGTCATGACACACCTAACCCATGACACAACACCCGACACACAACATGTCACATAGGGGCGACCTTTGACATTTGGTTGACTGTAACAAGACGGACTCACGACACCACCACAAGTCCGAGGCAGCATTGTCCCGGCACCACAAAAGAAACAGTCGCGTGTTGGACCGTCACACCATGGTGGCTTCCCTGCTATTCTGTCCCCTACACAAAGATTGTCAACATTCCCTCCTCCTCTGTCCTCGCCGACAAATAGACAACTACCTACATTTTTTAGCTGTGAAGTTTAAAATCCGCCTTTTGTCCTCCTTCGAAGTTAGTCCATGTGTGGCTGTGACTGGCTCAACGTGTCTGTTATGCGATCAGGATGTTGACTGCATTGGAGGTTAGTTCCCAGACCTGTCCCACATGGAGTGTTGTATACTGACCTGAACTGCATCTAATTCCCTAAGTAGTATACATCTAATATACACCCTAACACGCATAGTGTTATATGCACGTAATATACACCCTAACACGCATAGTGTTATATGCACGTAATATACACCCTAACACGCATAGTGTTATATACATCTAGTATACACCTTAACATGTATAGTGTTATATACATGTAATATACACGCATAGTGTTATATTGACACCCAACTAATCAATCTGATGTAAACTGCTTGTCTTTCAGGTCTGGGTTATCATCAATGCATCACATGTTTTGCCACAAAATAAGGCGACAGATCTTTTTGTCATCAGACTGGCATCTCTTAACCAAATTCTCGATCCATGGGTTTATCTTCTTCGACGTCGCCTGGTGGAGCCGCTGTGTTTTGCCTGCAGATCAAAATCACCAAAGTATCCATCCCTTTCAAAATTTCAACCAGCTACGAGGCCTGAAGGTGTCTTGAAAGCTACGCCACGGTTAGGGTTAAATCTAAACCCCGGCAATGAGGATTAACCTTAGGATAGGCTTTATTTCCCTTCTTATGGAAAGCAAGGCTGGTGAGACACAGGGTAGGCAGGGTAAGCAGTACCATACGAAGATGACCTTCATAGTTTTCCCACATTTTTTTTTAACAAACACAAAGCAAAGTTTGGAGTTCAGGCCATCGGTTTACGTATCTACCAGTTCGCGACCTTGACCAAGCTTGGTGTCAAGAGAGCGAAACTAGTAAAGAATAGTAAACAGTTACACTGGACGGCAGGAGTGAGCGAATGTTCACACAGCGACCCTCGGACACAAAGAAGAAAGCCGGCGAGAGATAGGGGGAGAACTGAACGCGTGCTGGGACTGAGTGGGGAGAGTGTCTAGCGCGAAGGCGGAATGAACAGACGTGTGAATGAACAGAATGAACAGACGTGTGAATGAACAGAATGAGCAGACGTGTGAATGAACAGAATGAACATACGTGTGAATGAACAGAAAGAACTTGCCCGCGACTCGCGCACCACTTGAGTTATGAATGTAAAGTTCAGTTGATGAGCCAAGGGAGATGACGTAGATGATTCGCTAGAAAACGATAATGACGATTGGACATGTGTAGTAACAAGAGAGATTTGAATTTGTCTTCCAGTGGTAGCAAGAGTGCCGGGGCTGACAAGGGGAGGGCGATGACAGGGAGGGGTAAATGATGGCTGGGGGGTAAATGATCACAGGTTATGCTCGTTTCTCTGTATGTGCAAGGCAGTTTACCGGCTGGGTGGACGAGGTGCAAGTCGGCTCACTGAAACTAAATGGGCCATGTTACAGAATGTTTACAGCCAGAACTCGATAACAAATAAAATGAAAAGTGCAGTCGGCGGCACCCCATGTCCACTGACGAGGAGCCTCGTGTCACCAGCACCCCAACTGACCTGAAAGCTAGTGGTTTTACCGGAAGGCGTTGGCACAAAGACGGCGGCCGCTCGGTCATAACGACCATATCCTCGTCCCAAGCTCTCGTGGTGGTGGTTTTTTAAGCTGCGATTCAGAAGGCGCTAAGGCGAAGTCCCCGTTCAGTCCCCGTGCCAAAAATTACGCTTTGAAAATTTTAAAGATATTCTTAGGACCTCTCCTGAAAGATAAAATCATAATTTTGAAAACATTTTCTGACTGATGGTAAGCTGATGGCACCCAAAGCACCCGCTCTGGAACCGGTCCTGCTGCATCCACATAGTAACAGAGGTAACACACGAGATGACCTTAGAACACAGAAGGATGGAAGATTGAACACTCCTCGCTTTTTCCGCCGCCAGCACGTGGTTCCGCCTTAAATCCGCCGCTCAGAAAAAGCGTGCATTGTAAGACGGTACAAGCCATTAATAATAATTAGGTATCATTGTAACAAAAGCTTTGATGTACGTGTCCCTTTCATGTAAACACTGCATATTTTGTGTCTGTTGATAAACTTGGTATGTTTTAGAGTGAATTTCCTCTTTTTAAGCCTGACTGTTTGAAGCCCTGATCAAAAGACTGGTGCACTGGGCACTCAGAATAACAACCAGTGTCTCAATCTGGTCTCGCTGCCCCAAGACATCTTTAGTGGCTTGAAAAAATTGTAGTCGGAGGGCTCTGTTACACGTTCAGCCCGTACATTCAATGAAAGAGCTTTTCAAATGGTTTCATGAATGAACAGATTGTAGGGAAATATTTCCAATACCACTTTACAACTTTTCTCCAGGAAGGATGAGCACAGGCTTTCTTCAGCTGATACTGCTTGTACCGCTACAGAATACTGTTTGTACTCCTTTTACTGTTGCAGAATATTGCTTTTACTGCTACAGAATACTGCTTGTACTTTTAATCCTTGTACTGTTACAGAATATTGCTTTTACTGCCACAGAATACTGCTTGCACTGTTAAAGAATATGCCTTGTACTGTTTCAGAATATTGCGTGTACTGCTGAAGAATACTGCTTGTACTGCTAAAGAATGTTGCTTGTACTGCTAAAGAATACTGCTTGTACTGCTAAAGAATACTGCTTGCACTGCTAAAGAATGCTGCTTGCACTGCTGAAGAATACTGCTTGTACTGCTAAAGAATGCTGCTTGTACTGCTAAAGAATACTGTTTGTACTGAAGAATACTGCTTGTACTGCTATAGAATGCTGCTTGTACTGCTAAAGAATACTGTTTGTACTGAAGAATACTGCTTGTACTGCTAAAGAATGCTGCTTATACTGCTAAAGAACGTAAACATCGACAAGTGTATGCAACAGAACGCCCCCTAAATGTCAGAATTGCGGAGCCCAGTATTGACTGAGAAGGCTAAAGACTATAATCTGTTATTTTGTCGGCAAAAACAATACAGTAATGGAATAATTCTTGGTTCTTGTAAGCCTGCACACATTTTCTCTCCTCCATACCTGAGCTGAAAAGCCCTTGATCTAATCTTGCAAGGTCAAACATTGTTTGTATTTAGAAATAGTGGGCATTTAGCCAGAAAAGAAAATTGACACAAAAGAGAATATAGTCAACTCATATAAATATCTAGGTCCCTTCTTAAAGTGTAGCTTCTGGATACGAAACTTCCATTCATGAAAGAACACAAATTCAAATATTTTATTAACATCTATGGTGTAAACCCTCTACTTTTCTATCAGAGAGTTCTGATCTGTCACTACTTAGATTAATAAGCAAATTTTGCATTTGCAATTAAAGTTCGAAACTATCGCCAAAAAAATAAAATCTTTGGTAAAAGTTCGAAAACTCTGAGTGTGACGTCAACTACAGAACCGACCCGAGTGAAGCTAGAAGACGGTATATGGGTGTGTTGTAGAGGAGCTGAAGTAACGTTAAAAGTGAAAATGTAGCACTTCATCTGTATCCATCTATTCAATTAACCATTAAGGTTGTTGCGCTTATGTTTCAGTACTTTAGTCTGTACTATTGCTGGCGTTGTTTATTGTGCTTATAGTATTTCCAAACAAGTTTTACTCGTGATTATCTCCTCTGTTTTATTGTTGTCTCGTTAATAGTTTGTGGTTGTACTTAAACGTTTTCCATCGTTGTAATTTATGTTTTGTAAATGTTTTGTTTGTGTAGTGTTTTTATACTTTAGTTGTTTTGTTTATCTATATTGTGTAAAGCGCAGGGCGCCCTGCATATTGCCGGGATATCATGCTATATAAACTTCTGCGTCATTATGAGTTCCACATTTCTCACACCGAAACAGTGATGCAATTGTTGTGACCACTTATACTCGGAGTGCAAATTTTGAAGACTTAGCATTCTTTGGGTCTGCATGCATAACAGTCTGTACTCGGCTTACCTGTTTGGTGCAAAATCTTCCAGGAGCAGAATGACGCACGAATGACATCGACCTCTCATTTCAAGTCTCCAGTTCCGAACACAGATCATGAGTAAAGGTGTTTGAGAAAAAAAGTCAAAGGGGAAAAGTTAAGACAAGTGTTTGACTTCTTTTTATGATGGATGGGGTGGGGGTGGGGGGATAGTGAAAGACATTCACTTTTTTCCTGTTGACTTTTACCTTAACTTTATTTCCTTCACTTTTTTTCTCTCTCTTGACTGTTTTCTTACAATCTTGGCCACCATGGAACTGATTTTTGCAAACTACGAGAAAAAGATTTCAGCAAAGGGCATGCGAGAACTATATTAGTATGTTCAGAGCGTTTTAACGAGGAGGATAACAAATTTAGGCCACAGTATTTCCATATCTCACTCATGCATATTTTTTTTTAATTCTGCTATTTGGAACCTGGTGCCGTTTGCGTGCTTATTTGTTTTTAATCTATATTACCACTACCAGTACTATTTAAGTATTTTCACACTTGCACATTTACTGAATTACCCTGCAACAATGTAAACCCAAGATTGGTTCACTGATTTATGGTGAGTTGATTCTCAAACAGGAGTTGGAAATTCCTATAAATACTTCCTTTATATTCTTCCCACAGTTACAAGCGATTGACATGATTTGCCGATAGTGTCTACTATACACTGATCGATGATTTTTATTCCACCAATTCTGATCGACAGTTTGTTAAGGCGTCACATAGATAGATCATAAGGAGTGCAAACAATAATGACAAGATCATAAGGAGTGCAAACAATGCCAATTACTATTAATAAATTCAGAACATTTTAACATGGAAAACGAAAAATCTGCCATATCACTGAGTCGTGTTTTCATTGCGTTCTTTGTGGCGATCGGTGTCTTGAGCTAGACAGCAGGTGTGTTTCTTCTCACCATTCCGGGAAGCTAATGTCTCAAATATATAATATAATCGATTTAAATCTTTTCCTCCGTCTTCTATTTCTTTATAATATGAACAACCCGATAATGAGTCACGCGATGATTCTCATGAACTCATTGTAAAAAGCTACACTCTGGTCTAGACTAAACAACAGTGGGCCTAGCTTCGGCTGCTGTGTCCCTGCTAAGTTTTCGGCAATCTCCGGCGCGGCGGCTATCTCAAAGCTACACTTTAAGGTTAGAAATGATATTACAGTAGGAGAACTAATACATCACTTTAATCCATAAATAGAATCTGCTTTTGTCGAAATAACTCTTCCTTGAGGCAAAAAACTCAAAATAGTGGAGGACCTCACCAAAATTTTTAAATCAGGGAATCTAATCCTAGGAAACTTTAACGCGAAAAACCCTTTGGGACAAGAACAGGCCTAGACCAGACAAAAGGAGGTAACACAATAGAAGAGGCGATCAACAACGCAAACATGTTCATACTAAATAAAGGGGAGCCAACCCACATCTACTGCCCGGCAACACAGACTCTATCTCAGCTATCGACCTGTCTATATGCAGTCCAGTCCTTGCGTGCGATTTGGATTTGGAGGTGTATGCGGCGGATACCATAGGCAGTGACCACTTCCCGATCATGATCACCATACTGGATGCTGGGCAGGATAAACCACAGGCAGAGCCGACCAAAATAAATACAAAACGAACAAACTAGGAACAGTATGGTCAAATAGAAATAAAGGATTTACGGCTAAATGAAGTTAGAGTATACACAAAAACAGAAAAAATGACTGAAAACATCATTAAACCCATAAAGTCAACAACTGCAGGTGGACGCAATAAAAAATATATGAATATGCAGAACACAAGAAACAGTCACAAGGAACAGCTGGGGTACAGATCCAAAATCCATCCTAAACCTTTATCAAGCTCATGTAATATCACAACTACCTCTCTTAATTCACCTTAGGGCAAGTCATATAGCGAAATCTGTACAGGCTAGGGCACTAAGGGTAGTACTAGTAGTTCCGATGACTACCCCAAATCTAGCAGTGGTGGCAGAGACAGGGCAAACCCCTTTAGAATTAATAATTAAGGAGAGGGCAGCCAATTACTGCTGCAAGATACAGTGTCTATCTGCAGATCACCCAATCAAACAGATCCACACAACAGCGCATAAACATCGCACAGGACAAGCCACCCCCAACCAAGCATGAAACAAGGTAAAACGCGCAGGAAATAGAACACACACCAGGGGCTGACATTAACATTGAAGGTTCATACCCAGGCACAGGCCCACAGATTCCTCCCTGGATACTACACCCACCACAGATCGACACGGACCTCACCAATTATAACAAGGAAACCCAGCTCATCAATATACTCAAAGAATTCAGATATCAACTCAACTCTACGTACAAAGACCACTCCCCTTTATACACAGACGGCTCGCATGACCCGACCATCTACCCGACAGGAATAGGACTCTATAGTACCTAAAATCGCCGAGCTTCCTAGCCACACATCCATATTCTCTACAGAGTTCATAGCAATCAGTACTGCCGTAAGACTGGTAGCGCTACAAAACAGAAAATATGTATCAGAAAAATCCTTTCTAGTCTCTGATTCACTGTCAGCACTTCAGGTACTTCAAAACTAATCTTCTCAAAGAATGGACATAATATACGAACTTGTAAAGATTCTAAATAAGATTCATAACAAATGAATCCAAATAAACTTTCTCTAGGTGATATCTCATGTAGTAATCAAAGGAAACGCGGAAAATGATAGATTGGCTTAACTAGCAATAAAAGACAATCCAACCACAAAGGGCATCCAGATATATGTACCCATTTCAGCCCAAGGGAGAAAAATAGCCAGCTGTAAAAATACGGTGGGATGAAGAGTATAAAAGGGAAGCCAAAGGCACCAGGAGAGAGCTAGAAGAACTTCCGAGTAACGAGCTCACACTTTTTCACTCCAACAGAACCAACCAAAGTAGAATAGCCAGAATGAGACTGAATGGAGAATACCATCTTATTCGTAAGGACCCGGTGACATGCAGCTGTGGGGACAGACTTAACACTCCACATGTCCTGCTAGAGTGTAGCTGTAACACCTCCAGTCGGACGCACTCGCACGACAGCACAGCCCGACAGCAAAATGACTACACCAAAGTTTATTGCTAAAAATATACTAAGCGATGGCACGGCCGTTCAACTAAACGCTACTTCTAAACGCGACACCAAATCTTGATAGTCTAGTGGCTTCTTCTTGAACCTGTCTCCCTTGTTTCTTTAAAACAAAAATGACACCTCGAGCGGAAAAGGAGGATCGTCAGCCTGGTACCAGCTGGCCACCTCGCAGAACACTTCAATCAGCACCTCCCTCCACCGGCCAGCCTGGATCATTACCCGCAGTGCTTCTTTCTGTTCTGGTGTTTGCATGATGGTGTCCACCAGCCGATGAAGGTGCTGCTCCGCCAACCACACAGGCGACGCACGGTTGTTATTCATCCTTCAACGATTTCTTCTTAGAGGCGCACGTGAAAAGCAACTCTGTAGTCACCTTTCAACTGTGCCCCTCTCAGTCTTCTCCTTGCTAATTCCTGCCTTGGGCTTCGATGTCAAATCTGACCAAGTCCCATGGTCAGGCGCGCATAAGCCTTTCGGCTGGGCGCAGGTTCGAGCAAGCTTCTTTCTTCTGTATCCTTCTCTCTCTTGGTCTAATCTCCCTCTCAATCTCCAATCCTCCTGTTCTTATTTCTCCCTACTCCAGCGCCCTCTACATCACATGGTCTATTCTCGTAAACAGCATCACGTGCATATTCGCTCATGATCTGTTGACAGGCAGCCAGAGCAATGTTTAGGTTTCTCGAGGTTCCAAGTTGACCTCCAGGTCACTGCATTGTACTTGGCTAACCCCATTGCTGTCATCCGCTGTCCCTGTCTCTTGGACCAGGGAGGTTGCTTGACTACCTCCCTCCACCGTACATATTGTTCTCTGGGAGAGCACGAAATTTACTTCCCTGAACTAAACGACCCTTTAATTTAAACTGCGTGAACAATGCTATTTTTACACGCCAGGTTTCAATTTCGTTACAGTAGCCTAAACAGCCAGGAAAGGGATACACTTAAAAATGCTCTGCACAATCTAAACCTTAACTTAAATCTAAACTCGTCTCTAAATCCTCCAAAAAAGATAAGACATCTATAATGGATCGGACAACGCAGGTAGTAAACGCCCGTCCAGAGGTTAGATCTAAAAAATACAAAATAAAAAAGGGGGTAAAAACCATTAAAATAACACTATAGGAACTATAGGACAAGTGCAAATTGTCGACCAAAAGGTGAACATAGAGGTAGAGACAAACAGAATGTAGGAATAGGGTGACAGTATGGACGACCAGCAAGCGCACCACCACTCAAGCCACATCAAGCCACCTCCCACCAGCAGCGACAGTGGCCAGGAAAACGACCAGCAAGAGGGTCTCCACATAGCCACCACCAGTTCCCTCCCCCTTCTTTCCCCAAGTCCGCTGCTCCCCTCTGCCCCCCCCCACCCCTTAGTGCGAAATCACCGCGAGGTTGAAGCACTTTCCCTCCCAAAACAACAACATTGCTAATTGCCGAGTGCGTCAAGTTCCTGAGGTGGTTACTGGAGCCGAGTATTAAAACCGAATATCTCGTCTTCTGGAGTGATCACCGGCGGCCACATGCGACGTGGACACTGAGGGCCAGTTAGTGCCGCCGACTTAGCGAACGAGCGACGGAGCAACAGGGGGGTGGGGGGCCAGTCTTTCCAGTCACAGAGAGAGGATCTTGGGCGTCATCGGACTGTTGCTGGGACGTGGAGCTGTGAGATGTGGCATCTGCGGATAGTCTTGTTCAGCATCGTGAATGAAGAAAGGCAGTGCAAGCGTCGTGTAGAATAGTTGCTTAGAGAGCAGGCACGCTCGTGACTCTAGAGCATTTTGTGAGGAACTAGCTGTGAGCGGACTGTTGTAGAAATTGCGCCACTGTTGTTCCTAAGTGCACACCTGTCAGTCATCCTGGTGGGGAGAGTTTGTTCTGTTCGCCCTGTCGGGGCTCAAGGTGTACGAGTTACCGTCAGAGTATTGTTAGCTAGGGTGACCATCGGACGGTCATTGCTACGGTGAAAACGCAATGTGTGACGTCATTCTTGAGAGACAGTTGGGCTTGCCACAGTTGTGCTAATGAGGGACAATTCCTTCTGTAAATTGTGCGCAGATTTCACTCACGACGTCGGATGACGCAAATATCGCGGATGTGGACTGTCGGTATTGTGAATTTACCCATTCCTTTGTAAATAGTATATGCGTGTGGACACGTGCAGCATGTCGCTGTGATGAGTGCATGAGAGTGAGAATGTCTTTTCTATGATTTATATTTAGTAGCTGTACAGTTGTACAGTGTCGTCATAACTGTAGATTAAATAGTGTAGTATTTTTTTATCCTGGCTTTCTTTCATTTTGGCTGTGTGTGTGGCAAGCAAGGGGGTGGAGGTTTGTGCTGGAACGTCTGGAAATTAACACGAGAATCAGGCAGCGATCACACAGTTGTTTCCTCCCCTTCTTGGCGCGTATTTATGTTGTCGTTGTTCTGGTTAGAACGAGTGAGATATCCTAGCACAAACATACCCCTAGACGTAAGACAGAGCGTACAACAGTGTGCTCCGTCAACAGCCATCTTTTTTAGGTCACTGCAGTCCCGTCAATGTTTTTGTGTGACATTCCCTTCCATCTGCATTTCCAAATTTCATACCTGCCCGCCCGCCGCACAATCTTCAATGGACAGAAATGAGACCCTCCCTGTCCCACCTACTTAGTCGGGTCACTGACATAGTGCTGAACGATTTATTTTTCATTATCCCACACCGTTGGCCGATTTTCACCTCCGGCCGCATTTTAGCAATTTATGCATTGCAGTTAGTATTGTCTTAGATATAATATGCTGATTGACCAGTAAGTCAGTGGGGATCAGATCCCTTAGACATCCTGGGGCCACGTCCCCTCAGCGACCGGAGGTTGTTGCCCAGTCAAGAGGCGATGATTTTGCCTGTCGTACAGTGGACCAGAGTTCTCCGGGGCTTCCAGCCAGTGAACCTGTTGTGGAGAATCCCATGGCTATGATGGGACCCGGCATCGTCAGTCATTTATATACGGCACTGGGACAAACTGTGGGTGTGACGGACTGCATGGCACCAAGCAATGCCACTGGGTAATGCGACGTACCAGACATTGCAGTCCTCTGTTGCTGCTTTGACTATTTCGTGCTATGGACTCTGCGCACGGACACTTCTTGCGCTGTGCAGTTATATTTATGTGGGGTCCTCCATAAACATTTAGACTTTCATCGTGTCTTGGACATTATTTATGATTGTTTGCCGAGTTTACTTTTCTTGCCGTTTTGCTCCTTTGTCGAATTGATGTTTTGCCTAGATATTATTTATGCCAACGTTTATCTTTTAAGAAAACATTTGTAGAACAGGTGCCTTTGTCGTGGATGCTTCAAGATGAAAGTTTATTAATGTCACACACACTCTCTCGGCCACCTATCTCACTCTCTCCAAGCGACCAAGGGTGTGGGGGCGTGTTCTTTTACACACAACTCCGCACAACACAACACAACGAGACGATGTAGTTTTTCTGAAAAGGACCCGGCCTTGTTTATTAAACTACACTCTCGCACTCGCTCTCTGATACTCACGCACTTAACACCCTGATACACGCATCGACTTCCATCTACCTGCACTCAACTATTCACTACACTAACCGGATCACACAACTAACCACGCTTCTTTCTTTACACAAGTTCGCATCTTTCCACTAACATCTTCTCTCACGCACCGTCCTAACAATATACTTTTACACCAGAATATCTAATACTTATCGCTCAACTTAATGGTCATCCAAATCTTCACAGAAAACGGGATTCTTTCAACGAGATCGAGTCTCTCATCACAACCTACACTTATCACGAGTTTCTTTTCACAATGTTCATTAACCTTCTCGGAGGTCGAGTTACTTATCATAACTTATACAGATATCGAGTGTCTTTCACAGTAGATCTTCAATCTTCTCGGAGATTGACACGGTCTTCGCAGAGGGACATCAAACTGGGTTTACAAAAATCTTCCTACCGGGAAGTGTCCACTGGTGGAGATGCGAAGGACCTCCACGCGAGTTCCTTCAACAAATCGCTCACTTGTGACAGAAAATCTCTTCTCCTCCACGTTAGCAGTGCAACTCTCTCTCTCTCTCTCTCGCTGGAGCTGTCAGTCCACTAAACAGGACACGCTGACGCTATCTCATCGTCCGCTCCTACATATCCATCTCTTGGGGAGGGGGGGGGTTGTACGTCTCGTCTCAGGAGGCGCTGAAAAAGCCTCGGCCACGAAAATCAAACAGAAAACAAAAACCCTACGAAAACGCATTACTATAGTTTCCTATTTCCAAAATTACATACGATCACAAAAATAGAGGAAAAACTCCCATGGAGTGTTTGGCCTACCTCCTGTCTAGGCAGAGGGTTTGGTCACAAAAATCGCCGACGCTCTCTCAGCGTTTCCAGTGCCGATGAAGGGGCTCTGCTCAGGTGTCTGGGCACTTGCAGAAACGTCCGTCTCTTACGGTCCCTTGCAGTCGTCGGCTTCCTCTCACACAAACGTCAGTTGTCCTCTCTACTTCAGCAAAAACTGCCGCCTCTTCCTATTCTCGCGCGTTGATCGCCTCTCAGTGTTCTAAAAATAGCGCTTAGTCACCGCTCACGCTAAGTGACTCCCTACTCATCACGCGTCATCGCTCGCATGGCACGTTTCCGTGACAATTAACTTTGCAAGGGCCCAGTTCTACAGGACCATCTGTCATCAGACTTTGTTGTGGATTCCTCGGCCATTGCTGTATTCGTCTTCTATTGATACATTTGTCAGAGATTTCATCCAGTCCGGTTTGTTTTCGCACTTCACTGGTTTTTCTGTGGAAACAGTTTGCTTCTGTTGATGCTTGACCGTGTCTTCTACTGTCTGTATATTTACTGTGACGTGGTGGTTCCAGCCTTTAGGACGCGTGTTGTTATGTGTTTCTTATTGTTAATCAGTTGCCTGTTGATGACGTCCCTTCCCACTTTGCCCTCTGAATGTGATATGGAACACTTCCCGCCCATCTGGTGGTTAAATGGAACACTTCCCGCCCGCGAAATTCTTTTTCCTGAGTTGTGCCCCAGCCCGGACACTCATGCCTAGGCCACCATTCATCACGTCTACTGCAAAGACACAGGCTTGAACTTATACACGAAAACAGAAGCCTTACGTAATAACAAACCCTAACTCTACCATTAACCCCTTCCCCTCCAAAAAGAATCCTAAGCTAATATGGGTTTCGAACCTGCAACATAACTGTGAAACCCAATTTCTTTACCACTCGGCTATGAATCACCACGGATTGGCCTCTTCACTATAACTCACGCTGTGTAGAGGTCATAGCTTGACCAATAATTATCTATTGTTGTGGTTAGTAACTGGCATGCGCATGCCCATGCGCAAAACATTTGGTACGCTGTGCATGCGTGCACGGGCTGGGACGGAAATCATGTGGGAAAAACATTTCGCTTCCCGCCCCTCTCATTTCTTTTGTCGGGTGGGGGATGAATGTAACAAAGTGCGTGTTGGATTGAATATGCATATTAGTGAGCTAGGTATAATACAGACGATAAGTTTCCCACGTAAAACAGGTCTGGGAATTGACCTCAAATGCACTCAACACAGCACAGCAGACAGACACACTATTTTGAGCCGCCCAGTACTCAGTTACCCATGTGCAGACGCACCATAACCCAAGCTACTCACTCTCCACTAAAGTCACTGAGGGTCCAGTTGCCAATCACAGCCACACATGCAGACTTTGAGACTGACATCTAGGGAAGCTATATAAGCCCTGGCAGGACCAATGGGGCGGGGGGGGGGGGACACAAATGGAGATAAAGATGAAGATGGAGATAGAGTGAATGAATGTTGGTGTTTTATGCCGTCCCAGCAGCGAAGGCTATATCACGGCGGCACAGACGGAGACACCACGGACTAAAAAGGAATGGACTAAAACGAAAAAGGACAGGTAAAAATCAGAGCATGCCTAAATACGATAATAAAAATGGATTGCATGTAAAAAGTCCAGGGGCGGAGGTCGCGACACGCACGTAAGCTATTTACGAACGAACTTTCCGAAACGTCCAGCGTAAGGAGAAAGTGTGGTGGTCACGACCCACACTTTTGCTAACGTGCGCCCCTACGTACATCGTAACCTTACACCACCTCCCGACGAGGTGTGACTCGCTCCGGCTCGCACGTAACGCGAAATCTCGCCAACGAGAGGAGAAAAAAGATAGCAGACCGATTAGTTTATAGGCTGTATATGCGAAATTGTGCTGTTAAGCTTGCTGAATAGCACAGTAAAACTGTCCCTCACTTTCGAACAAAAATCTTATTTCATTTGCTGTGAAATTCTTTGCCCTAGGGCCGCGATTGCTTTTGCTGTCGGCCATGCTCGAAATTTGCAACGGAAGCTCTCGGGTAATTCATGGACTTCTTACATATGGACCGAGCATGCTGCGACGCGTCCAGCGTCGTGCTGACTCCCTCGCGCAGCCATCTTACCCTTATAAAAGAAAAACAATTAAAGTGACTGCCGCTTGGAGGATAAGCCCAAATTAAATGTAAAACAAGGGAACTGTACCAAGCTAGAAAGGGACAAAGACGAAGACAATCTACATGTTTCGGGGCACTACCCCTTCATCAGGACGACACACAAACGACGAAAAAACGAAAAGGAAAAAGACTTATCTGCAGTAGATGTGGCGCGTAGGCTGCATAAAAAGAGGGGCAGCCAATCGCAAGGTGGGTAGGAAAGGGTAGAGAAGGGTGGGGGGGGGGGGAGAGTGGGCGGGGGAGAGAAAAAGCAGCGCGGGTAAGGGGGCGTCGGTGAGAGAGAGAGAGTGGGAAGGAGGTGAGGATGCTAGGAGGGGGAGTTTTTTTGAAGAGGTCGGGTTCAGATTTGGACAACAGGTGCTAGTTGGAAAGGAGGATCCTACGTACTGGGAGGTTGTGGGGGTGGTGGGTCAGTACAGCGATCGGCCTTGGTTCTGTGTCTGTGGTGGTGGGAGGGTTGTAATGTAAGTGCGCGTGGTGTGGCGGCAACCTTCTGTCTAGCAGTGTGTAGAAGTTTGGAGGGATGGTTGCGGGCGAGGAAAAAGTCTATCATTCTGTCGGATTGTTCATGGAAGTCAGTGTTGTCAGAGCATAATCTACGGAGTCTCAGAAACTGCGAGTAGGGTATGCTGTGCAGGGTGGAGGGTGGGTGAGATGAGTGGAAGTCAAGGTAGGAGTGTGAGTCTGTAGGCTTGTAATGGATGGTGGTTGCAAGGTGGCCGTTCTGCAATGTTATGTTGATGTCGAGGAATGTGGCAGAGGTGCATGAAATGGTGTAGGTGTATTGAATGGAGGGATGGAAGTGTTGTATGTAATGGATGTACTGCAAGAAGAAAACAGTATGTGTGGGACAGTGAGAAGCACACTGCAATAAGCACAAGTTGGGGCGCGGTTATGAACGGAGGAAAGAATGGGTGAGGTGGGTATGTCTCAAGCGAAGGCGCCCCAGGACGTCATCTCGCCACGGTACACATGAGCAGAGACAGATGGGAGAACAGAATGAAGTTCGTTGGAAGACAGAGTGTCCCAGTGGCTTGGCAAAGAGTGTGGACGTAGGAAGAAATGAGAGGGTGAAAGTCAACGAAAGGCATGGAAGAGTAGGTGATGGGGCCCCCTAAAGCCTGCTTGGCAACCTGGTCCACCAGGGTGGCATGCTTCCAGGTCGTGTCAAAGGCCTTCTCCAGATTGAAGGAGACCTCCAACACGCGTTCCATGCGGACAAAGGCGTCCCAGAACAAGGTGGTCGATGGTGCCCCGGTCTCGTCGAAAACCACACTGCAGCGAGGATAGCAAACCCTCGGACTCAAGGGTCCAGACCAGACATCCACTGACCATACGGTCCAGAGTTTTACACAGACAGCTCGTGAGAGAGATAGGACGATAGTTGTTGGGATCAGAGGAATCCCGACCAGGTTTGGGACTAGGAACCACTGGGACCTCCCTCCACATGGAAAGTCCCCAGAGGTCCGAATGTAGTTGAAAAAGTGGAGAAGAGAAAGAGATCCTTCAGGAAGAAAAGTTACAAGTTGATATGGGCAGTGAGATGACCCAGAGCACAAGGCCGGTCTGGTAGGCTTGCATCTCCATCACGGAGGTGGCCAATAGAACCAGAGGACTGCTTCAAATGCGACGAATGGCTTTCCGTGCCGTGGAAGAAGGGGTATGGACAGACAGAGAGGAAACAAAACTCTGTCACGTCTGTTTGCGTTGTTGTTTAAAAACAAACCAAGCACTACCCCGGAGTCGTTTAAAACAATGTATTTTATCTACAGGGGGCAGCAGAAACCACAATGCTGTCCCCTTTTCCCCTCCTGCTGCATTGCCCAATATTCATCTGTAAACCAAGGCACACAAGGTCCGCAGTGACCCCTTTCACTGGACAGTGGATTTTGCAGCATTGAGTAAAACTTGGGTTTTACTTGGACAGGATGGTCACCGCCCAGTGGGGAATTGAGATTAAAATCAGAGAATAAAGTGGGCTTTAACTGAACTCTAGTGGAGCGAGTTCAAGTCGAAGGTTGACCGAGAAGTGTCCCACAGTGCAGTGGCTGTGTGACGTCAGCAAAAGTGCTTAGGATCTTCAGTAAGCAATAGTGTCCAGAGGCAAAGGACATGAAGAAGAGCTCGACAACATGAGTCTGCTGTTAACAAGGAGCAGCCAGGACTTTCTGACATGTCAACGTTTAGAAGAGCAGATAGAGGCACCCCGTGGTACAGATAAACGTTGTGCGGACTGTGGAGACAACCAGGTGATGAGTGAGGTGTTCTACACGTGGTCATAGTGTGTGTGCAACTGAACCAGGTATGTGTCTTGATCTGGTGTTTAGAAGGGGAGGTGATGGCAGGAATTATAGGTTGTTAGCTGAACCAGAAAGAAAAGCCGGGAGTCATCCCTCTCATTAGTCTAGATATTTCATTTTGTAAATACTTGCTATCTGTAATATTTTTTCCTTTCAGTGTATTACGGAGTCCATGATTCTTTGTATCTGGGGCAACTGTGGGTGGATGGGGCCTCGGGCCATGGTGTGCAGTGAGATAGTTATATGAAGAACATAAGTAATACAGTGATAACACTTCCACCCATGCACATCGTCCTCTTAATGGTAGTTGTGTGGACCATGCACAAGGATGACGTGTTAAGAGAAAAAGCTACCATGTGATGACACATTTTTTATTTGCGCCAAGCATGTCATTATCAAGGGCCACACTCAACAGACCATGCGACCTCATGTCAACCTAATTTTTGTTGCTATCATTGCACCCAAATGTACAAAAAAAATTTCCATGCCACAAGTCAGTTTGCATTTCTTTTGGTTTTGAGTATATGATGTAATTATCAACTGATTTATGGCACCATTGATTTTTATGACTATGGATGTACTTGTTGTGAGCTGCGGACAGAAGCATTTCAGGGAAGTCTTTTCTTCTAAAATTTACATTTAAATGATGTGTGAACGCAATTTGTGCTGTGGCTGGTTATCGTTTTTCCAACATATTACCTAACTCATGACTGGACGTGAATCCTGTGGCCATTTTGTGCATCTGCATTGAGTTCAGTTCTAGTCCTGTCAGAATTCCAACAATGCCACCCCACACTTAAATTCTGATAGCTAACTACCATTCATAACATCCATGCACAACTCACACAAAACATTCCCTAATGAAGTAATACGAATACCAATACTAATACTAAGAGCTTGATTGTTAAGCCTCCATCTTTTTTCACAAATGTAAGGTTTTTGCATGCAACCCATTAAAAAGTAGGAAACGTTTTTAATGGCAGGTTGCAAGACTGAAGTGAAACATTTTGAGACACACATCTGTTAGTGTGCTGACCACTCAAGTTAGTCTGCCTCATGAGTGTAGCTTATGGCAATCCCCTGTCGCCCCTCGTGTGCTTTGTCCACCGGCTTGTCTTGTAGGTTCTGCTCCAGCCCTTGCCATGACCGCTGTGCCAGAAACTCTCCTGAAACAGTTGAAAACTAGGTCAGCAGTGCTAACCAGACTGCTGTTTATGTTTGCTTTAAACTACAGTAGTACTCCTCTATTACAACCTTGAAAAAAGCAACAAAAAAGGTCTTATCAGGTGGTCTCATTAGAGAACCAAACTAGACAGATGGAACAAACAAGCAATTTTGATGTACTCTATGAAGACTAAACTACACAACACAATTTTATTGTCTGCACCACAGCCAACATTTAATCAACACAAAAAAATATTTTTAAAAAAAGGTAAATTTAATGAAAGTGAGTTGTTATTCTTCACAAATGCTTGAAAATCTTTTCATCCAGTCCTCAACATCACTCTTGCTGACATCCACCACTCAGCACTGCCATGTGTATGTTGTATGTAATGAACCAACGCCGTAACCATTTTATGCCAGAAAGTTGTCACAGCTATATTCCATCACTGAACACATTGCTTTTCCTTGAATCAGCTTTCTGGTCTATTATCACTGGTAACATCTGGCGCAGTTTCGCCAGTTTTTGTTTCCCATTTTCTCCACTTTCCAACCTTTGAATAATTGCTTTCTTCTTAATTATTGCTTGAATTTGAGTTTTCCATACTCTGAGATGGCAGTCAACATTGCAGTTTCTCCTCTCTTACTCATTTTCACCACATGGAAACGTATTTCACGAGTTAGCTGTTTTCTTTTTTGTGTAGATGTAGATGCCACTATTGAGGAACCAATTTTGGAACAAACTGACGACGCTACCGTACTTTCAAAGTGTGGATGCCTGCACTCAAACTGACAGATGTGGTATTGTATGACAACATAAACTCGTGTAGTTTGAGACTATTGGACAACACTACAGTTGTGCCACATCAAACAGTCAAGGGGGATGGGTGTGTGGCCCTCCCTCTACTCTCATGTGATGTGTGTGGCCCTCCCTCTACTCTCATGTGATGTGATGTGCCTCCCTCTACTCTCATGTGATGTGTGTGCCTCCCTCTACTCTCATGTGATGTGTGTGGCCCTCCCTCTACTCTCATGTGATGTGTGTGGCCCTCCCTCTACTCTCATGTGATGTGTGTGGCCCTCTCTCTACTCTCATGTGATGTGTGTGCCTCCCTCTACTCTCATGTGATGTGTGTGCCTCCCTCTACTTTCATGTGAAGTGTGTGGCCCTCCCTCTACTCTCATGTGATGTGCCTCCCTCTACTCTCATGTGATGTGTGTGGCCCTCCCTCTACTCTCATGTGATGTGTGTGCCTCCCTCTACTCTCATGTGATGTGTGTGGCCCTCCCTCTACTCTCATGTGATGTGTGTGGCCCTCTCTCTACTCTCATGTGATGTGTGCCTCCCTCTACTCTCATGTGATGTGTGTGCCTCCCTCTACTCTCATGTGATGTGTGTGGCCCTCCCTCTACTCTCATGTGATGTGCCTCCCTCTACTCTCATGTGATGTGCCTCCCTCTACTCTCAT
>SMGT01009688.1:0-15076 GCA_004794575.1 Lanistes nyassanus | reverse complement strand
CATGTGATGTGTGTGGCCCTCCCTCTACTCTCATGTGATGTGTGTGGCCCTCCCTCTACTCTCATGTGATGTGTGTGGCCCTCCCTCTACTCTCATGTGATGTGCCTCCCTCTACTCTCATGTGATGTGTGTGGCCCTCCCTCTACTCTCATGTGATGTGCCTCCCTCTACTCTCATGTGATGTGTATGCCCCCTCTACTCTCATGTGATGGTGGCTGACACACTTCCCGTGCTTCCCCTCCTCCCTGCTGGCCTACTTTCACCCAACTTGCTAGAGTGAACCAACCAATTGGGATCATGCACACATACTGCACGACAGGAGAGCAGATATGGGGACCTCAAAACTCTCCCTCCCCACTCCCCCATCTGGTGGCATTTACTGTAAATCATCCTGGAGTTTGAAACTGACAGTGCAAAGGTCACAATTCATTGTCAAAATGAAGGTCGCAAGCCAGAACTGAGGAAAAGTGATATCTGTGGCATGAGGCATACAACAGAATATGCTCCATTAAAGAAAAATTGGGTAGGAATGGAGAAGTTGCAATAGCGTCATTATTGAAGGATTGTATTGTACATGTAGTACTGATAATATCTGACAAAAAAGCTGTGGCTTCTTTTCACGCTGAACATATCTGCACTTATGTTTTTTGAGTTATGGGTACTCTGTGAATAATGAACTGTGAATTACAGATGTTAACTTTAAATGATGGGTTCTGTAAATTTTGTAAGATAAGTTCTAAAGAAAAACACCTTGAATTATTTGACAAAGGTCAAGCAGACAACTTCTATAATCCATGTCATTGTTAAATCGATGGTCAGCCAATGGCATGCACATGAGCACATTTGCATGCACGCATGTGAAAAGGAACATTTGCTTTCGGAGGATAAAAAATCCCACCCCCAAACAAAATGCATCAACAAAACAGACATCAGGATTTAATACAGACACTAGATGTATTACATATAGACGGACTTGGCAGACTCTGTAGCCCTGAACCATTCCCCTGTAATACTGCTGAGGAGTACTGGTTCTGCAACATTGAGTACACCTAGATCTCCTGTAACTCTGTGGTTGAACAGCTCTGTACAGTACTCTGTCCGTCCAGTGAGGAGTTCCTGTTTTTTGGTGAGACAGTTTCCTGATTTGTTCAGGATTGTTGAGACCCTTGTCTTGTTTCAATACTGAATATTTTATTTCACAGATGCTATAAAACACCTCAATGGTTTCTAAATTGTAAATAAAATTCAAAAATTCCTCGCCCATCAGAATTGTTAAAGTACAACTTTCCAAAGACCTTGTTTTGTCCCTGATTTCCGTTACTTGCTGAAAGCATCTGTAACTGACAACTGTTCAGATGACTTGTGGGTATTGTTAACTGAGTTAGACCCCTGTATGATGCCATGTTCTGTGACACTATGACTAGATATGACACTGGGACTCTTGACATTTGTGACAGAGAGGAGGTGGCAGTTACCTTTTACTGATGAGAAACTATTAGCGGAGCAACTGGCTAAAACCAAAAGATGGAAAAGAGAGGACACAGTGGAGTGGGAGGAAGAAACGACTCATAAAGTCATAGGACACAGTGGAGTGGGAGGAAGAAACGACTCATAAAGTCATAGGACACAGTGGAGTGGGAGGAAGAAACGACTCATAAAGTCATAGGACACAGTGGAGTGGGAGGAAGAAATGACTCATAAAGTCATAGGACACAGTGGAGTGGGAGGAAGAAACGACTCATAAAGTCATAGGACACAGTGGAGACAATGGACACCATCAGGAACTTTATTCAGCAGCCAGGCATCAATACTAAGGCCACGCTAAACATGGCTCTGATCCAAGAGATATTGCACAGCTGGCATCACTCAGCAATCACAGACCTGTTTGATGGCAAAAAGACTGTAAACATGATTATGCTTTCTGTCCACAATTTTAAGCATAATTTGTGTACATGTGCAGTACAGTAAGTGCAAAATGGTTGACTTTGGTTAACCGCAACTGGCAGGTAAGTACAACTGTTGGGTAAGTGGAACTTTTTTTCTGGCAACCAAGTAGTTGCACTTACGGGGTGTCCACGTAATGGGGTTGAGCGGTTGAGGTCAGTTACAATCAAACGAGGTGTCAATGGGTCAGTCATCTTCACTCTGACACAGGAATATGGCTGACAGGACTCAAATAGGTCACACTTTATTTGCAGTCCTCCAGCACAGAGACGAGCAGTAACTGTCTGTACACCTTCCATGCTCTCTAGACTTTCTCTCTCTGGGTGCATCTGCCTTTCCGACTCCTCACGCGTACCCTTCCTCCTCCCCATGCTTCATCCCCCAGCTCAGTTGCCTAGTGCACGTCCTCTCAAGACTTCTATGTGTGCGCCGATAGATTGCTGTTGCAGCCAGATCAAAGACTTGGTGGTCTTTCCTGTCCAGCTGTGGTCAGCACATGCATTCAGCGATTAGAGGCCACCAAGTCATGGCTGACTGCCATCTAAGCACTCATGCATTCAGCGATTACAGGCCACCAAGTCATGGCTGACTGCCATCTAAGCACTCATGCATTCAGCGATTACAGGCCACCAAGTCATGGCTGACTGCCATCTAAGCACATGCAGCCCACTGCTGGTGCCAACGGCACTGCCACTGTCCAGCTGCTGTAACCCTCTTTCTTCTGAAGGACAAGTGACTAGCCTTTGATGCCGTCTGCCGCAGTCAGAAGCTTTCCAAAGGCCAGCTACAAAGTGTATGTGCTATATCCAAGCAAGCATATAAACTTCTCACAGAGTGCTTCTTACATAATTTACATCATTCATTAGAACCCTGACCCTGTTGATAGAATAATTTAAAAGAACTCATAGTAATACTAACACCAACAACCTCTGGGCAACCATAAGAAGCAGCTCAAAGTCAAACTCTACAACGTGTGTACACCTGTCAATGCCTTCGCATTTCTCAAGATGTTTGGTTTGGCATACGGCATTACCTTCCTGTCCCACTTCTCTTAGGACACAGAGACAGAGGGTTGCATATGCAAATAAATCAGCCTGCAGGCACTAAGAGAGCGAGGGGAGAGAGAAAAGAAGAGAAAGAGACAGAGAGAATGCCAAACACAGAAAGAGAAAAAGAGACAGAGAGAATGCCAAACACAGAAAGAGAAAAAGAGACAGAGAGAGACAAAGACTGACACATTCAGTTACAAACCACGTACCATCTACTCCTGTTCTCATTACAGCCATTCTGTCTGAACAAAGGACCAGTGAAGCTGATTCCTTATTATAATCATCTTCTGAGATACACCCCATTCTTCGAAGTTTGTTGCTGATCAGAGACACATCTGTGGTGTCACAAGCTGGTGCTGTGGCTTCAATGTAGCTTGCCGACCCTGGCAGCAGAAAATCAATCTTAATCCTCCAACCAGTGAATCAGAACTGATCAGCTACATTACCGTAGGTGTTAATTAAGATCTTAGATAAGCGTATTGCCAATGTTTTGATCTAAATTAGCATTATCATGTACTTAGACTTAAGTGCTAAATTCTTGATTTTGCAAACCCTAACTGCACCTTTCAAACAAATTTTGAAAAATATCTTTGGTAAGGCCCCTCAGCACATGCACACTCTTGATGTGCCACCCAATGTACACAGCCCACTGGCAATTCAAATTCCCTTTCAAAAAGGTAAAATAAATAACAGGGAGGAGGAAGGGAATAGGATGGGTCATGGTAAGTTTTGTTAACAAAAATGCACATTTGTTATCTAAATTTGTGCTTCTTTAGCAATACTTACCATGACCCAAAGTCCTATATTCTCAATTAGGGATCCCTAACTGCATCCTCCAAACAAAAATGACCCACATAGCAACCCTGGTAAGCCCCCTCCACGCATACCCACAATGTATGCCACCCATGCGCACAGCTCACTGACAAGGTCAAGCTGAAATTTTCAAGCCAGTTAGCTAAGTCAGGTTCGGACGGGGCCAGGATTGCAGACAAAGGCAGGATGGTGATTGTAGAAGAAGGGTCGTCTGGTCGCTGGTTCTTAGCTGGAAACTCAGGCAAGAAAGCCAGAGACCAGGAACCATCGTGCTCCTGGCGGACATCCGCCTCCAACCCTGTAAAAGCGTGAGCCTCACTGGCTCTGTGGCCAGAGGTGAGCATGACCAGAAACACTGTTTTCGGTGTTAAATCAGGTAAAGAAGCCTGACGTAGAGGTTTTTCGTAGGGAGGAGGGCGGAGGGCCGCCAGCACGAAGAAAAGGTCCCAGGCTGGGACCCGGCAAGGGGTGCTACGCACCACTTCCGCAATGATGGACTGATTACCACGCAGCGTCACTCCTAGCTGCCAGAGGGTGGCGAGGACCGCAGCCCTGCGCACCCACACAGCCAAGACAGACAAACCCACCGAATCCACCAGAAAGGAAAGGTGGTTGGCAAGGTCCGCCGCCTGGGGCCTGGCTGGGTTATTTTTGTTTGGAGGGTGCGGTTAGGGATCGCTAATTGAGAATATAGCATTTTCGGTCATGGTACAGTATCGTGACAAGAAACATAAATTTAGTTTCTCTCATCACATCAAACCATCCAGACCCACTTACCTGGTAGAAGATCTTGAAAGTCTGTCAGGTAATCTCCTGTCCATTCACGTGCTTCGTTACAGGCAATTTCCATCTCATACGGCGTCACAACTGGTCGGTAGAATTCACTTGAATCCAGCAGTGTGTTTAAAGGACACGCTACAAGCACAAACACATCCACCTCCATGAAATTAGCCAGCTTGGCCACATTCAGCTTACCCACCACGAATGTATAGCACTTTTTACCTGCTCCGTTGGCCAGCACCTTCAGATGTGCTATTATGTCGAGTGTCCCAGAAACAGCAAGCGTCCCAACAACAATCCCAAGGATGGAAGCGTCTTTGGCACATTCTATCATGTAATATCTCTTCATTAGAGCCTTGTTTACATGAAGGCTTTCTTGTCTGCACACCTTTGTGGCAGGGTCGTAAGTCACAAAAGCGCACTTATTCATCGTCATCATTAGGTTGTTCAGGACACGGCCTTCTTGACCAATGAAAAACACTGTGCATTCATTCAATGACATAGTTGATGGTAGGTCAAAACGCCGACTGCATTTCAAGACAATCTTGGTTTCTGCACCAGTAGTCCCAGCTGTCAGCTGGCTGTTGCTCTGTTCACGTTCAGCCCTTCTGTGGTAATCAAACTCAGGAACATTTAAGTCAGAAGTCAGTAGTTTGTTATATTTCCCTCTCAGAATAGCATTAAGTGGGTCTGAAAAATAGCAAAATAATAGAACTATAACATAACACTTTTTACACACCCATCAGAATTCTTGAAAATTAGACAATGCCCTTCCCCTTATCAAAAAACCCTCTCACTTCAAAGGGTAAGTTCTAATCAATAAAACTTGTATACACTCAGATTTTCTTAAAAAAAGAAACATGTGACTGCCACTTATAATATAAAATATCAACAAAGGAACTGAATCAAGCTGTCCAAGACACTGACAAACACAATCTACATGTTTCGGGGCACTGCCCCTTCCTCGGGACATCACAAACATAGACAAAGACAAACACAGATAAAGACATAAAACAGGCACTTAGCTGGGTAGGGTGACATCCGTAGCGCAGCGTGCAAGGAAATGACGGGGACAGAAAGGCTAGACAGTGAAAGGTGGTGAGCAATGGAGGTCATGCACGCAGCCAATGAATTGTGGCCAATCACAGGGTGGGTAGGGAGGAGGAGAAAGGGGTGGAGGGGGAGGGTGGGGATAGGTCAGTTGCTGAGACCATGAGTTGCTAAAAAGAAGGAAAGAGCAATGAAAAAATGAGGGGTAGAGAGTGAAAGAGGAGAGAGAAACAAGGTGAAACAAGGGGGGTGGGGAGGGCAGTGAGAAAAAGGGAGGGAAGGGAAGTGTCAAGGTTCAAGGTTCAGTCCTGTGGGTGCCATGGGGCCAAAGTGGGAGATGAAGGACTCCATATTCTTGCGGTCAATACAGTCACTCTTTATTTGCCAAACAACACAGACTCTTTTGTCTGTTGTGTGCTGGGGTGTGCCAAAATGACGTGCAACTGGGATATTCCTGCAATGTCTAGTGTCAGCGAGATGTGTTTAGTGCATGTTCTGTCTCACCAATGTAGAGCAGAGTGGGGGAGATGGTCCACGAGATGGCATAGATGACGTTGCTGTTCGTGCAGGTGAAGTTGAAAGTGGATTTGGGTGTGTAAAGTTAAGTGGCGGTGTTAAGGTAAGGGCAAGTGTGGCAGTGGAACACTGCACGTGGTGGAGCCAGCGGATGGGGGAGGATGCTTTAAGTTTGGACTGTACTGTCCCACTGAGACGCTAGGACAGGGGGTTTGTTGAAGAGGTGGAGTATGGAATTAGCTATGAGGTAGCAGTTGGAAAGGAGGATCCTACGTACAGGCAGGTTGTGGGGGTGGTGGGTCATTCTAGCAATCAGACAAGAGTGTGTTTGGGGTTGTGGGTGGGCTGGAGTGAGAGTTTACATAGTGCGGTAGTGGCTTTCTGTCTAGCAGAGTGCAGAGGAAAAGTTCACCATTCTGTCACGCTGTTCGTGGAAATCTGTGTCATCAGAACATAATCTGCAGAGTCTGTGAAACTGAAACTGCAAGTAGGGTATACCATGTAGGGCGAGGGTGGGCGAGACAAGTGGAAATCTAGGTATGTGTGCGAGTCTGTTGGCTTGTAGTGGATGGTAGTCACTAGCTGGCAATACTGCAGGGTTATGCTAATGTCGAGGAAAGTGACAGAAGTGCTTAAAATCGTCTAGGTCTATTGGATGGAGGGGTGGAAGTGTTGTAACAATGTGTGTCAAGGTTGTGGGTTCAAATTCAAATATAGCCAAGGGCTGTACCCTGCAGTGAAAAGGTGCAGACTCCATTCAGTCGCTTCCCCCACACATTGCAGTACCTCTTGGATGCTTCAGTGCATAGGTCAGGAATAGGGCCCCATTTTTCCAACCTCAAACCCCAGCTGTGATATAGTTTAAGTTGCTAGCATGGCTTAAAATGAGAAAAAGCCCCACCACAACAAATTACCCAAAAAGAAGATTGCTGTACACTATAACTGATGCCTACCCAGTGCATACTGGTAGTGGGTGTCTGCCATGAGGATAACAGGCTTGTTGTAGTCTGGGCACACTGTCTGCAATTGCTGAGCTGCATGGTTGATTTCCACAGGGCGTGAGCAGAAGACATATAACACTGGAAGTCGCTGGGTGGGGCTAAGGCAGGCAGGCCCATAATGAATAATGCAGTCTGCCTGGTAATGTTCTGCTGTTATTTCATCTACACAGCAGCTGCACAGAGGAGTGTGGAATATAATTAAAAACACAAACACTTTATGTCCCTCCCAACAGCCTCCCCAACATGTTTTCCCTGAACTCTTTGACCCCGCGCATCACTATTTCTCGTGACGGGCCCGACTGACCGTCGAACCCACGCATCCACACGTCTAGTGACGGATTTTAAAATTGGCAGCGACGCATATAACGGTATAAGGGAAGTAAACTTTGTATCATTGTAAAGCTCCATCATCGGTTGTTTCCCCTGCACTGTCTAAATGAGTTTCGGAAACAGTTTCGGCTTGCCAAACGAGGTTTAGTGTTGCGGTTGGCCAGGTCTACTTCCGCCGCTAACAATGGCTACACGTGTTTCGTTTGTTGTGTGCGCAAAAGTGACTGTATTTGGAACCAAATAGTAAGTAGTATTTAATATTTTAAAATTATTGTTTCCATTGTGATGTCGAAGAATAGATCTTTCTAAATTTGAAAATATATTACTGTGAGTGTGGTAATTTTCAAGCGGTATTTTTTTTTAAACATGTAAACCTATGCGGACTCGAGGGTCAGTTGGGCCGTCACTAGAAAGCCGGATGCACGGAGTCAAAGAGTTAAAAAAAAGAAATTAAATTTATATACACTCATACATAAACAAGCATCACAGTACACTAGTCATAAGTCTAAACACACACACAATATTATTCTAGCACATAAGACAGCTACACTACACAGTGACACAAGTTGACTTCAAACACATACATCATAAGATTATTGTCACGATTAATGGGTTTTTTTATTAGGGTGGTTAACATCAGCAAAAATAGTTTTTTTTAACCCTAAAATAAACCAAATTGTTTAAAAGTGGTCTTTCTTCTTTTGGTTAAATGTAATCATTGTCCCATTGTTAGGGGTGCCAACATTGAAAAAAACTTGAGAATTTAGCGCTCTGGATCATGGTACAGTACTGTGACAAGAAAGTGGTTTTGGCGTGTGGAGCTGTGTGATAGTGTTGAGATAAAGAACCTGACAATGGGCAACACTGCATGTTGTCTGGTGTTTGTGCAGGGTCGTGCGCATGAAGAACACATCCATACGTCCTTGGTCGCTGTCAGAGTAAGGTAGGTGGTCGAGTGGTGTGTGACAGCTATACTGCTGTTCCATTCTCACTTATTACTTCTTGCCTGAAATTGCATTCGGTCTCTGTTCTTAATCAGTGTCATGCCAGAGTGTCAAAAAAATCCTGAGATAATACAAACACTCACCTTCCATATGACGTGTCTCCCAGTATAAAAATGTTAGCTGTAACCAATTTCTGAAGGCTAGAAACCACAGATGCAGCATCGACTAACAGTTGGTCAGGGAACTGAAGACCCACCTGCAAACGATAAACAATGATCTGTCTTAATGACATTTTACTGCCCTGTACTAGCCATCATTCAGATGTGTGCCATGTCTTGGCACAACTCAGAAAATGGCGAATCATCTCCTGACAAAGCACACCAAGCAGTGAATCTCTCCCTCTCTCTCTCTCTCACACTCGGGTGTGTGTGTGTGTGTGCGAGTTCGTACTCACCTGGTGTGGATGGCTTTTTTGCTTGGGCTTGTTTTTGATATAATTTTCTAAACTACTGGGGATTAAACTGGATCCACATGTCTGGTGTTATTTGTAATGTCTTGCTGATATTGTGCTGATTGCAGTGGTGTAATTTTTTAAGGTATTTTTGAGTGATTTGGTGTTTCAATTGGAGAGAGTATTGCGTTTCACCTCATACTGTGCTACACACTATGGTGGAACTTATGGGGCAAGTCACAAGGTCAGTGTTGCAAACTATGCTGGACAGACAGGAACATAACATTAAAGATAGTTTAGACTGTATATTTGATGAGATAGAAAGCCTACACAAGTGTATGGAGAATTGGTGTGCTGAGATTTCACAGGTGAAAGATAAGGAGATTGTCGTTGAACAGCATCTTGATAGTGCTGAAGATGAGTTATCACATCTGTTTGACACTCTTGCTGGTTTTCAGCATTAGCTGGACAGGCCCAAAGAGTATGTGACAGATATTGTGAGGGCCCATTGGCTAGGTAAATACAATAGTGGAGACAATAAGCCAAGCCCTATGATAGTTACGCTCACAAGCTTATCACAACAACATTATCATCCTGACTAACGGACCCAATCAACTGAAGCGGAAAGGTGTTATTGTGCTACTGTGGCAGGTGACCTCACTCACAGGCAGTATGTTAATCTGAAAAGATATAGAGAGAGTGGTACCTATGCGTACTATAAAGTGGGTCATCCTGTTATTGGTGGTCCCTTGAAGCAAAGCCATGGAAGTAGGTCGAAGGATGAGCACTGCAGCGGACTGGCAGTGGAGGTTCACCAACACGGGAGGCAGGTCCAGCAATATTCAAAGCAAAGTTTGGACAGACAATCGCCCCAAGATAGTTGTTAAGACATGCCCCATGACTTATGGTTACACAACCGCCCCCAAAATATGGACAGTGGTGATGGCCATGGTGAGCAACACCAGCACTCAAGAGGACAGGGATGGTCATGTGAACACTACTAGCAGTGAGAACATTGTAGATATGGACAAGTCTGCTAGCGTACAGAGCGCTTCCACTGTCCCTCCCTCTGGTGTAACCGCTGTCGGTGCGGTCACCCTAACCACTCCAACCACCATCCCAACTCTAGCTACCACCACAGACCACAGCGTCGCCCCCACTGGGCGACATACCGATTTCTACCATTAATCCATTGGCACTACCTGCAGCTAGTGCTACTCCGTACATCGGTGATGCTTCCCCCAGGCCCACTGCTGCCATTACCACTGCTTCTTTCTTTCCCATCATCTGTGACAAAAATGCAGCCGAGGAGCTGGTGGCAGAAATGGCCCGAGCCACTGTTGGGAGCCATGGAGCTTATAACAATACGCGTGCCTGGTACGTATATAGCACGTATATTTTGTATGATTTGGAAGACAGATTAATCGTGGTAACGATCAAATTGCTCGCTACTAGTCATGTGGCAAAAGACAAGGCTTGGCTGCCTAATGGGACTGACCTATGGCGATTAGCCATGTGCTGCAGGGAAGTCCGAAAGGCGATGGCGCGCACGAGGCTGTACTGGTAGGCGAGTCCTGTTAATCGTTGGAAGGTAATTGGCGGCCTGCGATTAACAACTACCAAGATGGCTGAATGATCGGGAAACCCAGGGGTGTTGACCAAGTTAGTAAAAGGTCGACCTCGAGCGTTGAGGATAATGGCGTTATTACCCCGCTCGAGTAGGACCAAAACCACAACATAAATCTGGCAGTCAGAGAGTAGCTAATGGGAGCGCTGACGGGACACTCGCTAATAAGAGGCTCGTTAGAATATTTCAGATGCCTCTCACCCCAATATATGCCGGCAACTTAGGCAGGACAGGCTTTGAGAGGACAGGCTTTGAGAGGACCAAGAGAGAGAGAGAGGGGACACCCACGGAGGGTCCCTTCCGGAAGATACCTCTGAGACTCAGAGGAAGGGCCTGGGAAGGCAGCAGTGAAGAGATGGAAGGCGTAAGCACATTGCCCGAACGTCCTCGTGGCGTAAGCCCGATGGGCTGCTACGGTAGCTATGTATACCGTGAGGAGATGTGGGGAGACGATTAGCTCGATGTGATAGCTGTCACCCACAAGCCATCCTCCAATCATGTCAATAGGATGGTGAAGATGAGAAACCGATAAGCAAAGTATAGCCAAGTTAGAAACTGGAGAAGACATTATTCGAGAGACAGGTCCAAGAGAAAACCACTAGACTATCAAGATTAGAGAAGTAGCATTTTAGATGAGCCCCCGTGCCTCCGCCAATTACTCATTTTACTTCAATTAATAAACTTTGTCGTTGTCATCAAAGTGTGTTGTCCTACGAACCCAAGTGACGCACGGAGTCAAGGGTTGTCTGAGCGTCATCCTGCATGGCGGTCAACTCTGACTGCATAACATCAGAGAATGCAGTAGGCCCAGCACCACCTGAACTGGATATGGCACCAATTGCCAGACATCTTCTTCTCCGAAAAAAGTGGCTTTTGCATCAGCCATTTTCTAGAAAATTCTTGAAGGGTCAGTGTTTTTTTATATAGGGAATGTTCTAGAAAGATCTTACTATTGCTAGACGGTTTGTGTGGCTTTCCCACATAAACGAGAGATTGGACAGAGTGTGTCAGTGCTTTTTATATAAGGAATGACTTGAATGTTGGTGATCTTCCTATTGCTGGGGGTGTCACATGTCACCCATAGGTTAGCCTGTTCCCCCATCCCTCTCTTGACACCTGGTAGGTGGACGCTACGTCATAGCGTGGGTAGCTGCTCTGCGCCAGCCTAGACTGGCCAGAACTGGTTTAGGCTGGTTTAAGGTGGTTCCCGTGAACGCTGGGTGCGAGGGCGCATACTACTTAAGCAGGGGAAAGCGTGAGTGAGATACACACAGAGGAGGACCAAAAGACAAGCGGACACGTGTAAACCCACGGATCCCTGCCCCTCACCATCTTAGCCAGGACGTCGGAAAAGCACCCTCTAGTACTCACGCTAAATACACTGGAAGTATTTCGCCAACAAGTCTACGAGACAGATGAGTAAGTGACTGCTAGTATGCCTTATAGGTTAGGACTGGTCTGCCATAACTATCTTAGAGTCTGGGACTCGGGTTGATTAAGATAGGTGGTTTTATCCTGCCAGAGATAGGAGACGTCATAGGCTAGTGGCCGGGCGAACGCCAAGGGGGAGCTAGAGTGAAGTGTTGGGTTATTGAACAGCTTCAGAGCTGTGTATCGCGGTGAAGCCGTTGTTTCAGTGGGGACAAGAGTAGATGCTCTGTTGTCAGTCACTTATTGTATCGGTGTATAGAGCGGGATCATAGGCCATGTTGCAGTGTGATTTCTCTGGCTTTAGTTGATTATCGAGATTGTCTGATTCCTCTTGGTATGACGTAATCAGGCAGCGTCTTACCCTAGATACGAGCACGGTGATTTTCTGTAAATAATCTGTAGATATATTTGATGTTGTCGAGACAGTTAGTGTATGAAATATATGTTGAATAACGGTTCGCTGCAGTTGTGTCTTTTACGAGGGAGGGGGGCTCTTGAGCTAGTAGTGTTTTGCCTGTATGAGACTGAGCGAGCGTGTCAGAGTATGAGAATCTTTTCCCTTGGTAGATTTCTCTAGTTATTCACATTATTTCATAGCGTCATCACCCTTTGGTGTAGAAACCATTGACCGAGGCAGTAAAGGTTTTGGTGACAATTGCTCAATTTTCTATTTACGAGATCACCCTAAAAGTTTGTTCTGTAATTCTGGAGAGGTCGAGTCCATTAAGTTAAGGTGCCGCCCGTCATTACAGGGAGGTGTGTGGATTTCCTATCTAAAGGGGAGGCCGGGCAGAGTCAGTGTTTTTATACAGGGAATGTTCTAGAATATTGGAGATCTATTGCTAAAAGGTTTGTGTGGCTTTTCTAGATAAAGGGGGGACTAGGCAGCCCGTGTCAGTTGCATAGGAACCAAGGGGCAAAGGGAGCTCGTGTCCCTCCAGTGTTGGGGGGAGAGGAGACATATCCTTTGCATTTCATCGCTACCCATCTCTCAGTGTTGAATTGTTCTTTTCAACACAAGAGACAAACGAGGCCTTCAAAAAGTTAAAACTGCCTAATGCATAGGATGTCAAACCACACCACACCTAAACTTCGTTATCACCCGGTGGACAGTAGATCCAGTCATGGTCAGTGACGACTCACATAAATCTCCATGCCGGTTGCAGGTCGTACAAAGCTGGTCACTACAGCTCCCCGTACCTAACGATAAACAGTCAACTAACCTTCTGCGCTCTAATCATCCCCCATTCTACACAGTGCAGCTGACCACCCCAGCCCAAATTATAAATCAAAACCTGAACCCTAGATCACTACACAGGGGAGCACACACACACGCACAAACCCACACACACGAGACTCGAATGGTTACATGGTTCACACTGAAAACTTCCAGGAAAAAATCAACTAATTAATAAGAGACCAAGTTAAAACTATAAAAGCTAGGTACACTGTATATACTATACAGATCAAAATACAGATATAATTTATAATAAAATATATGAAAAGACAAAATCATTAAGGCTCTTGCCCAAGTCCCATGACATCAATGTTCTAGCCCATTTGTGTCACTGCACCACAAAACCAGTCTTAAGTCAGACTGGGTAGTTTGTAGCTACAAGCAGAAATAGATTGATGGCATCGATCTGGCCCAATTTCACTTTTTGACAAAGAAGCTTTCTTAAGACTGTAAATTATCATATAGATGGAAAAATTGCCCTCAAAATGTAACTAGAATTAGGTGAAAATTGAGCATTTGTGCGATCAATCAATAATGACTTGCAAAATCTCCCGTAAGAGCTCATTTTTACAGCTTTTTATTATGATCTGGAACACTGAGATTTAATTTTGAATGTATTTTGTTGAGATTTATCTTTCTAGACATTGTGTGCAATTCTGTAAACACTGGAAAGACTTGGACCCCCGTTGTAAGGAAATTGGTATGGTACTGCATACCGTTTTCTCAAAATGGCTGCCACCCACATTCTGACCTTCAACAGGCCATATCTCTCTTATTAATTGAGCTAGGACAATGGTTCTTATATCAAAACGATCAGGAAATATTATAGATTTCAAAAATATATTTAACTCAATTTACAACTTAAAGTTTTGTGGTGCAGGGACACATTTGCATTGTGTTGGACAGTTTGGTATGATGCCTGAACTCCGAGGTACCACGATGATCATATTTTGGTGTAGATTGCGGTATTGGATTTATGTGGAAATTTTTGCACTTTCCAATGGCTGAACCATTTTTTCCCCATGGAAATTACTAGTTATAGGATACGGACATGGTTGTTCCTATTAAATTCTGCGATTTTTGTGGCTTCCTAGTGCTGAGGCAGCCATGCCCCTCTTCTGCAAAATGCAGGACACCACAGTTTGTACAGATGGATTTGGCTATGCTGATTTTATTAATGCTGACCACAAATAAGAATAGTACCAAAGGAGAACTGGTCATTATTAGAGAGCAATGTGCACACATATTCAGGTACAGGTAACAACAGTGAGTCCTTCCATCCTCAGGAATAAACAGTGTCGAGTCCAAATACCTTGTTTTTCAATTACACCGTTCTGTGTTTTCGAGCTAAGTGAACAGCATCGATACAAGAGTAACTGCATGTCGGCTTCTTTCTTCAACTCAGAAAAGCAAGGTAAAACAATTTTACTTTCAAATGTTTATTATATCATTTTGACTGATGCTCATTAACAAAGAGAAGCTCCATTCCAATGAGACATAAAGCTTTTGGGAGATAAATCAATGAGGAAAAAAAACTGCTAGTACATGTTGTGTGTCAGTGTGTGGTTTCATGAGGGGGGGGGGATGCTCATGCCTGCTCCATGCACTTACCTATTTTGTCTGGATATTTAGCTAGTTGGGGTGTTCGTGGATTTGCCTCCTCAATGATAAACATCTTTCTACCCTGCTGAGTATGTGTCAGTGTTTTCATATAGGGAACGTACTAGGATGTTAGAGAGCTTGTCAACATCAAAGTGTCAGCAATGATGGCTATTCTCAAAACATGTCACAAGCAGCAGTGAACAAAAGGCTAGAACTTCCTTCTGTTAAATATTCATGAGGTAAGAATGAGCGCTTCTGGTGGTCCCCCGGGGTCGCAAAGGGAAGTAATTCTCCGGTAGGT
>SMGT01009687.1:45462-78112 GCA_004794575.1 Lanistes nyassanus | reverse complement strand
CCCTTGTTTTAAATTTAAGATAGAATTTACTCCAAGCGGCAGTCACCTGTTTTTCTAATTATTCATAACTTTGGGGCCACTGCCACAGCATAGCACGTGGCAGTTGTGATATCTCAAACCATGCCGCATCATAGGATGCGGCAGATTTGAACATTTCCAGAGATGAAGTTAACGGTATAAGTAACCTTTGTATCTTTGTAAAGCTTTATCATTGGATGTTTCCCCTGCACTGTTTGAATGAGTTTCTAAAGCGTAGTTTTGGCTTGCTAAATGTTAAAGATTAAGGGCTGACCAGGGCCCCTTCCGTCATTCAAAATGGCCATATGTACGAAAAGAAAAAATATGTGAGCATTTTGTGAACTACAAGGGTGCAGTTGTGTGTTATTTCACAGTAGAACAATTCAGTAACACTTAACAGATTCAATGTGGAGTACTCCTGATTACTGGATTTACCTGTTTGAAGTGTACAAGCAGTGACACCTGGAATCTGCTCAATTTTTTAATTTGTGCAAACAGTGACCACATTTGGCACCAAATAGTGAGTACTATTTTACACTTTAAAATAAAAGTACCATATGCATTTTGATGTCCAAGAATAGATCTTTCCAAACATATAAAGTATATTACAGTAAGTGTCATAGTTTTGTGGGTTTTTTTTCAAGTCAGTAAACCTATGCGACCTCAAGAGTTTCTGGAAAGGTTTTACAATTGAAAATGGTGCTGATTTTAAGTAGTTATAAACTGTTACTGCGTTGGAGTAAATGTTTCACTATTTGAGACAATTTAAAAGTAAAAATGACAATAAAAACAAGGAAAAAACAAAATGAACTCTTTTTCATGCATGTTTTCCAAATTTTGTGCACGATTTTAAGTTTTTATGAAAATGTACCACTTCGCTTAAACTTAAAGCAGGATCCCTGCTTCAAGTTTTGGAAAACCTCACCCTACCCCCTCCACCCCAAACTTTCTCCTTGAAAATTTCAATTTACATGACCTTTGGAATGACAGAAAAAATATTTCCGGAAATCAGAAATCTGGCATGCCTGAGTCCTATTCTTTAACATCTAACACATAAACTGCTGTTCAATAAAGGCACCAAAAAGTGCAGAATCTATTTTGGCTTAAATCACCTAACACAGCAAAAATGATCCAAAAACACCACTACATCTGTAAAGTACATGCATCACGGAACACTGAAAGCAGCCGTCAGGTCTTATGAAGTACAAACTCACCTGCATGCAGTGGATTGACAAGCCAGGTCCTGTGTACAGCTTCTTGTGACATATATGGCATTTGAAATGCTTAGCTTTCTGGTGCTGTATGAGGATCTTCTCATCATCAAACTCTCGGTTGCAATACCTGCCTTTAGTCAAGGAAAAGCCGACACTTCTGTCCACTTAAGTATGACCCACACCAATATGAGTTATTCACCACCCTACCTCCACCCCAGATCATCTTTACAGATTACCCTGGAACTTAAATATATAAATGCATCTTATGTGGACACACGCGCGCGCACACACACAGTCACACACAGGTGAAAAAAATGTAAAGCTATCAATTAAAGTCAGCACGATAATATCAAATCAAGCAATTGAAAACCTAGAAATTAGATTTTAACTAAGCTTCCTAGGGAATATACTCTTTTCACACACCCTATGTAAAGAAACAATGCTTTGGGTTGAAATTTTTAGAACTTCTCGCATTTTTAGGAAACCTTGTCCCACTTTGTCTATTGAACAAATGCATAAGTATCGGGAGTAGCCGAAAAGTGAAGTTACAAACCATTTGCAGAGAGAATTTATGCCAACGGTAACATGAGGGTCTCAATATACTGTGCACGGTTGTCACTTTAGCTTTCAAATAAATAATTCCATAAATAAATGATAGGCTAAAACATTGTAATCACATTCATGAGAGAGAGAGAGAGGGGGGGGGAGGGTGCAGAAGAAACCACAAATATGATGAAATAAATATTTACCGGTTGTTATGTCTAATTGTGCATAGTTTATCAACTAAACTTCATCATATGTATCATTTACATGAAAAAGCACTTATACTTCAGACATAAGGGGTTCTTACATTCTTCAAAGTTGGTACTTTGAAACATTTTTTTAAGTCTTCAATCAGCTCGGAACCGGTCCTGCTTATGGTTTTGGGCAGATAGAATGGCTTTCTATTTTTCGAAACCTTGAAACCCTGCCAGCCACTATCAGGAACACCAGGGCAAAAGGTCAAATGATCTCAGCCATGGGGTCAAGATGTCCATGCAGTGCCAGTTAAACGCTTGCACCTTCAATCAAAGCTTTCTTCGGCTAGAAACCACAAAAACTTTGAACCGCTTAAGATTGAGCTCCGGCACTCAGTTAATCTGGCCTTAATTGCGGTACACCTTGAAACATACAATAATAATAAAAGGATTCTTCTAGAGTGCTACTCCCCCGAAAGAGCTCAATGCGCTTTGCAAAAACAACGAAGACAGCCGCAGTATCACACAGTATATCCAGACACCACATGCAAACACATAAAGACGCACCAAGAAAGCAACCACCAACCATGCTTGCACGTTCCCAATCTTTCTCTCCCTCACATAGCACATTACCAACCAACATGGTACAATCAGCGAAAAGCGCGGTAAAAGTGATGGGTTCTGAGCTCTGCTTTGAATGAAGCAAGGAGCATCCCAGAGTTTAGCTGCCAGTAAGTTCCAGACATTAGGGGCAGGCAGCAAAGCTAAGAGAACACTGACAAAATGCTTTCAGATTGGTACTCAATACTGTAAGATTTTTTGGAGGAGGACCTGAGTTGTCTGGGACAGTAGGCAGAAAGAACCGACGACAGATATGGTGATACAACCTGGGATACGGAGTTGGCAGGTTGAATGGGGTGGGGTCAGAAGAGAGGTGTCTGTACTTTTGAAATAAGCTGCCTTCTCCCATGTCTTTCTTTTCATGTTACACTCATTTACGGTTTTTTTCCCCCATTTTTAATTTTTAGCATTTGCATACAGAAAAGATGTGAGTGAAGCAACTGAGCTGCATGATTCACTTTTCATTAATCGTAATAAAAGGATGTGTTCCATACCTTTCCTTCACCCCTCCCCTTATCCAAAACAAACTTATATAAATCAAGATACTTGCAAAAAATTTAGCTCTGTTGAGAAATAGTAAGTACTCTTTCTCGCCAGTACGTTGTCCTTTACTATCTCAAGAACCTCAGATTTTATAAGTGTCGAGTGATCACTACTAACAGTGATTGATACAAACATTTGTTACTGTAATTGTATTCCAGCACTACTTTCTTCTTTTCCTACCTTTCACCATAGTGCTATAAAAAGTGCTTTAAATTTGATTCATTTCGTTAGAATTATTTTAAGCATTTCGATCAGTAACCCAGTTTCAATTTCTCTGAGATTAAACCCCATAAATGAGCTTATGTCTAAAAGTGCAAAAGCCTTGTAATCTCCCCCCCCTCCCACATCCACCAAAGAATTCCTGTTATAAAATTTTTTATAAAACTTGCAAAACATTAAACTTTAATTTTCCCAGGTCAGGAATGTCAAAAGCCTGGAATTCCAATTTTTTTAAACAAAAGGTGTCATCTACACACTTGTAAAAAGGACAGACTTCTATCCAGCAAGATTTAGTCCTCATCAACATTAACACAAATGTGTCAAAACAAATTTCTCACTGTCAGTAGGATACATGTAACTACTACAGTAATACCACAATAGAATCAGTCATTTTAGAAAATTTCTTTACACAAAACTATGGTGCGGAAAGAAATAGAACTGCTAAATTTGAAGAGCTGATTTTCTCTGCTGTTATTTTCTTTTAAAACATCAAACCAGACAATATAAAACTGTTTAAAGGAGAAACTACAACAATGGAAAGGATGGAACAAGTAACATGGGATGAAGTGACTGTGCATCGCATTTTGCACGATGCGCACCCTCTCTTTTGCAAGTGGCACCGATCTCTTCACAGGCGGTCTCGTGAGAATGTGAAGTCACATGCTGTTGTCATTTGGAATTCTTGCTCTCATGTTTTAAAATTCAGATATGGTGTCAAAAGTGGCAATCCAACACAGAAACACTTGTACATCCATGAACATCCTTCCTTTTGCATAAACTATACATGGATTGTCAGAGTAACATCAAATACAGCAAAATATGGATTTTACTCATTTACCTTTCATAAACTATGCAGTCATCATTGCCGTGGCTATAAATTTCTTTATATGAATTATCTGACACCTAGGATAGACCAGGGCTAGTGTATAAGGTCACTGGATAGACACACTAGGTTAGTGTGTGCATCAGTTGACACTGCATGACAAAAAAGGAAACACAAAGTGAATTACATATAGACCCTTATCTGGAGGAGACAGCACTGAGAACAAAAAATGTTTCAATGGTCGTTTTTCACTGATGCAAAACTGACGATGCTCAATCAAAACTCGGAAAATACAGACAAAGTTTATCAGGACTCCTAGTGGGTTGAATTCGGCGCCCTCTTACGAGACTTACTACTTAGTTTATTTGGAAGAACTCTGAACTGTGTTGGCGTCATTCTCTGCGAAACTAAACTGGCAATCAGTTCTGTGCTTAGTTTTCAACTAGAACCTAACGGCATTCTGCATGCGAAACAAAAGAAACCAAATGTACGGCAATCTAAACGTACGGCAATTAGCGAGTTTACTCTAGTTAAGTTTCAACTTTGTCATTGAGCAGCTGCACAATGAACTGCCATAGCTCAGTCACTACCAATTTTTAGCATCATCAGTTTTTGACATGACTGTGTATACTTTCCAATTAAAAAATATTTTATATTATTTATTGCAGATAACCTAATAAAACCACGTCACCACATGACCACAACACTCAGCACGACAGCGATTCCATTTCCAGCATTCACCGATTCAGATCGAGTCTTCTGTTTCAGTAATCCATGCTGATGTCAAAGAAGCAAAATCAGATCAAATACTTAACATTTTTTACGTACAAGGATACCAACACCAGGGTTTCGACTGCTTCTTCTTCTTCCGACCCATTCTGCAAGCTTAATACAGAGGAAACAAAGAGCGCCTAAAGAATTGTCCCTTCTCGAAAACCCACTTATGATATAAAGATGGCGGTTACCCGGATATGTTATAATACTCATGTTTGAAAACTAAAACTGTGGAAATGAAAGATATAAAAAAAATGTATAACTATAATGTAACATTCATCTTTATGTCTAACTGCAATACAGTTTTTAAATTTTAGATTTAGTCTATTTTTATGAGAACACATCAGCCAATGAAAGTTGAGCTTTATAAAAACCAGGAAGTTCTTTTCTCTTCCCTTTTGTAGCAGACGATAGATTTGGAAAGCATAGTAAAAGCGTATGTATTATCCTAGGTAAAAGTCCTACCTGAGGCAATACAACGTGAGTACCTAGGAAAATGTTGTGATGTTTCGGAAAAAGAAAAGCAGACAAAAGTCTCAGCTTAACCTGTCGCATCGTAGTCTTTTTTGGGAGATCAGCGAAGGTTGTTCTATCAACAGGGTATACTATACGACGTCTATACTCTATAGTGTTGGCTATATATCTCGTGTTTAATTATTTATAGACTATAGTGAAAGTATGAGATCATAACCAGTCCTGTAAATATCTAACCATTTTAGTTGTTTAATGGAATGTTATGTTTCCAATTCGTTTATAGAAAGGATAAGATTTAAACTACAGAAGGTCCGTGAGCGGATCATTGTGTTGCAAGAAATTATTTCACAAAGCTTTTCAGGTGTGCTGACTAAGGAAGTGTAAATCCTTACACCCCATTTCTGTGACAAGGAAGCAGGCTTTAGGTACAAGTGTCATAATGAATTATAATTTAAAGTGTGGGTGTCTGAGACAGAGGGAAGAAGGTATAATTAGCAGTCTGAATCTACATGTACATCTAATACAACATTTAATTTTAAAATATTTTGTGCATTACAATAGGTTCTTAATAGTAGGAATTTCAACCGAAAATGTGGTTCTATCTAACCTTTATTTTTTTTAAAAGTTGAACGACTGCATTAAACTAAGTGCAAAGAAGAGGAGCTGGTTATATTGATGTAATTTATATTCATTCTCTTTTATGTTTTTTTTTTTTGCAGGTCAATCAGATTCTGGTCCAGGATAACATACTCATGAAGGCCTCCATGCTCTAAACAAAGTCCTACAGCAAAGCAACTGTGTCAAGGTTTAAAGGAAAAACTGTTGTGATTCAATTTCCAATTTTTAAAAAATACTGCATCAAAGTGGTTTGTAGCATGTGCCTACACATGCACAAAACTATGATTATGCATGTAAATATGCACACAAATACACATATGAAAGTTCCAAGTTTTTTGTGTGTTTTGGAAATGTAGATTTTTAAAAACATCCAAAAAAACCATCAGATTTTGGTCAATAGTTCCCTAGCCAGTGTGTCTGGGTGAGTAACACAGTATCATTCTACGCACATACACATAGGCATACACATTCACATGCATATCCACAGTCACACACACAATTAGTAGTTTTGCAAATTCAGCACAAAGACATTTGCTTTATATGACTTTTGAAGAAAATGGTGACTACAGGTCTGAAGTATCTAATCCTCACAACTGTTTCACCAACATAAAACAAGGTGATTTTCTTGAGAAGGTACCATCTTTTTTAAAAGTGAGCTAAAGATGAGCAATATACATTATAATTGTATTTGTTTGGAAACAAACTACATTCATCTCACTGCAAACACAAAGGTACTCAGGTGGGTAAATTTCACCATAATTCTTTAACACATGCACACTTCATGCTAAGAATCATCTGCTCATTTTACAAATTTTGCATTTGAGCAGATGATGGCTGAGTCTTACACCAGCGTGCTGGATGAGAACCGGTGCACACTAGTAAGCAAAGTGGATCCAGAACCTTTCTTGGACTTTTTACGACAGCTCCATATCTTGTCTGAAGAGGATTGCCAGATAATACAGAACTATTACCACAACAAAACACGAAGAGAAAGGATGAGTAAGTTGGCTTTGAAGTAACGTTGAAGTTTGTAATGTCAGATTCCTACATCATTCAGTCATTTTGGTTCACAGGGACACAGCAATGACATTTCCCTAAGACAGCCCTCAAGCAATTCCTAACAGTTGAACTTCCAGTAAAGAGGCATGGTGTCCCAGCTGAACAGTATGTTTTGTTTTGTGGGAAGGGGTTTCTTAACTTTTGTGATTAACTAGGGGGCCTGTTATTTGGAATCCACACCCTGAAAGAGAGATAAGAGAAGGTAATATTCTAGTAGGTTAATTAGCCTTGTCTGCAGAGTTTGAAAATTTGAATTTTATGTTTTATTTTGATATGTCTTTTCCTCCACAGTTGTAAAACCATATATTTTTAATAGATGATTTGACTCATATTTTGGATTTGTTTTATTTTGTGGTTGGCCAAGTGACACAAAATTATTTTAGGTGCTTGCATGGTCTCATCTCTTGCAAGTTTACTTTTTCTGCATGTGGCACCTGTGTGCAGGAATTGCTGCTTGCCATGATATGGCCAGGTTTTCTCGCTAGCTGCAAAACACCAAACAAAATAAAAGAGTATCATTTTTTACTTTTCAGGGTGCTTTTTGGATATCTTGAGCACTAAAGGTCCAGAAGGTGTGAGTAGTTTCTGCAGGCAGCTGGGCTGGGAACTGCCCCATGTCTATCTCGAGATCTTCAACAAGGAGCCAGAACCACCACCAGAGTGTAAGTTTCTTTCAAAAACATGAAGATTTCCACTTATTTTGTTGTGCACTAAAATATTTAGAGATTATCATTGAACTTCACTCTGTGAACAACAAACATGCCACAGCAAAAGGAAGGATAATGCTGGGCAGGATTAAAGCCAAGAGGTTAATGATAAATTACACTAATTATGAATTATTTATTTGCAGGGCGGGGTTCACTACTGAAAAAATCATAGTCTGCTACTTTATCACTACCTCAAAAAACTTTGTAGTTAGCTACATTTTTGCTACTTTTGAAAAAAAGTGGGGGAATACTATTTCGCTACTTTCCAAATGTGATTGTTCGCAATGTGCAAATTACAGAATGGGAATTTCAGACAAATCGTGATTGCAAACCAGAGAAAGATTAAGTGAGCCATTGGGGAAACACTGTATGCATGTTTAGAGCAAGTCAGCTCCACTTAAAAAATTATGACAGTAAATTGATTTGTGCAGATAAAATAGTCTGTTGTCCTCTTTTTAAAACAATATTCTGCAAACAGAATTAACAAAACATGTACTAATTAGATATTAGATATTGCTGGTCCAACTTGAGTCTAATAAAACCTTTGATTACTTAAATTTGTTGTAAATAAAAGCATGCAATTAAGACAACAGAATGGTCAAAGATCTTGGGGACCAAGATGGGTCAAGAAACCAGATTTCTTTCATAAATCTGAGGACTGATTCTTTCCAGGGCCCTGAAGCGAAATCCTTGTTTTTGTGTAAGGGAGATTTCTGAACTTTTGTTTGGATGGTGTGGTTAGGGATTTTTGAAATTCATAGGGATTTTTTATCATTATTTATGTTTTCTAGTTTAGCTAAATGAAAACTAGAGGTACAGCTTTGCCACATTAATGCTGACTTTTGAAGTATCTTTGAGCTAATGAAAAATTTTCTTCAAACATGTAAATTGCAATATAAATGATTCTTTGGTAGGTGATACAGAAAGTCTGCGGAAAGGTTGACCAGTTTGTTTGCATTGCAGCATATTGCCAAGATGTTAGGAGTCGCTTGTCCTGCAATCTGGAAGAGATCCTGCGGATGGGACGCAAAATACACAGAGTACAAGCAGAGCACCAGGATCTTTCAGAGAAGATTACTGAAATGGAAGCCATGCTTAAGCATCAGCGGAATGAAATGGATGACTTAGAGGTATTTGGACACAAATTATGAAAAGAGTTACTGTGATTTTCATTTACAAGTCTTATATCCACTTGTTTGGAAACTAAAATTAAAAGGAGAGATTATTTGAAGAAAAATGTCAACCACCTTTAAATGATTTTGTCATTATTCTTATAATATGTAATCTTATATAGTGAAGAATTACACTCATTAAAGAGTGTGCTCACTGCTCTTGACACTACACAAAAGAAATATAAGACATGTAAAATGGTATAGCACAGTTTGATTAACAAACAACATAAATACAATACTATTAGTTACACTAATAGGTATGTAAAAGAAAAACAAGTGACTGCCGCTTGGAAGGTAAGCCCAAATTAAATGTAAAACAAGGGAACCTTACCAAGCTAGAAAAGGGACAAAGACGAAGACAATCTACATGTTTCGGGGCACTACCCCTTCATCAGGACGACACAAAAACGACAAAAAAAAAAAAAAACGAAAAGGAAAAAGACTTATCTGCAGTAGATGTGGCACATTGGCTGCAAAACATGAGAACCAGGGTCCCTTTTCTAGCTTGGTACAGTTCCCTTGTTTGGTATGTAAAAGAAAAATTTTTTAATGTTGCAGAATGTTACCATGACTCACAGTGCTTATTCTCTATAAAGCAAAGGCCTACCGTAGCTAACAATCAAAAATTGCAGGCCTATCCCGGCCAAGGGCCCTCCTCTGTGCATTCACCCATCCCCTGACAATGACACTTTGGGTACATGCTTGCTTTCCAGCCAGCCGGTGTTGACTACAGCATCAGTTTTTTGTCTTATGAGATAAACTTGTTTGTCATTGTGTTAGTTAATTTTTCACTTACGGTCTGCATTTGTTTGCTAAGGACTATAAAAATGAGATGCTTTCAAGGTGTGCGTTGTAGAAAGCCAGAGCCAAGTGCATACTGCTTCTGTCTCCTCTTTTCTGAAATAAGAAAATATATTTTATGTCAAGGGCAGATGGAGGCCGTCAACCAGCTGTCTTGGGTCGGGGTGGGGGGAGAACAACATGGGCTGGTGGGAGGACAACATTGGCTGTAGGGAAAGAACAACATGGGCTGGGGGGGGGGGACATGGGCTGGGGGGGGGGAGAACAACATGAGCCGAGATTAGTTCTAATTTTAGATGCTTCCACCTAGCTGGTCCTGCCAGTAGATATGCAGATGAATGTCACTGTCTTTTCCCTCTATGCTTGACGGTGTTCTGGGTTGCACTTTTGAACTGTCCACTCGTCCTCTGTCCGCTCTTCCTTATTCACATGTGACTGCCTCGGTGGTCTAGCAGTTAAGGCATCCACTTCTGAGGCAGGAGGTCAGTGGTTCGGATCCTGGCTGAGTCATATCTAACATTTAAAAAAATTGGCAATCTTGTAGCTGCCCTGCAAGATGGCTAGCACTGTAGGGAACAGTACTAGGACTGGTTGGCCTGGTGTCAGCGTAATGTGACTGGGTGGGCTGAAGTCTGCCTTGCAGCTGTTGTGCATTTTCCTTTGGGATTACATTGCCCTTATTTATGTTTGATAGTGGGGGCCTGGATAGCCCAGCTGGGAGAGCTGTGGACTAGCAGGTGGAAGGTTGCTGGATCGAATCCTGGTGTGGCCAAGGATTTTTTTCCTGGAGTTAAACATTGTGCAAACTCCATTCGGCCATTTCCCTGCACATTAAACTGCCTCTCTGCACTGACCATCTTACTGCAGCCATCAGTCTGGTGGTTCTTTCAGTGCATAGCTTAGTAATAGGACCCCATCCCCCATAGTGTGAAATCACCGCCAGGTGGAAGCACTGTCCCTCTAAATCATTTATATCTGATGTCGTTTGGGGCATGGCTTTGACTTGGACAAGATCTCTACATGATGTTCCCAAGTGAGACTTGTTTTTTGGTCCTGGAAGCACTGTAAGCCTCTTCATGCTGAGAGGATTTTTTACTCCCACTTCAGGCTGGCAGGGATCTAGATTCATATTCTGGCATCAGTGCACCTACAGAGTGAGAGCAGAGGCCACATTTTTTTTTTGCAGCCTCCCAGTCAATGTCGTTCGTGGATGTCCTGCAGACAGCCTACTGGCAGTTGGAGAACCCTTTATATTTTTTATGAGGGACCTCTCACATCACCGTGAGGATGGCTGTTTTGGGGTGGTTGCAGCCATCGTTGGCCAGTACTTCTGCCTCATTTTTACCCTGATAAGCTCTTCTGCTTGATTTAGCCTCCTCCATTTTGCATTAGTCAGCACTGTGTCTGATGGTAGCACATTGTGACATTAAAAGCCAACATTTTTGCCCTAAATTTCTGTTTAATTCGTAATACATGTAGTCACCATGACCCATCAGAGACCCAAGCACCTCTCGCTGGTCATGGCTCGCGTGAGACCAGTCAGGGGATGGGTTCATGTGCAGAGAAAGGGTATTACCAGGGGCCTTCAACTTTTGTTTGTAAGGCGCAGTAGGGATTTGCTTTATAGAGAATAAAGTACTGTGGGTCGTGGTGAATATTTCTAAATAAACACAAATTTAGAGCAAAAATGTGGTTTTCAATGACATACTGAGGATGTTAAATGTTATAGAGTAACATTACTACATAAAAGTAATGACATAAAATCTGGTATTGTATTTACAACACAACAATATTCACCTTGTTTTGTTTTGTTTTTATCAGAGGGAAAACAGTAGACTGCGACGTTTTGAGTTGGACAACCAGAAACTTCAGAAAAAATTACACATACTGACAGAAAATAATGACAAAATAAAAGAGGAAAATAGTAAGTTGCACCATCTTCTGTTTTTTTGTTGAGGAAAAAAAAATTAGGGTACCTACCATTTTTTTGTCAATTTGCTTATGCCCCCTGCACACACATGTACACACACACGCGCGCGCGCACACACACACACATAGGCCTCTCTTAGCACCTTAATTACTTAATTAATTAAGCTTAATTCCCAGCTTTGGTTTGATAATCAACTGAATGCTGTTGAAAACATTTGAAAACAAGTCGACAGATGTGGTCCTTGCTGTAGATCCAACTTGTGTCGTGTGACCTTACTGACTTTGGCCTGAATGAATGTCCAACTAGTAACAGTTTTATGCTGCTGTCCATTTGATTTTTACAGAAAATTAAGTCAGCTGTGAGATAATTTTAGAGCTACTATCTCTGCTATGATAGACTATATTCCTCCTATACAATGTTTTGTGGACTCCAAGATAGTGGAAATAGAATGGTCAGAGAGTTCAGTGCAAGAAACTGAAAAAAGTTTGCTGGTGGCTGGATAGCAGGTGGAAAAAACATTTGAAGCAAGTTTTTTCTGCAGTTTGCACAAAGTTTGTTATACATCAGTTACGTGATTCCAGCCATACTTACGACAGAATGTTTGGCCTAAGTGTTTGATGTTTTTTGCCACCATGAGAGTGAGTCTGCTAAAGAAGGGTCTATATATGGCAGTCTGCTTCTGTACATCAATGGCCACAACATGTTAGCAGGCTGCCACAGTAATGTGATATCTAGGAATGGCCTAGTAAATGTGGAGCTGTGTGTGAAGATTCAGGTCCATTAAACTAAAGCCAATGGAACTCTAGACCTTTGCCAAATAATAATAAAAGCACAAGAAAGAAAAGAGAGAGGGGGGATGCAGGGAGAGAGTGTGTGTATATGAACATGAATTCTTCTTAGGCATTTGCTGCCAACTGCAAAATAATGTAAAGAGAGATTGTGTTAACATCAACAGGGCAATTTCTGTATGAAATTCGAACCCTGAACCTGGAGATGCACAAGTGGCGTGAACAAGAGGTGAAGCTACAAGGGCAGCTGGATGAGATGGCCCAGCAGATTCAGGACAAGAGTCTGGAACTGAACAAAAAGAGCAAAGAAGAGAGTGACCTTAGAGGTAATTGGGTCAGACAAGATAAGAAAATCATTTTGTTGGTAACATGTCTGAAACATGTAAAATTATTCAACTAAATTTTCAATTTTCTGGTTTTTTTCCATGGATAAGAATTCTAAAGGAGTTTTCTAAAGGAGTTTTCCTTGTCAAACCAGCATGCACTAGCACCAGTGGCAGAGAACAATATTCCAGTACACCCTTTCAGTTACAAAAGAAATTTCTTTTATTTGGGGTCAGCCTATGAGTAGGAAATTAAAATAAACGTTATCCAGGTTTGAAAAAAAAATCAAAAATGGTTCAGACTGCAGACCAGGTGCATGAAATGCTTCTCAAACTTAAAATTGTTTTAGAGAATGAAATTTAGAAACGTTTTTCAAAAATCACTTCTAAGTCCTTTAGATGGAGTGGAACATTTTTAAACAAAAGTTTTTCTTCTAACTTTAAAAATGCTCCAAGGTATTGTAAAATTGCTAAAACTGTTTTAAAATGAGTACCTGTATGATGGCAATAGTATCGGAACCTTGCTTCATAGAACAAATAAGGGAGTTTACAGCGGAAAGTAGACAGTGGCAAACATCTAGTTTCAGGGCTTCAGAATTTGCAAACCAAAAACTGAGAATTTCTTACCGTAACAGATCGAATGTAATCTTAGCTTGACTATAAAGACAGGACAATCAGAATTTAAACACTACTGAACAAGTGTTGATCACTTTGTTTGTACACAACTGGCAGTTTTCATCCAGTACATTTGGTGACATGATTAATGTGTACTGTCAACATCATCTCACACCATTTACCATTTTACAAAAGCCCTCGCAAAATGTGGTTATTTACTACATTTACTCCATTCGATCAGTTTTGTGGAAGGGTAATCACTTTCTGCATTACAGTGATTTACCTTGTGGATCAGTTTCACTATTTCTGCATGGGGTAGCAGTAGTTCTCTTGCTTTTGATTTGGAAGGTCACTCTGCTTCCCACATAGATTTTTCTTCTTTCCTGGTTATTTATGGTGTATTTATTTATAGCATAATTATCCGTTTGGATAAAAATAGAGCATTCTGCGAGCTTCTATGCTTTTTTACCAACATTCTTTCTTCTTTTGGTATGATTCTAAGATGAGAAGCCTCCTTTTAATTGGCTTGTTACTTCCTGTATAGTCACTGGCATTATTACAGGCAAACACAGGAATAATCTGTGATGTAAGTCAGTCTTAATATCATGAGAACACTTTGAGCTAAGACTTTTAATTTAGAAGCATGCTGTAGACCATTTTTAAATCATCCTTTTTTGAAAATTGTTTGAAGTGTATTTTGGCTCATATTTCAGGTCAGAAATGTTTTATGCTGCTGATCTCAGATTGTTGTTTATGTTCACAGCAAAGTTTGAGCGTGAGCGAACCATGTCACAGCGACTACAGCAGACCATCACTGCCAGACGGCCACCAAGACAGCTTGCCACACTGCCTACCAATCTGAGAGAGGTAAAGAGTAACTTTAATTAGCATCCATCAACAGTGAAGCTAATCCCCTTTTTGTAGATATGAACAGTTAATAAACTTGAGATTATCTTAGAAGACTCTGAGGTAAAATCATTTATGTGGCTTAAACAACGTTTAGGGATAATATCTGCTGTACTGAAGAAGGTGGAACATTGTCAGCTGTCCTGTCTGAATATGACGATGATGAGGAGCAGGATGTGTGATGTGATAAAAGTGGGTCTGGGTAGGATGTCAAAACAGGTCTTCATGGGCACTATGATTTGCCTCCCATCAGTAACACCTGGGAATGGCAAGTAAACTAGGTAGAGAAAGTAAGTCTGATAAATCTTTGCCAAAAAGTGCGCAAAAAGGTCACAATAAAGGTCACTTTCACTAGCAGCCCAGTGATTTTAATAATTAAAAGAAAAAACAGAAACAACACAAACTTCATTCCCATATCATTTAAAATAAAAATTTTGGAAGAATAAGACTTTCTTTCTATTTGGTTTATGATTTTGGTGGGCATTAAAAAAATAACCAAAAGTTGTAAACATAAATCCAATTTGAAGCACATGTTGAGAATCATTCAATGACATATATAAGGCATAAATTAGTTGATAATCACATTATGTTGTGGAAGGGCTGAAACAGTCTCTCGCACTATATTTGTCCTTTGACCTACTAGTTCTAAGAAAAAAAATGGGTCTCATATCAGTTTTTAGAGATATATTTGCATACATTTTTTATTGTTGAAGTTTGGCCTTTGTAACAGGGCACTTAGATTTTCTGCAGAAGTATTTAAACTGATAATCACTCGTGAAGATGCCATTTGTAGTTTTTGTGAGTAAGCCCTTTTGATTCAAATTCAGTTGACCCTTCCCATTGTGTACTATAGTTTTCTTGTTTAAAAATTTGCAACTTTGATTCTTTCTTTTGGTAGGATTGCAGTACCTATAGCCGACGGACCAAAAACATTTTAGCTTGAGACACTTGTGTTAAACTATATGTATTAAAATATGTGGTGCTGGCATTGAATTTGATGTAAGATTATGTTGAAACTTTCCCATTGGCTTTATGCTTGACAGGTCAAGATTGTTTTTTTTTTGTCCAGTGAAGTAACATTACATTTTAAAACACGTCCAACAGATTTTCATTTCTTTTTCACTTTGACGAGCTGGTTTTGCTGGAGGGGCTTTTTGTTAGTTTCATTTCCTCCTCTTCCTCCTCCTTTCTGTCTTTCTGTCTGTGGTCTTCCAGTAATTTTTGTTCCATTTTATTTAAGGAGACTTACCATTGTGTGCTGGGCTGTCTTCAGGAAACAGCTTTTACATGTTTAGGATATACTTATCACCATGTAGGGAGCTCAGATGTTAGGTAATAGTGGAGGTTGCACTGTTGGAACTTGTGTCTGGTACATCTACTTTCTTTCTATATGTGGCACCCACTTACAGGACAGGGTGCTAGCAGCCCTTTCCAGGTATTGTGTCTGGCACATCTACTTTCTTTCTGTATGTGTCACCCACTTACAGGAGAGGGTGCTAGCAGCCCATTCCAGGCATTGTGTCTTCCTCAGACTTCATCCATCACCCTGCATCACTCTTTCCTCTCCTAGCCCCACTTTGAGGTATTCTTCATTGCATAAACAACCAAACAGTAGAGCCCAGTTGTCTAGAATAATTTGTTGCTTTTATTCCAGAAGACTTAACTGTTTGTGGGGTTGGGGGTTCAGTGTGACTTGCAGGTGAGGCTGGACATGGTCGTAGAGGACCTGAAGAACCTTGAGGACACAAACAAGGGGCTTTGTGAGCAGATTGCTGACCTCCAGAATCTTGTGGATGAAGAACGTGAAGAAAGAGATCAGGTCATCTGTTTTTCTTTCTTTCTCCCCCATCTCTGTCTTCCTTCCCCCTCTCACCCCTCCCTCCATGTGTCAGAAATCAGTCTTTACAGTGGACTGGATCTTTGTTTCTATAAATGACAGATGCACCGACGGGTGTGTATGCTGGAACGTGACAAAGGAATGCTGGAAAACCGACTGTCCATGGCCACTGAGAAGACTGAACGTTATTTCAGCAAGATTAAAGAGCTGGAGGCAGAAAAAATGAAGGTATGTTTGTAACCATCACAAGTTTGTCGGTGAGCTGCCTGCATAGTGTGAACATTGAAAGCCTGCAAGATAAACTGAAAAATTAGGAAATAAACATGAACAATACTGGTATATTTGTTCTGTACTTGTTTTTTTAAATGCTTCCAAATTCTGTTATACATGTCCAGCCTATACAGTCTGCATATAAAGGCCTCATTCTTGAAGGAGTCTTGGAGTGTGTTCATTAACTTGCAGTTAGAATTGTTAGCGTGTATGTGTGGGCATGTGTGTGTGTGCACTCACATGCATGCATGTGCATATGAATGTGCATGCATTCATTTGTGTGTTTGATCTTGGATCTTTGCTTTCAGCTGGAGGAGGAGCGTATTCAGATGCAGCAGAAATGCTGGGAGACATCTAAAGACAATGAGAAGCAGTTTGAGAAGCTCCACACACTTGAGATGCGCTATGATTGCCTTCTACAAGAGTTTGAGCAGTTTCGTCAGAATCATCGCTACTGTCCTCCAGTAAGTAGCCAAAGATCATGTGGCAGATTTCAGATTTTCAGATACAAAGAGCCTTTGAATGTGCATCATTTGCTCCGTCGTACAGTTTATGTAGATATCTGTAGTTAACTTCAGGAAAGGGAGAGTCTATATCCAGGCTGAAGAATCCAGCATATGGCTGTCTGTCACTACAGTTTTTGTTTTTTCACTTTGTCTCTTTGCATTGTTGTACTCAGTTTTAAAGACAAAAGAAACAGGTGACTGCGGCTTGGGGTAAATAAGGTAACAATAAAGAGAATTTGGCCAAGCGAGACTGAGACAAGATGTCAGCGTTTCGGGGCTTGACCCCTTCTTCAGGATGACACAAGCAGATAACAAATAACAAATCACAAACAAAACGGATCAGTTAGCTGACAGAGATGCTGTCCAGTGACTACGGAATACCAGGTTCTCTGTCAGCTGACTCATTTTGTCTATTAATTGTTGTCTGTGTTGTCCTGAAAAAGGGGCCATGCCCCGAAACGCTGACGTCTTGTCTTAGTCTTGCTTGTTCTCTTTGTAAACAGTTTTATAAATCTGGCTTTATATGGGCAGAACATGGTACCAGAGCTAAGCTATGATTTGAAAGATAAAGGTAAAAGGGTTGTCTAGTGACCTGTTTTAGGTCATAAGGGAGTGGAGATGTCTGAGGGGGGAGCCGATTTCCTCTCCTTTGCCGCCATACCCTTCCAAACCCATGGGATCAGGTACCCATTCCCAGCTTCATCAATTGGGGGAAGTGTGGCATGGCATATGGGTCCCAGCCCATAGGATCAGGTACCCATTCCCAGCTTCATCAATTGGGGGAAGTGTGGCATGGCATATGGGTCCCAACCCATAGGATCAGGTACCCATTCCCAGCTTCATCAGTTGGGGGAAGTGTGGCATGGCACATGGGTCCCAACCCATAGGATCAGGTACCCATTCCCAGCTTCATCAATTGGGGGAAGTGTGGTCTGGCATATGGATATCAAACAAGCAGCTTTGGGCTTCCCCAGAGAGATGAAAAACAAAAGACCAAAGGCAACATTGAGAGGCATCACCCTTTCGTCAGGACAGACGACACAAACAACAACAACAAAATAAAAAAGGACACAGGAAGCACTTCATGTTTGTTACTTTTTAAGTATAACTGTAAGTGGCTTCTGTGTCTTTTTCTGGTTGTGTATTTTGTCATGTTTGTCTCGAAGAAGAGCTAACGCCCAAAAAGTATGACTTCTTGTCATTCCACTTTTGTCGCATAGCTTGGCTTGGTGTACCTGTTCTTATTACATGTTTATTTTCAGAGTGAATTAATTTTTAAAACTTAGTTTCTTGTCACAATACTGCACCATGACCCATAGTGCTATATTCTCAATTAGTGATCCCTAAACACACCTTCCAAAAAAAAAAAACCATACCCACCAATTCGGTCGTGTTTTCACCTTACAGTCTACACTTCCCCTGCCTACACTCAGCGTGGCCTTTGCCTTGATGGTCCCTCGCTTTTTCTTCCTACTCTTCGCTGCATCAGTGTTTCAAGGAAAGTGAGCTTTTGTGTTCTCTCCTTGCTGCTCTGTCTTTACGTAACACTGTTTCGTTAGACAGTTTTTGACTTAGCATAGTATATTTCATCTTAGCTGGCTAGTCTACTAGGGGGGTTTACACGTCGCTGGATTGTTACCGACGTGTTTAATCTGTACTCATGCTTTGCATTGTTTGTTTTTTGCGGGTCCGTGACTCACTGCTTTCATCACTCCCCTACTTTTGTGCTAGGTGTTTTGATTGTTTCACTTAGCCATACAGAGTGGTTATATCCATTTCTCACATTTTGTATTGTCTGTGGGACCGTGACTCAGTGATTTTGCCACTCCCCTGCTTTTGTGCTAGGTGTTTTGTTTGTTCACTTAGCTATGCAGCGTGAATTTCGCCCTGCTTCCGGCTTGGACAGGATTACCCGCCCCCACTTGCATGCATTACCGATGGTGCAGGCTTCTCTGAGGGAGGTACGGCAGGATCCCCGGTTGGGTCCACACCGCCTGCACGCATCACTAATCCACCACTGGAAGAGTTGCCTTCCTTCCCCCAGGCGGCCCTGTGGGTACTTTCTGGTGCCCTCCTAAGCCGTGCATCAGCACTTTGTGGCTGGCCCATGAGTCCCACAGGAAGGTCTGGTCTTGCTTCCAGCAGGTGCCAGGCCCTCCCTTCCTCCCTGCATTTCTGGTGGTCTCAGGTCGACCACTGGAGATGGCTGCATAGGATGTGATGGGCATGTCCAGTGTCATGGTTTCTGCTGTGTTGGCTAATGCCAGCAGTCCATTTACAGCGAGGGCTGCATGGTTTTCCCCCTAGACGCAGGCTTCGCTGCCTTGCGAATCTGCTTTCGTGCGCTGACGGGTGTGTTGACGCCATGTTCGCAGTGCTGTGCACACAATGATAGCTTTGGTGCTGGCTACACGGGAATCTTCCCTGCATGCTATGACAGACGTCCCTTGGACATGTCGGCGTCCACCAACTTGCACATGGGGCCATCCACAACGTCCTCCATGTTCGAGCTCTCCCCTACAGGCGGCGGATGTGTTAACTTCTGCTATTCTGAGCTTTCAGTTTGAAGCCTTGTTCTCCTTCCAGGAGTCTTGCAAGCACTCTTCCGGCGGGGCACGGTCAGCGGCTTTCAAGGCCAAAGCCTGGCACCAAGTCCTCGCCCAGAGGTGGCCTTGGCACTTGACCCTCCCAGGGTCGAGGGGCCCATGGTCATAAGCAGCAACCCAATCACGTAGTGCTTAGGTGCCACATGTGATGCGAGCAGGGTTCAGACTGCTGTAGGAGCCTGCTCCCCTCCCTCTGGCGTGTTGCCGTACCCCATTCTATCTGTCTTCCGATAGAAGTGAACGGGTGGCTCTGGACTTGGAGGTGGCCGCCCTAGTGCAGTCAGCAGAAGCTGGCCTATGACACTTGCATATGCAGGGGGCTATATCGCAGGCATGTCTGCTGAAATTCTCTGTGAATCTCAGCAAGTCACAACTCATGCTGTAGTCCATTTCACGTTCCTTAGCATGGCATTCGACACAGTTGTCTAGACAGTCCTTTTTGTGCCCAGAAGCATCAACCATCTCCAGCAGCTCATTGGTGCCCCATTGGCAAGTGCTCCCTTCACTGCACTGCAGCTTGCATCGTTGGTACGTACGATGGTGTCGCTTGTTCCACTGGCCCCCTCGGGGTGATGTTCCTGCGACCCATCCAGCGAACGTGTATTGGTTCCAGCATCAGATGCTTCACCCTCCTGTTCCAGCCATGGACCATCCTGGCCTGGCTGTCATCATGCTTCCCATCATGCTCCTTCTCTCTTGAGTTAGGGCGCCCACTTCCTGCACCATGTTGCTTCTAGCACTTGGTCAGAAGTGGAGGCGAATTACCCATCAACCTTTGGGCATTGCAGGCAGTTCACCTCACCATGTTCTGCTTACCACAAGCACACATGGGCAGTGGACCTTGCCAATCACCTCTCGTTCTTGGCAAATGGTCCTCTTGTCAGTCTGAGCTGCATGGGTGCGCAGGGAGGCAGCCCTTGCCAATCTCGGCAGCTTTGAGTCCCGTTGCTTGCCAACGCGGCTCTCCTTGATGCAGTGATCTGTGATATCGCGCTGTCCCCGGTTCACATTCCCCTTCGGGTTTCAACCTGGGATCTTTTCTTCTCCTTGTGGCGCTCCACTCTCCTCCCTTGAGTTAGGGGTGCAGGGGTTTTTGAAGCCATGAGTCTGGCCATCTTGCCTGTGCGGCTCACGCTTTCTGGGAGGGAGACGGACGTCTGCCAGGAGCGCGAAAGGTCTTTGTCTCTATCTTCCTGGCCAGCTCTCTGGTCATGATTCAGAGCCCTGGTGACTGGTCCCTGACAGTCGCTTACTTGCTCTGGTCCATGATCCTGCCTGCGTCCAGTCCTGACCTAGTCAGTGGTCTGGACCGAGCTTCGGTGTGTACTGATGTCAACGCATCCCTTATGTTTGCCCCTCATAGACACCTTTTCCTGCAGACTGGCTGACTGCAAAAAATTCAAACGCCTGCATCTCTCGCTGTGTCTGTCCTTTTTTGTGTGGTGTGCATATACCACGCCGACTACAAAAAAGGGGGGGGGGGAGGTGGCGGAACCTTTCCTGCATTGGCAACTGCTTGCATGCATGAGGGTCGGGCGTGGGCCGACTCGCTCGCTTGTTAAGTGCACACACTTCTGGCGTCACCCATCACCTCTGGTTGGCTCTGTCCTAACCCTGGTAAGTTTTTTGTGGTGGTATCACCCACCTTTTTGTGCTAGTCAACACTTTGGGTCATGGTACAGTATTGTGACAAGAAAATGCAAATTTCTTTTTCTAAATTTGTGTTTCATTAACAATACTTACTATGACCCATCATAGGCCCACCCTCTTCCCCACTGGTTTTGGTTCTCTGGCTTGAGAAAGTCAGGATGACTTGGTCAGCGAGCTGTGCTCACGGGTAATGTGTGGTGTGTGCAAGTGCGGAGGGGCCTTACCAGGGTTGAACTGGTGGCCTTTGTGGTGGGTATGTTTTTTTTTTTGGATGATGCGTTTAGTGATCACTAATTTAAAATATATACTTTGGGTCATGATACAGTATTGTTAAAGAAACACAAATTTAGAAAAAGAAATTTGCATTTCATTGTCTTTTCTTTGAAAATTTGCTGCACTTTGTACCAGTTTTCATTTTACAGCTACTTTCATAGGTTTGTGTTGTTCAATACCATTATCTGGATCAGTCTGCTGTGTTTATGGTGGGCTATTGTAATTCATGGGGTAGGTTGGTTCAGAATTTGTAAACAACATCACTATGTAAAAGCATGTTTTCTAAGCATTATTGCCTCTGCAGACTGTTAAAGTCTCCTACTCTAAATCATGCGTGTTGATTTGGGATATTCTTTTTTTTTTTTACCATTGCGGCAAGGAAGAGCCAGCTGAAGATGTTATACGGAGGCAGAATTTAAAACCACAAGATGTTATTCGCTGCATAAAGGTTTCACCTATCCACTGTTCTAACTTCCCATTTTTGTCTGCAAGTGATGAACTTTTTAAAAGTATCATCCCATTTCCAGCTGATGCAGGCAGGAATGGTATGTCCTTCCTATAATGCATGCAGGGAAAATAATGTCTTTTCTCTGTCACAAGATCTTAGAACGTTCTTCAGAATGAGTAATTTATGAAGTTGCCTAACTGTCAGGGATGCAATATTTGAGATATTTCAGGGAGTATTTTTCTCTCCTTGTCAACTATATTTCGTTGGGCTTTTCCAGTACAAACTTCATTTATGTCCAAAAAAGGTTGTACCTTTAATAGTGTAAAAGGATCCTTGTTGCTAATCTCAATCAGCTAACCTGGATCTGTATAGGTTAGTTGGTTTGGGAATCCATGTCTAGGTGCGACACTGCCCTATCAGGTACAGCAATCACTGGCAAAGTTGTTTTCTGTCAAAGTCATACACGAAGAACGGGGGCCTCTTCGAGTGATAATGTTTCAAGCTCAGAAGAAGACAAGAAAGAAGTAGAGGGTGCAATGCATCTTGATACTGAAGCACAAAAAAAAGTTGTGCTATAGCGCCTTGTGGTCACAAAGCTATTCAATAAAATAAGTTGTTTGGGTGAAGGTTAGTTTTGCTGCCTCTCTGTCCACCATTATGTTTAACTGGTGAAGAAGGTCAACATCATAGGCCAGATCACATTTGTGTATGCATTCTGACTGGTGGGTTGTTGGGAGTGATCAGCATCACTGGCAAATGGGTGAATTTAGCCTGGCGCCTAAAGACTGTACCAGTGACTTGCCAAGCAACCCAGCAACACTGATTATGTCATGAATCACTCAGATGTGGCAGCGTAAATTGTAGGTGAATTATAAAAGAAAAACAAGTGACTGCCGCTTGGAGGATAAGCCCAAATTAAATGTAAAACAAGGGAACTGTACCAAGCTAGAAAACTCATACTCCTGTCCCTTTTCTAGCTTGGTACAGTTCCCTTGTTTTACATTTAATGTAGGTGAATTGCTAGATGTGATGCCCCGTTGAGCAGCAGAGTGCTTGTAGCTACAATGTAAGGCTGTGTGTAGCCACTTGTTCTCCTCTATTGGGTGTTCTGACAGTAAAAGCAGATCTGACTTAGTTCAGGGTTTCAGCAACTTACACAATGCCAACCACTGGCCCAAAGGGGTCACTACCCAAAAGGAGGCTCATGACCTTTGTTTGAAAACAGCAAATATGTCTTATTTTGAAAGAATGTTCTAAGACCTTGAGCTGGCTGCTTCTCTTTCTACATTATTGGAGTACATGTATACTTTCTTTGGATCAATATGCAGCTATATCCAGGACTTGATTTTTCAGCCACGCACCATTGCTGCTTCTCAGTCTGCGTGGCCTATGCATAAATATATTGGTATGTCTGATGTTCATATGTATAAACTTGGTTTTTTGAATTAACCTCATTACTTATACTAATAATTTCTTTATTTAAACTATCATTTTAGAATCTATTTGTCTTACTTGCTTGTACATTTCTGTGTCTGCATGTTGAATGTCCAGCAGTACATGGATTTGCTTGAGTGCATGGGCTTTTGCAGCCATAAAAGAATGGCTATATGTGTGTTGTGTGAGAGAGTGTTTTTGTGTGAATGTGTATATCTGAATTTTTGTTTCATTTAAATTTTTGATGTGTTTTCATTTGTTCTGCTCGTACATGTGTGGATAGGGATATATGCAAGTGTGTGTGTGTTTGCATGCGTAAGTGCAAGAGAGAGAGAGAATGAGCGACTGAGAGAGAGAACATGCATTCATCTGTGCATGCTTACATACACATGGGTCATTCACTTGCTTTTACTGAGATTTTTAGTATGCATGTGCTTTCAACAGCTTTTTATTCAAGTGCGATATCCTAGATTATATTTATCAGTACATTTGTTTTACTTTTGGTTTAATGGTGCATAGTGTTCTTATCGAAAACTGCTATGATAATCCAGTGCAGAAGCAGCCTTAGTCACCAGTAGCATGCTTTTAACTGCTTCTGAAGTATAAAATGCTGCGTTAAATGCTATCTAGGTGCAAGGGGCTCACCCTTAGAGGTATGTTTGTCTTCTTGCGCAGCTTTATTTGTAGCTTTGTTTTTAGCTTTGCTTTGCATTCCAATGGAAGGAACATTTAAGAGATGTTAATGTAAATAAGCATAGGTCCAAAATAACCCCCAAATCCCAAACAAATTCAGATGTCTTTATGTTTGTGTGTCTCAGCTTTGTAAGTGCATACAGCAGTTCGTGATTTAGATGCAGTTAGGTCATACATGGTGATCTTCGCAGTTTCCTTCATTATGAAATTTGCCAACAAAACTAGCAGTGATACATGTGTATGCACTAAAGTGATCTATCCATTTCTGTGGTCTGTTTATCTATCATTTCTTCTGACCAGATGTAAGCCAGCTCTAAAGTCCACAAATGACACTTTGTTTGTTGACAGCTATTAGACAGAACCATATAAATATATACATTTATATGTATCAAGATTAGTGCACAGATAGTAAACATCTGCAAAATATGACTAAGATTTTTTTTTTGATGTTCTGCACCAGTATAAGCTTGTGGTTCTGTGTCCAGTTATGTAACATCTGATGACCTGTTCCTCTTTCCCTACAATTGTTGACCACCTTGGTGGTCTAGTGGTTAAAGCATCCGCTTCCAAGGTAGGAGATAAGTGGTTCATGCACCTGCCAAGTCATACCTAAGACTTAAAAATTGGCAGTCTAGTAGCCAGACCAGCTGGCCTGGTGTCAGTATAATGTGACTGGGTGGGACTGAAGCCTGTGTTGTGACAGTCCCAGTGTGGCAACACGTAAATTTGTCTAAGCAACACCGTCCTACCTAGTTTGCGGCAGGACATTAAGCAACGAAAACCCAAACTTCCTGCAGTTGTTAGTTGGCAGTAAATTCAATCAAGTCTTATAGTAAAAGGCTTGCCCTAGTTATATGGGATTTAAAGAAGTTATTAAAAAACAAGAAAAATTAGTTAAAAACATTTTAAAGCCAAAAAGACAGACAAAAAATGTGTGGTTACCTTGTTGATATCTTTCTTGGCTTCTTTTGCTTAGCTGCACCTTAACCAAAATAATAAGTTCTGTTCCTAAAGGGCCGCACACAGTAAATGGCTTTTGTGTCTTCCAGTACAGCACACAGTGTCTGTGTTTCTACTCATACTTGACTCAGACACTCTGCTGGTCTCACTGTTTTCACTCCAAGTAGCTGTCGTTTGTTCTTATGTCAGCTTCTTTGCTTACATTCAAAGCATGCTGGCATGTGTGCAGTGAATCTTGCACAAATTCTTGAGTCAAGAACCTTTTTCTGATATGGAAAGGATGTACTAACAACCAAAAATGATGCAGCTATTTGAAATTAGGGTTACTTCCCCATTCTTCAACTCAAAGTTTATGTGATGAATATGTAAAAACGTTTGATTTTCTTTTTTGCGGTCTGGTTAGAAGCACAAAGCCTTCAGATCCCAACAGAAATTCCCAACAGAAATTGCTGTAAGACTTCAATGAGGAAATCATTTTTGATTATTGGAGCTGAAAGGATTTCTCTCTCCTTGTAGGACTGTTAACACCAGGATGACTGTCTCAGATAGTTATCAGTTCTGCCAGGTAGGTTTGGTGTAAATGGGGATTTCTTAAAAATTGACATAAAAATAGAACCAGTGCTTTTGACAGATGTTGGTGAACCTGGATTAGTGCCTTCTGAACCTGCCTGTGGGGCTGGCATTGAAAGATCTGAGTCTTTAAAAGTTAATACGTCCAGCTCCATGCGAAGACCGAGGAGAAACAAACAAGAGGATCCACAGGAGGAGGAAGACGGAGGTGAAGGAGCGGAAGACACAGCTGCTGACAGTGGTAACGACATTACATCTTGACACAACTTCTTAGGCTTATGTCTCCAGAAAGGGAGCTAATATTTTAGGTCTTAAATTACACCACTTCAAATAAAGCTTGTGCAGGGTATATTGGGAAAGTGCACCCACCATAAGTTGTGATCTTTGATTTAGGAGGTAAAAAAGTGTTTGGAGATAGAGTCACTGGACGTGTGTAAAGTCTGGATCAATAGCAGTAGCTTCTGGGGCCTTTAGGGGGTGGTCACAATAAGGACAGTGTTGCTGTCCTGGTACTGGTTGTTTTGGCAGGGGGTGGGTGTCTGTAGTAACTATATAGTGTCCTGTTTATTATTCTAGTTGGAACTGCTCTACTTATTGTGCTTTACTGATTGTATTTCTGTATTCTTAAACCAACCATAGAGATATATAAGAAGTGAAACTGTTTCTTACGCCTGCAAAATGGGTACAGGAAGAGTGAAAACTGTGTAGCCAACTCTCGCCTTAAGCAGATGTGATTCTACCCCTATCATCAGATGGTTTTTGTGCATAGAAACAAAAAAGTGTTCAATAATTTTATTATGTAATATGCATAAAGGTCATGTTCATATTGCTATGATTGACCAGCTTCAACTCCAGAATTTTATAATTATTGTGCAAGATGCTGTAGCATCCCAAAGTACTTAAATATTTAGGGATGTTGCTTTAAATTGGTCAGTTTACATCAAAATACTTATCCAAGGCAAATCAAAAGAATTGTAACAGGCAGACATCTTGCTTCACTAAATGCTGTACCGAGAACAAACATATAACTTCCTCAGCTTAAAAATATATTGTTAATCAGTAATGATATCTCAAAATTTACAAATTCAAGAAAACTATCAACCAGTGTTGTTATTCATCAATTTTCATTGCAGTTTAATTGCAATAAATGTCAGTCATAAAACACAGAAATCATGGAGATGAAAGTTATATCTCCATCATGAAATCATTCTACCAACCAGACTTGCTACTGATAATATGATAATCCATTACAAATTCAACACAATGAAGATTCACAGCAAGAAAGGAAGGCAGGCCTATGTGTGGACTGATATGCGCATGCATACTCAAGCATCAGCCAAGAGTGACCTAGTTTCCATTCTATCTTTTATATATTTCTATTGAACTATTAGGCAGTTGTACAATGGCTAAGACTTCGGACAATTTATGGACCCAAAGAATCATGTTAGCTTTGGACAGCTTAGATATCATATAGATTTTAGGTGTCAGTGTTTAAGGGTTCATGTAATTGGATATAGGTCGCTGTTACTGAATATCATTGTGCTGGTAACAGTTTATCTGTTCAACAGATGCATGCAGTACGATCTCTGAAGAATCCTCACTGGGCTCTGTGTTTGAAGAAATACAAGACGTGTAAGTGTTTACATAATGCTTCACAGACTAGCTGCAGTTCTGTACACAGTACCACTGGTGTTGTTTCTTTTGTTATGGTTGTCACTTGTCTTTGTATTGTCATCACTTATCCTTGTATTGTTTTCCCATCAATTTGTGTATTGTCCTCACTTGTCCTTGTACTGATTTGTATTGCCATCACTTGTGATTGTACAGTAAAACCTCCCATATAAGACTTTGAAAAAGTAGCCAGAACCGTGTTTTATAATGAAGGGGCAGTCTTATATAACGGATGACTTGTCGTTCCAAACAGTACGTGTATACTGTTACATGTATTATGGCACAAGAAAACAGATGCAGTGAGAAACATCTGCATGCATGTTATTCATGGCAGCCAATGCCAACAGTCGTTCACTGGGGTCTCTGTTGTCTTAACTTACACACTCGAATCTGCCTTCTACATGTACTTTTATAATCTCTACTTAATATCACATTAAGCCACACATGCTCTTTTCTGCAGCTTTGCTCTCTGAATCTTGCTTTAGAACCTGTCATAATCCCATGGCAGTTCGCTTTGAAAACTACGTATCAAAAGTAGCAGTTGGTCATGTCACCACTCCGAGCTGTTAGTGTGATGCATCTCTCTACCTTTCACCTACCCCTTGCAACTCACATTGGGTAAAACATTTCAGGTACTGTGTCACGTTTTGGGTCTGTGGTGGGTCAAAGGAAACCCAGCTATTGTCCACGGTGGGAAAACCTTGACGACCACCTGGGTACATCGAGGCCCATAGTCCCCTTAGATCCAGCCGATACCTAGCTGATGATGTCATCAGCAGGGCGGTAAAGGTGACAACAGAGTGGAAGCTACAGGTGACATGTAGCAACCTGTGACTGTGACATTAGATGACGTGTTAATGATTTTGATGATAGAAGAGGCTTATGATGCTTTTGTGGTCAAGGAGGGAAGGTGGCCGTGTCGCCCTTGGGTAGAGATGGACAGGGTTTAGCACTAGAAGCTTGCTGACCAAGAGGTGTGGCCTGAGCCAGTCTTTGACCTGATTCGTTGTTTTAGATTTAGATGGACCACATGTGATCATGGGTGTGTATTGTATGTGCATGAGCTATATAATACATGGTAGGAGAGGAAACCATCATCTCATCTCATCACGTTCTTCGTGTTGCGACTGAGAATCGTAATGCTTGCTTGGAAAAAAAGCTGTCTCGGAGACCAAGAGTTGTACTTGAAGAGTCCACTAAAGACTCGAATCGTCGGTGCTGTGGACAAGATGACAGGACTCGCGAAGTACTGGACTGTCATAATGGACTTGGCAGGGACACAGGGGCAAAAACAACGGTTGGGGAAAAAGAGATAGATCCAGTCTCTACAAGGGGATCATAATGTACTGGGCTGTGCGTGTTACATAAGTCCAGAGGTCAAAGTGTGACCCGAGAGATCGCACAGAAAGATCTGTGCACCAGCCTTGAGAAAACACCATATCCTCTGTGGCGTGTGTCGACGTCAGCACCGAGGTCTGCTGTTACGTGGGAAGTGTTCAAGAGGTCTTCAGGATATCTGCTGGTGAACATATCCAAAGAGGGAGTGCCCCAACATACAGACTGTCGTGCGGACTGTAAGAAGCATTCAGGAAAGAGTGTTGTGTTACGTGAGTGTTGTGCATCACGTGGTCATTCTTTTCTCGTATTAAGGTATGTGGTTTCTTATTGTGTTTTATTGCCAGGCGGGTGATGTAGGTTGGTATTACATGGGATTGCAGACCTAACCAGAACAGAAGGAAATTGTGGGACACCTAGAGTTTAACGATTTGTATCAGATATTGTCTTGGTTGTAAATACTCGCTGTTTATATCAAAAATACATTCTTGTTTCTTTGTGTTCAGTATATTACGGTGTTTGTGGTTCTTTATGGGAGACTGTAGGTGGTGGGGGCTCGGCCATATGACTGAGAAGTCATATTAATCAGTTTGAGTAATATAGTGATATTTCCACCTACGAATATGTCATCCCTCTTGACGGTGGTCATGTGAGCGAGCACAGGAGATGACCCGTCAAGATCAAAAGAAATTCTCCCAGTGGTGACATACTGACTGTCTGGTCGGCACCTTTTTCTCATATCAAGACTACAGAACCTGTGAATTCATGCCTGTCAGCTGCTGTGTCTTTGGACCAATGAACTACTTGATAGAGTCTGGACTTAATAGCTCTTTTCTGCAGCTTTGCTCTCAGAATCTAACTCTGAATTTGCAGAGCACAGATCTCTGAGACTAGTGTACATGGTGTCTTGTCATAGCAAAGAAACTATAGCCTATCTCTGCAAGCCAGGGGCATACAAATGTAAGAATTGAAGGTTGGACACCTGCAGGTAACTTAGGGTTGACCGGGGACTTGAGGATAATGGCGAAGGTGCCCAGCTCAAGTAACCCAAATAACAGCATGAGTCTGTCCAGTCAGCATTCAGCACCCAGGCCAGCACCCAACTGGTGCCACTCAATTGCCTGTCTGCAATTAACAGTTGTCAGGCTAGTTGTATGAGCAAAAAACCCAGGGTCAATGACTAGCACCCTGTAGGGTTGACCGGGGACTTGAGGATAATGGCGAAGGTGCCCAGCTCAAGTAACCCAAATAACATCATGAGTCTGTCCAGTCAGCGTTCTGCACCCAGGCCAGCACCCAACTGGTGCCACTCAATTGCCTGTCTGCAATTAACAGTTGTCAGGCTAGTTGTATGAGCAAAAAACCCAGGGTCAATGACTAGCACCCTGTAGGGTTGACCGGGGACTTGAGGATAATGGTGAAGGTGCCCAGCTCAAGTAACCGAAATAACATCATGAGTCTGTCCATTCAGCGTTCAGCACCCAGGCCAGCACCCAACTGGTGCCACTCATTAGGATGCCTTGCGTGCTTCCTTTCGGGATATAAGCAGCCATGCCAGCCACAGATGGGGAAGGCAAAAGAAGGAAGACTTGAGAGGATAGGAGGACAAGCTAGGATGGAAAGAAAGGAAAGCTATGATGCTTTGTAACTTGTAGAAGACTCTTGGCCAGCCAGCATTGAATAAAAACTCTTAGAACTTTTTCTTCGGCCTCCTGTCAGTTGTCTGGAACGCATCCCATGTGACTGCTCAGTGTAACAACATTTCGCATTTCTCAGTGAACATGGTTGCGAAAAGAAGTCTCATCATTTTTCTGCTTGACCAGGGGAAGCTGTATGCTGTGCAAAACTGGTCATTTTTGATGGTTGGCAGCTGCATGAAGGAGAGAGTCATAAATGTCAGGTTCTTTATATAGAAAGGTAGCCAGGGGACCCAGCGATGCCCAGGTTTTTTTGTTTGAATAAAGAGCATGAAAGTCACAATTTTGTTTAGCCAGTCAGTGCCGAGAGGTCATAATCTGAAGTGTTCCCCACCTACCCCCACCCCTTTACTACCCCCCCCCTACACACACTTTACTAACCCCCCCCCCACCCATCGCCCCCTCCTTGAGACATCATAATCTTAATCCTTACCCTGCCCACCCCTACCCATGTACTAACCCCTCACCCCTACCCCTTCCCTAACCCTCATCCTACCCCCCCTCCCCTGGAAACATAGTCCAGGTCTAGAGCTCACCATTTGATTAGCTACACACATTGTTTGTCTTTGTATTGTATTACTATCATTTGTCTTTTTGTCGTGTTGCCATCACTTGTCCTTCTATTGCCATAACTTTGTATTGCAGTTACTTCCCTTTGTATTCTATTGCAATGACTTGCCCTTGTATTGCCATCACTTGTCTTTGTGTTGTATTGCCATCACTTGTCTTTTGAAAATTTTAATTAGATGCCCAACTGGGCTTTGAAAATTTGGGACTGTGCCTATTGTTCTGACTCGCAGTTTGCGCCTACTGGTGTCGCAACACACTGCCAGCCTCTCAGTATCTATAGTTTCGAGCATTATATTGGACAATGCCCTGATTACTAGCAGCCTAGAAAAGTGAGATTAATGTTGTTTAAAGAGAAACTACTTTTAACATGTTTATTTCTCAAACAAGAACAAATGAGGACAGAGCGCTATAAATCGTCAAACGACAACCCCAGAAGATCTGCCACGTTCCTTACTTTCGACTCTCTCTTTGCTACGTGTTTGGGTACGGTAGTCTCCCTTGATTGCATACGTCAGCATACGGTCATGTTTATTTCTGGTGGAACAGCCATAAGCCATGGGAACTTATACATTTTGATTATACTTGGTGTCTGCTTTCTTTTCATACTAACCCTAATTTCTGTATTGATTAATATTTGTTGTAAGCAATTTATGACGGTTATCTAATGATGTTAAATATAATTGTTGCTGCTGTCTAGCGGTATCCTTATAGCAGCCCACTTTTATTTTATATAACTGTGTCAGTATGTGGACCACAAGGGGCTGGGTTAGCTCAGTTTGTAGAGCTGCATACTAATGAGTGGAAGGTTACTGGTTCAATTCCTGGTGAGGTCAAAGATTATTTCCTGGAAAACCCCTTTTAGCCATCTCCCCACACAAGAAAATGCCATCAGTGTGGTGGTTCTTTCAGTGCATAGCTTAGTAATAGGACCCATCCCCCCATAGTGTGAAATCACTGTTCCTCTAAAATAACCAACCAACTGAAACATGGCTGTGTCATTGCATTTTGGGGGGCGGGGGGGCAGTGGGGTAAGAGTCAGGCAAGTGAAGTCGGATTCTGGCAAGTAGATGTTTTGATCGCTTGCTCTGTCGGACAAGTGAAAATTTTGACCCTGTGTTCAGCGCTGTATTGCCATCACTTGTGTTTATATTGTACTCCAATCACTTCCCCTTGTGTTGCCATCACTTGTACTTGTATTGCTATGACTTGTCTTTGAAATGCCGTCAGTTGCCTTTGAAATGCCATCATTTCCTTATTTAGGCATGGATCAATAAGCATTGCTGGCATTGCTTGCATCTGTGTGAGCATGCAAGATTAATTATGTGCAGGCAAGGATGTGCACTTCAGTTTGTGTGTATTATTAACAGAACTTTGTAAATCTCACTTTGTTTGAAAAGCTCATTTTCCACTTAAGGTTTGCCCACCACAGAATGCATATTTGAATTGTGTGTTAATGTGTGTGTGTGTGTGCATGCATATGCATTAGCAACACAGTTTGCAAAATGTCCCATTTTCCTGTTTGAAGAGCTGAAGTGGTATATGAAGCCCACCAACAGCAGAGTTTACAACCATCTTCAGCAAGTGGTTTCTTTGTAAGGTGAGCTTTTTCTTTTTTAAATTAAGCGTGCCATTCTTCCATGAAAATCCCCAGCTTCTGTCTTGAAGCACAGTGTTGCCTTAGCTTAGCTACATTAGACATGCATGTTTATAGAAAAGTAGACCAGGAATTGAGATTCAGGCAGCGTGACATTCTGCAAGCGACATATCTAGATGTAGCTGAGAGTCAGG
>SMGT01009687.1:8650-36675 GCA_004794575.1 Lanistes nyassanus | reverse complement strand
CAGATGGTTTGTGTGTGGTCAGATGGTTTGTGTGCGGTCAGATGGTTCTGTTTGCGGTCATATGGTTCCGTGTGCGGTCATATGGTTCTGTATTTGGTCAGATGGTTTGTGTGGGTTCAGATGGTTCTGTGTGTGGTCAGATGGTTCTGTGTGTGGTCAGATGGTTCTGTGTGCTGTCAGATGGTTCTGTGTTTGGTCAGATGCTTCTGTGTGCTGTCAGATGCTTCTGTGTGTGGTCAGATGGTTCTGTGTGCTGTCATAAGGTTTTCTGTGTGGTCAGATGGTTCTGTGTGCTGTCATATGGTTCTGTGTGCTGTCAGATGGTTCTGTGTGTGGTCAGATGGTTCTGTGTGCGGTCATATGGTTCTGTGTGCTGTCAGATGGTTCTGTGTGTGGTCAGAGGATTCTGTGTGCTGTCAGATGGTTTGTGTGCTGTCAGATGGTTCTGTGTGCTGTCAGATGGTTCTGTTTGCGGTCATATGGTTCTGTGTGCTGTCAGATGGTTCTGTGTGCTGTCATATGGTTCTGTGTGCTGTCAGATGGTTCTGTGTGTGGCCAGATGGTTCTGTGTGCGGTCATATGGTTCTGTGTGCTGTCAGATGGTTCTGTGTGTGGTCAGATGATTCTGTGTGCTGTCAGATGGTTTGTGTGCTGTCAGATGGTTCTGTGTGCTGTCAGATGGTTTGTGTGCTATCATATGGTTCTGTGTGCGGTCAGATGGTTCTGAAGTGTTGTTGCATCTTGTATCTGGTATCTTGTATCTGGTATCTTGTATCTGGTATCTGGTATCTTGCATCAGGATGGAATTGTGGTATCTGTCATCTTGCAAATCTAGAGAGTTGAAACTCCATCATAACCTAGAGAACAAAACAAAAATTATTAGGCAGCATGAAGTTACCTTTGCTGTCCTCTGTTGGTCTGACGATGATCAGCATATGCTGCCTGAGATGTAGATTCTTTCACAGATGCCAGTCAAGCAGCCTTCTGAACTAGGAAGGTTTGCTGTGCAAGCAAACTTCAAAGGTTCTTAGTGTGAGATAGATGTTACAGAAATAATGATTTGTCATCCTGGTTTTATTTACTTTTGTTTCAGATACCCAGTCATTGTCATCATCCCAGCTCTTTGCACCAGTACGTAATTTTTTTACTTTTATTGTTCCTATGTGTGTATGTGGATAGGGCGTTTGCTTTTGTGGTTATTTACTTAAAAAGAAAAAGGTTATAAAATGTTAAACAAATGCAGTGAATCCTGCCAGAGCAGCCACTGGAAAAACCAACCCCTGGTACAAATGACTGCAAACACTCAGCACTGATCTGTTTTGAACGCAAATACACTTTAAAAGAGGGACCACCCTTACGGCAAAAAAAGCATTCATGAAAACCCACAGCAGATTTGGAAGATTGTCATCTTTTGATCTAAGTCAACCAAACTTCAAATTCTTAACAAAAATTAAACAAGAGACTGCAACTTGGAGTATAAAAAATGAGGGAAGGGAAAGTGAGGCAAGCTTTATAACACATTTTCTTTTTTTTAAGATGGAGAACTATGGCAAACAAGTTGTAAAACTTTAACAGTGGGGTCTTAAGTCACGTTAGAAGGGGAGTTTGCTAAGTGCTGGGGAAAAGGGTCAGTAGGGTCTTAAGTCACGTTAGAAGGGGAGTTTGCTAACTGCTGGGGAAAAGGGTCAGTATCAGCAACATGTTGATATCCAAAGTTTCAGCTTTTTAAAAGCTCTCCAAAAACTCAGCCAAGTGACAAGCTAAAACATGTCGGCTGTGGTTAGTTTTAACAGAAAGTGAAGAGAAGTCATTCCTTTCTTGTTTCTGTTATTCTTACCAAGGATGATGGATATAATAGGGGATGATGTAAAGCAGAATGGGGCAGATTGTGCATGAGATTTTGTTACTTTTAGATTGGTCAAGCTCTTTTGTTGTCACTTTATGTTTTATTCCAAGTGGTAGTCAGGTTTCTTTTTATTATCTAGATGGTTTCGGTGTGCATAGGTGAGTAAATAAGTATGTTTGTGCATGGGTGCATATGTGTGTGCATGCACATGTGCATATACATGCATGCGTGTGTGTGTGTGTGTGTGAATGAGCAAGTGAGAGACCATGAATATGTTGCCAAGAATTACCATCTTTCCACCATAAACAGATGCTTATCTGATCTGTTCAACAGAATGGGAACAAGCACAATGTTTTGCAGTGGCAGGGACGGCCCAAGGGTCAGAACATTAATCCTTACAAGTCCATTATCATCACCGTCAATCTAAGCTCAGAGGAAGCTGTGAAGATGCTCGGGTAACGCCTTTTTTGTCCTATCTTACAGGAGAATATCTGTCAGAAAAGAACCTAACATTTCACATTTGTTAAGCTTCTAACGTGTAGTCTGCTGTTAGCTTATGGCTGTTTGTCATGTTTGAACACATCTTAAAGGTACTCAGACCCAAAATACTAAGTACATGCAACAGACATCTATTGCTATGTTTTACAAGATACTGTTTGTTGTGGAACATTTTTTGTGAAAACTTTTTATAATATCAAGAAAACATGCTAGCATAGTCTATAAATGTAACACTTTTTTGCATCTGCTACATTGCTGGGCAAAATCTCGCGGTGAATGGGTGACGCCACATCTGGATGGGCAGATGAGACTGCCTTTCCTCTGGCTAATGTCACAACTCTCGTGCAGATCTCGCTGTTATCTCATTTTGCGGAGGTGGCTACTAGAGCATGGGAACATACAGATTTACGTGCATTTTACCACAGTAGACACAGACTAACACTTGTGTGATGAATTGATCACCAAAGGCAAGTTAATAGTGACCAATAAAAGCTGCCATGATAAATATGCATAGTTTTTTTAATAAAAAGGATTGCAGTATGTTTTTACTGGAGCATCCATGTGTCCCAGTACCTTTAAGGTTTTGAGACTAAAGATGTTTCACCTGCACATTTTGATGTGGATTGAACAAATCGTGCGCACGCAGTCATGAAGACCATTTGTCCTGTACAAGTACAGCAGGCTGTATGTTAAGTGGATCTTGTAGTTGTTCTTTGGTTTAGTCCTTGACTTTGGGCTTTAGAATGGTTGTGATTTGCTTTGTTTTGATCAGGGCAATATTAGGTTGAGAATGGTTGTGGTTTAATCTGCTCAAGGAGATATGTGTACTAGATTTAGAGTGGTTGCATTCACTTTTGATGAGGAGTAAATCAGAGCTAGTTTGGTACTGATTTAGATCAGATTGATACTAGATATAGAATGGTTGCTATTTACTTTGAGCAGATAGATAATACATTTAGAATGGTTGCTGTTTACTTGATTTCAATCACTGAGATAATATATTTAGAGTGGTTGCTGTGCAATTTATTTTAATCTGGAAAATGTGATAGAATTACTGCGATTTATTTTGATGAGGGCCATACTAGACATGAAATGGTTGCCATGGTCTCAAATTTAATCTGGGAAATGCGGTATTTAGAATGGTTGCTGTTGCTTTTGATCAGGGAGATACTATGTTTAGAGTGGCTGTTATGGACTTTATTGTTGTCAGGGAGATGTTATATTTGGAACTGTTGCTATGGACTTCTTGTATGGGCTTTATTTTGATCAGAGAAATATTGGGTCAGGAAAACCTCCAACTTGATGTAAAGCAGGAGTCTGAGAAACTAAAGGAGCTTTTGGACTTTGTGAAGAAGGCTGGTTTTCACTGGGGTCAGCATATTTATATTTTTCATGTATTTTTGAGTGTCAAGAATTAATATAGTTATCTATGATAAACACTGAAACAGGGCATTGTAACATATGGGGATGAACACATACCTGATGTGTGATGGCGTAGCTTGCAGGGGAGGAGACGGGAGCCGTACACACAAACACACACACTCACATGTACTCAGCACATAGCTCCTTTGTTCGGCTGCAGACTTTCTGCAGTAAGTAGGGTAGAATGCAACAGAGGGAATTGTCAGCAGATTCCCCTGGGTGGAAGATCCAGCCAGATAGAAGAGGCAGGTCAGTGGATTTTCTATAGCCATCACCCCTGTGATCCCTAACCGCACCTTCCAAAAAAAAAAGATAACACCTGTGTAACCCTGGTAAGGCCCCTCCGCGCATGCGCACACCATGTGTCACCCATGCACACAGCTGACTGACTAGGTCACCCTGAATTTTTCAAGTGCTGCTGTACCGGCTGGTTGTGTTTTGTGCTCTTGGATTACACTGCCTACAGCTTCGTATGGCTTTGCCTTGGCTGTCCCTCGCTTCTTCACTGCGTTGCATCAGGGGTTCAAGGACTGTGAGCCTTTTGTGTTCCCTCCTTGTTTTTCTGTCTTTACATAAGCTGCTTTCATTGGACAGTACTGAATTAGCGTAGTGAGCTTTCGTCTTTAGCTGGTTTGTAGGAGGGTTTCCATGTTACGTGGTTGTTACCTGTTGCGTTTACCTGTACTCATGGTTTGATTTGCGTTTCCGTGACTCATTGCTTGCCCTTGTGTCACTCCCCTTTGTTTACTCGGTAGGTGTATTTTGCCCTTTTGGTTTTTGTGTTTTGTTTTTACACCTATACTCAGCATGAGCCACTCCCTACTTGCGGTTCAGACGGGAGTGTTCGACCTCGCAGGCTTATACAGATAAGCGTCTCTCTGGTGGTCATCGCCATTTGCCCACATCTGTGATCACCTCTGCCGATGTTGGTGTTTCTCTGCTATGCACCATGACTTCCACCGCTGTTGTCTCACTGCTGGTTCCACTGCCTGGCATCTTCAGCCTTCCGTCCCTGGCTTCCATCTCACCAACTTCCGTGTGCTCGTCTGCATCTACCCGTTCCCTGCTGGTTCCGGTGGTCAGGCTGGATGGAGCCCAGCATTCTGTGCCCATCATCCAGCCTCCTGCCTCTCCTGCTCGGGTTACCCACCTGCCAGGGTGGGGAAAGTAGTGTGGTGGCTACTCTGGCAGGACCCACTGGGGAGGGATGGCCACTGGTTCTTCCCGATCCATGCCCTGGGTCTCGCGCCAATGGAGGCAGACTTGCACTCGCATGCTCCTTCCTATGGCAAGATGCTCACTGGCTCACCAGTCCAACCATGTGTTGCCATGCAGTCTGGGTCACCGTCCCTCTCAGCTTGAGTGCTTCTGCGGTCCGGCAATCCCACTTCCGGTGGTCTCAGATTGGATGTGGGGGAGGGCGCGGCTGTCAGTCACTCACTGAGGGGACTGACGGCTGTGACTGTGGAGGTGTTGGAGCACATTTTTCTACGCTTCATAGAGAAGTGTAAAGCAGCCCACATTACTCCCAGAACCTCAGCTTGTGCCATTGACTGTGTTCACTTTCTGTGGCGTGGAGTTTGACACAGTTGCCTAGACTGTCCGCCCTACGCCATGATGCATTGACTGTCTCCAGCAGCTCGTGACCTGTGTGGTGGGTGGTCCCTTCACTGCATGGCAACTCGTGTCGCTGGTGGGGACAATGGTGTTCCTGCGACCCATCCAGCGAGCGTTTGCAGCACGCTGGGACCAGTCCTCCCAGCAGTGACATGCCCTAGTTCCAGAACCGGAAGCGTTCGCCCCCCCCCCTCCTCTCTTGCAGCCTCTCTCATGCGTTCCCATCGTGCACCCTCTGCCTCAGGCAGAAGTCTTCACAGACTCTTCCGTCATGGGTTGAGATGCGCAGTTCCACCACAATGTTGCCCCAGGTACCTGGTCGGAAGTGCAGGGGAGTCAGCACATCAACCGTCTGGAGTTGCATGCTGTTCACCTCTTTCTGGAGCATTTTGGTGTGAGCTGCCTCGCTGGCTTCCCAGTCTAATGCACTGCCAGAAGTTTTGCGGGCTGCCTACTGGCATTCATAGGTCCCGTTTGTCAACTTTTACCTCCGGGACCTCTCTTGTCACCGAGAGCATGGTCTCTTTAGTGTTGTTGCTGCACTTGTCACACAGCACCTGTGACAAGTGCTGTCCTCTTAATCCTGGTAAGTTTTTCGGGTGTCACCCACCTCCTTTTTGTGCTACTCAGCACTTTGGGTCATGGTACAGTATTGTGACAAGAAAATGCAAATTTTTTTTTCTAAATTTGTGTTTCCTTAGCAATACTTACCATGACCCATCTGAGCCCCACCCTCCTCCCCGCTGGTTTGGTTCTTTGGCTTGAGAAAGTCAGGATGACCTGGTCAGTGAGTTGTGCGCACGGGTGATGCATGGTGTGCGCACGTGTGGAGGGTCCTTAACAGGGTTAGGGTTACACTGGTATCTTTTTTTTTTGGAAGGTGCAGTTAGGGATCGCTAATTGAGAATTTAACACTTTGGGTCATGGTACAGTATTGCTAAAGAAACACAAATTTAGAACAAGAAATTTTTATGTTATCATCAACACTCCCCTTTTTTTTATATTCTTTGACAGAATCATTGGACATTACTGAAGGAGTCTACACCAAGACCTCTTTCTTGGAAGAAATGAGACAGAAAGTTCAAAAAGTTCAGCATCAGATCTTCTGGCTATAACTTTTAGGAAGATGTGTAACCCAAGTAGAATTCAAGCATACCCATCACTTCATTTCCACACAGGGGTTCTGCATTCTATTAGAAATGTTGTGGTGGTCATATACCTTATACAGAACTCATCATAATCATTTATATTTACAGGAACAGAAAAGTAAACAGTTTTATAAAATTTGTGATTTTGAAACTTTGCCTTATATATGTATATATTTATGATGACCAGAATGAGTATACTTTCATAACAAGGGTATACTTTAAATGGCATCAGGCCCTGTATGCATGTACACAGTACTAAGCTTATTCCTGAATAGCAGATTTTTATGTCTGAAAACTGTCTTTCGGCAAACTTTAAATAAGCTATTCGCTCCTGGGACGACCAAATAACTTATTACCTAATTACGAGGGAAAAGTTACCTATTCAATTTTCGTACATGGAAAATTTAAGGATCTTATTCCTGTCATGGCAGCTATTCTGGAATAAGTAAGCTATTCAGGTTTCTTGCATATGTTGCCTGACCAAAATTTCTTTAAAAAGTTAATGTTAACTGGAATTTTCCCTGTCCTTGTGCCCAATATGTGGATGAAATTTTTTTTAGTGTTGACTGTGTGTGCCTGTGCATGTACTTGTTTTTGTGTACTTGCGCATGCATGTATGTGTGCAGGTCATTGCACATTTGCTTGTGTGTATTTTCTATCTGGAATTCATCAAGAACTTTCTAAAGAAATTATTTTTAAGAATGTAATATGTTTTCAAATGATTCTTCCAGCTGGCTTTGGCCCTATAGCATTTTACAAATAAAGCATTTTTATTTTTTTTTACATTTGTGATGAAAGTGTTCATATAGTGTTCCTTGTGCTAAAAGGAGTCTAAATAAAATGCATTTTAATCACTGTAGTAAGACTGTATACAGCATTCAAAGTCCTACATTGTGTTTATCACAAATTCTAACTGGCTGACTTATCCTGCATGTAACATAGGGTGTGGTTCTAGAGGCTTGCAGTGTGCATGCTTATCACATACAGATGAACTTCCAGCACACCACAATGTCTCACTTGGAAATGAAAGGTTACTGTGGTGTTTATTGATAATTATATTGGATTTACTTTCTAATAGTCACAGGATGCTGAAACTGAAGTCAAAATTGTTAAAGGTTTTTTTTTTTAGTTGTGTTGGGTGTTTGTTAAGAGGGTTAAGAGGAACTCCATGCTATTCTGATGTTTATGGTATTAACAGTTTTTACTGTGTTGATCATAACATCACATGAATCTGTATTTTGTCATCAGGCACTAGCAAATTCTACCCTCTAGTCTGGTTGGCTGAAAATTTAAGCGGATGTAACGTGTTTTGATGTCATCTCAATCAGACTATCATCTGGCGCAATGATTTCAAGAACAAGCACAAAACCATATCTTTTGGGTATACAGGAGTAGCTTCCTGGAACATTCATCTGTTCAAGTTTGCAGACAGTATCCAAAGAGTCTGATGGCAGTTTAGTGCACATAGCATGTCTGGGACTTTTTTGTTTACTTCACCGTGCTCTCTTTTCATTTTGTATGGTTACAGAAACAGTACCAAAGTTATGGCCACAAAGGTTATGGATAGTGAACAAGAGATTTTTTTCTTGCTATTGTTTTTCTAGTTAAGGAACAGCTGTTCGGACGTGCGAGAAGTGTATAGATCTGGAACAAGGTTCACAAGGTTGCTGGAGTTGTAGCTTAAGCCCAGAGCTAAATCAACCATTTTGACCAACTGTTTTCATTGATGTGCTTGCTTCAGCTTTGTAGTTTGCCTTGATATTGAACTAGAGCACTAGCAATGTCACGCACTTTGTCTAGAATTGAAATATTTCCAGTTTATAGAGACCTGCTCATGCTCGGATAAGTTGTCTTTATGTGGTGTATACACACTGACAGGGAACAAATAATCATTTCTATTTTCTATATTGATTTACAAACCGACCTTTTACACATAATGTATTTAGAAGATCTGTTTATTAAGTTCATATGAGTACATGTAGCAACTAATTTTTGCAAAGAAGCTAAAAGGATCTTATAGCATGATGGCATGCTGTGAAAGACTCATAGTTAAGTTACTATTCAAGAAGTAATTATATTGTTTCTTTAACCGATTTTTAAACCCAAGGTGAAAATTTTTGGTTTTGATTTCTGTAAAGATGTAAATGTAGTTCACAAGTTTATCCAGTGCACCACTTATACTGTTAGATGTTTAGCATTTTCAGAGAGAGGTAGGAGTTCTCCATTTGAGTCGGATGTACTCAGGAGCTGTGTGAGAGTCAACACAAAATGCATAGAGTAGCTATAGAGACATGTTGCTTGACGCAAGCATTTATTGGTGGTCTAGTGGTAGAAAATGACATGGGTTAGACTAGGCGCTTAAGACAAATTTATACGATATCATTTAATTTTCTGTAACAATATTTGCACTGATGGCTTAAAACGCCCCACCATTCTGTAGGTAAAAGGGAGCTCATCCAAATGTCCTTAGAACTCTTAAAGATGGTGTAATAATTCGATTGTTGCTTTGCAGCACTGGGTTTCAGTTGCTTAGATATGTCCATTGGCATCCAATTATTCATACATTTGGTCAAGCTTACACTCTGGTACTGATTCCATTTTCCCGGAAATAAATGCACAAAGAAGTTGGCTGTTTTATTTTCACAGCTATTTATCATGGAAGGCGTGTGCAGGTCTACAAAATGTTTGCAACCTTATGTACCATTCCCATGCATCAACAACACAGTGTTAAGTACAGTATGTGTATGAAATCATGTTGATGCTGTACAAGTTTCACACACATACCTTTATGTGATCTGTGCGATCCAAGAAATTGATTATTTCGCATTACAGAATATGTACATGATCACATGATGTGCATGAATCCTCACTGTTGCTGACTAAAATTTTATGCACATGGCAGTTTGTGATCTGTGCAATCAGGGGTGTTGATTATGTCACTCTACAGAAGGTATGCACTATCTGCATGAAAATTCACTGGACAGTGTTTTACGTGCATATCATAAAGTGATCTGTACAGTCAGAGATGAACAGCAACTGAGTTACAGCACAGAAAACACACATTCTGTACATTATGTGCGCACAGCCATGTTGATAGATCTCAACTAATTTTTACGGAATGTGGTACCTTATTTATACACCTAAACCTGTCTGTAGCGGACACTGCTGATACCTCCTAAACCTGTCCCTCAGAGACAGGTGGCCGCTCATCTGAGGGAGGGTCTGCAGGACCATGTCTTTAAGTGATCACACAACACTAAACACTAGACTACAGTGTACAGTGTGTACATGTAAAAACACAAGAAGCAAAACAGACAACATGATGACACAGTCAACTTTATTTAATCACCAATAACAATAAATGCTGTCTGAGATCAGCTTGGGTGGTTTTTGCAGGCAAATAAAAAGTAAGAAATGTGGGACTGGTGCCCTTTGCCTGACTGTGAAATGTGCGTATCTTCTAACAGTACAGTCTTCATGGACATGGCTCCCGAGAGAAAGTAGCTATACGTCCTGAATGTGCTGCTAGAGCAATCGGATAGCATGTTCCAAGGCTTCTTTTGACACAGGTGGTGATGGAATCATCATTATCATCGCTTTCATCACCGTCACCCTCGTCAGAAAACTCTCCTTTGGCGTGTTCGCGACGTGGCCAAGGAAATAAATAGCTGTGCGGCAGACGATGTCTTGCAAACGGGACCCCGATAGCTCTGTGGTTAGAGCTGCGCGTGTGAAAGGACAGTGTCCGCTATGAAAGGGTAGAGCATGCAGTCGGGACCGAAAGTCATAATCGGCTGTTCGCATTTCACAGCGTGGTCGCCCCTTTAAGGGGGGGGGGGAGGGCTGTGTTGAACATTGGTCGGTGCCGGGCTACTGTCCCTACCGGTGAGGTGTCCGCCGGTTTAAGGGGGGAGGGGCTACAGACAGGTTTTGCCGTATTTACAATTGAGAGACGTTTATTCATTTTCTCCAGCATATTTTATGATAAAGTAGCTTGGTCTGTGTACCTGATATATTGTGATATAGTCACCAATGGATTTCACAAAACATGCAATACAAACGCTTATCGACAGTCAAACATCTAGCTACAGCTACAGAAATGCAAAACAATGGTGATAGTGATGTCCTATGGTCATTTAACTCCAAACTACACCACAATGCTTAGATACATACGGTATGAACTTTACTCAGACTCAGAGACATCCGAAATCGCGCAAGTTGCACAGAAGATTTGAACAGTACTAGTAGTGGTAATATAGATTCAAAACAAATGTCCACGCAAATGTCACCAAGTTGCAAATGAAATATTTTTAAATATGCATGAGTGAGATATAGAAGTACTCTGGCCTAAATTGTTTATCCTCTTCAAAATGCTCTGAACACACTATAGTTCTTGCGTGCCTTTATTGAAATATCTTTCCTAGTAGTTGCTGCCCAAGGTTGTAGGTAAAACAGTCAAGAGTAAAGTCAGGGAAATAAGGTAAAAAAAAAAAAAGAAAAAGAAAAAATTAGTAAACAGGAAAAAAAGTTAATCTCTTTGACTTCCCCTACCCCATCCGTCAGGACAAATCAAACACCTGTTTTCACTTTTTCCCATTCACTTATTTCTCAACTATTTCTTAATAGTCTGTATTCAGAATAAGCTGTTTGAAATGAGAGTTCCTTATCATACATGCGCCATCCCTTCATAGAAGATTTTGTGATCAAACTCGTACGCGGAGTACAGACTCATGCATGTACATGCAAAGAAGGCTAAGCTTTCAAAAATTGTACTCCGAATATAAAGTCATCACAAAAATCGCGTGGCTGTTTCGGTGTGAGAAATGTAGAACTAAGAACAGGGAAGCAATATATGCAGGGTGCACTGCGTTTTACACTATGGATTAAAATAACAACGGAAGTATTAAAACTACACAGTCAAAAACCTTTACAAAACACATTACAATGAGGGAAAACTAATAAGTACAACCATAAAAAGCCATCGAGACAACAATAAAACAACGGACAAAAACACGAGTGAAACTTGTTTAGAAATAAGATAAGCACAACAACGCCAACAATAAAATGGTGCAGACTAAAGTATTGAAACATAAGCGTAACAGCCTTATAAATAATAGAACAGACGGCTACTGATGAAGTGCCTTTTTCGCTTTTAATGTTATTGTAGTTTCTCCTCAACACACTGACGTACCATCTATAGCTTGCCTCGGGCCCGTTCGTGACTTGAAGCCAGGCTTTTATGAAAACAGTGACAGATTAGAATTCCGTGATAGCAACTTAGAGGGCTTACACCGTAATTGTTAATAAAATAGTTCAATTTGTGTGATTTCATAAATGGAAGTTTCGTATCCACCAGCTACAGTTTAATCATAAATGCGACAAAATCGTTACAGTTGGTTCCATGATAAGCCGGCACTCATCGTTGAACATCTGCAAGCGACATTTTGAGCTGTCAACGTGACATGATTTTTCAATCCTTTATTCAGCATTTTCAGTCATTTATTCAGCACTCTGCACTGGCTGCCCATTCAGGCTCGCATTGTCTACTTTCTGTTTTAATTTTTTCACCGGTGCATGCCCCATCTACTTTTCAGAACTTCTTACAATCTACACTCCACTGAGACAGCTCCGCTCCTCTTCAGACGATCGTATTCTCGCAGTACCCCGCATCAGGACAAAAACTTACGGACAGCGCATGTTCACCTTCTCGGCATCCACCCAATGGAACTCACTTCCCCACAACATTCGCCACTCCCCATCACTACAGACTTTCAAACGAAACTTAAAAACTTTTCTTTTCCGCAAGTACCTTGACTGACGTCCCGATTGCCTGTCTGCATTAACTTACAACTTTCTCTGTTCATCCTCTCTTATGATACTTTTCTACCCACCTGTGAATGACGGACGATCTGTATCCTAGCCTGTTGGTCGAAGTGTTGCGTTCATCTCTCCCTCTATGTGGGTGTATGTGTGTACTTGTGTGTGTTCGTTGTTTTCACTAGAGTGTGTGCCTCGTCCGCGCGAAGTGTGCATGAAATGTGTTCTACATTTATTATTATTATTTTGGTCAGTTATACCATCGTGGTGCCATAAAAGCTGGTCTTCACACATCAGATAATGAAAAGAAGAGGAAAAAAGAAAGGGTCCTACCAACAAATAACAGACAAAGGTAACAACTGTCAATGTATAAAGAAGGAATGTCAACAGCTGATAGCACCTCAATCAGTATACCAGGCGGCATATACACAGCTACATGTACAACAAAATCCTACGTAACTTTTGCTCGACGTGTTTTCCGATTACGTTTTCTGTAAAAGGTTCTTTCAGCAACCGTAGACTGCCGACATTTTGCGTTGTCACGTTGACGCCGCAGTTTTTGAAGTCAACGCACGATAACATGGGGTCCTTTTTAAGCTGGACTCAAGCCCATCTGAACATGTCAGATTCTCATCTGCTTAGCGTCAACCCTATTTTTAGCGACTTGCTGGCCTTCGCACTTACTCGCACGCACGTAAACATACACACAAACCTCTCTTCTAGGGGCACACATTACATGTAGCCTAGAAGTATTCATTGGAATTTATTCTGATTGCAGATGTCAGCAGTGTTATTGCTTAAAAGTAACTTAACACTGTTCTAGACATATCTTATAATTAACATTGGAAACGTTGAACAAAATGTGGGATTATTTTACACAACCTTGCTGAAAATGTTGCAGTAAATGAAAAAAAAACCCCTGAGTTCTTTAAAATCCATTCAACATCAGTAAAGTAGGTAAGGTAAACACGGATTCAAACTGAGTCACAACAGGTTGCTTAAATGTAGACGTAAACTCAGAAAGCTTTTTGTGTGAGCATATGCAGTACTCTGTTAAAATGTCATAACTTCACAATATCCCATCAGCTCAGTTTACATTTTTAGCTGGCTGCTGTTGTTTACAGTCGAAAACCACAGCGTGCTCCAGCTTTTCCAGTGAGCATTAGACAAGTTGAGATAAGTATACCGTCCTTTTCACGTCCAGAGGATACCCCATGCCCCTTATGGTTCGTTTATTTAGCTCAGCAAACACTTCCACGATGCAGGAAAAACCTGAAATAACAATCATTAGGTTTCCAAAAAGCAGGAAAGTGTTTAGCTGTAGGCCCCTATGTGATTACTACCCATCCTTGTCCCTCAGCTCAACTTGAAATAGCGAACATGATGTATCTGGAGACAAACAGTCATATCTTGGAGGGGAATGAGTAATGAAATTATTGGCAACTCTTGTTTCGTGATACTGTCCTGCTGACCTCTCTGTCTGGGACATGCCGGGAGAGGTCCCTCGATCCTGTTTTGCGTCAGAAAACCGGAAACAGCAGTGAGGAAGTTTAAGCGTTTGCAAACCAGCTCTAAGTTCAAATCGAGAAATGTTCCTATCTCTCTGAAACTATCTTTCCACCTTACATGGTGTCGTTAATCATGCGAACCTTTTACTGTGAACTCTGCTTGGGCGATTCGCCACACTTCTCCCACCATCACAGATCTCTCAATCTGGGTTCGCTCTAAATGGCTCTCTCAGTAAGGAGCGGCATTACAAGTATTACGCGATTAAAAATAACAAAGGTTGGGTTGAAGGGAGGGGACAGAAGGTATGAGCCAACCACTTTGTGCTTTAACTGCCTTTACTAATGTACGCATTTACATCAAGCACAAAGGGTATCCAGTACATTATATAAACTAAATCTATAGGTATCACATCTCCGCTAAAGAACAAATATTAATCTATCCTGGGTTGGCTTGCATGAGAGTTTGTATCTGCACTTTCGGTCATGAAAGCAGTCGTAAGACCCATTGATCCTGTGTATTTTAAGGGTATGTTTATATATATATATGTTTATATATATGTTTATATATATATATAAACAGGAGACAGGACAGCTCATGCAGGTCAGCCCTGGTGTGCAAAGTGGCTGTAATATGTAATGTAACATTCTTAGAATTGTAACGATAAATAAATAGCAAATGTCAAGATTCTCATAATTGTAAAAATAAACACGAATTTTCATATACATGCCTATCCCTTTACTCCACCTGGTCTCAGGTCAGGATAAACCACATTCAGCAAAATTTCATTCTCCCCGAGTGGGTTTGTTTCCCTTACAGGAACTCTTTGGCGGAGCAGAGTTTTATAGACTGGAATGATATATTTACATAGGCAGATAGCAAGCACCAACACGACGATGAGGAGGAAAATGACAACAATGATGAGACCAACTGTCACCGTCAACAATGATTCTGAAAAGAAATACAGAATCATATTTTCAAGCTTAATGATGACAACCTCATTAGGGATAAAAATAGTGACGATTGAAGATGGGTGAATGTGTGAATGTAAGAATCCTTATATGACTGCGATCTATTGACGAATTTTCTTTGTTGTGACTTGTAATTTATCTTTATCGTATAATAACGCTATTGCTTAGACAAGTCCCTATTCTTTCATTCGTCATCCCGCCGGGGGAAAAAGTAAAAGAATATAATTATGGTTGTAATTATATTAGAGATGTTAGAAATGCGTGATAAAGGGACAAGAGGGTGGGTCATTCCAAAACACTAGTTGAATGCATTAAATTAAAAGTTACAGGTAGTGTTACAGGTAGTGTTACAGGTAGTGTTACAGGTAGTGTTACAGGTAGTGTTGGGAACCTATAGTTTCCAGGTTTACACAGCTTTTTTGTTTAGAAAAAATCCCCTCAGTTACGTTTATTTGACCTACTTCTGCAAAAGTTTACCTAGCTTTACCGTTTTACTTAGTTCTCACTCTACAATCCTAGGTAAAATGATATAGTAAATGATGGAGTAAATGATAGATATAGATCATTAACAGCAACTCGTCAGTGATGGGCACTTGTCGCAAATGTTGCATTATTTTGCGATCGCCCGACCTGATTTTGTAACAAAATTCATGTCAAGTCTGGTGGATCAAAGAGATTGCACCTCAGGTTCTAGGTGTGACCCATAAACAGCCCTCCTTGCTTTAATTCAGCCTCTAATCCCCTTGTTTAAGCTGCCATCTATCTCGTTGACGTAATCACCCGGTCGGGCGAGCGTAGGTTAGTGGGGGTCCTTGTTCACACCTCTAGTCAGAGTGCTGGCTCTAAAACGAGGGGGGGGGGAAGGTTTTACTGACCCTGGGGCACAGGTGGGAGTGGGACAATATAGCTATCGAGCAAGTGCCAGGTATGGTTAATTAGGCAAGGGGAGATTGGGCATCAAAAGAGAACTGTTAATGCGTAATGTCAGCCACCAAGAGCCTTAGTACCCAGGAGGTGGGAGCTGCCCCGTGCGGGGATAAGCTATGTACACTCGAGGTGTCCACTTAGGGGCGGGTTCTTGTAGTTACTGTGGGTGTGGCTTCTGCTGTCTTTGTCCTGATTGGCTGACGTATGTAACTATCTCAATGACCACGTGTGAGTAAAAGCAAGAATGTACAAATGAAAGGTTGGAATAAAAGGACTGGTTTAGAACGCCAAGTCATCTTTAGCCAAAACTCCTGTGAGAGGTATTCTTCTGCCAAAATCTACCTGTTGGAGATCGGCATATTTTTTGCCACAATCTTCTGCCTGCTGGAGATCTGCTGTGAAGAGACGTTTCTTGTGGTGGTCTGCTGAAGGCTGAGTCAACTGAAGGTTTTGAGAGAGAGAGAGAGATAGTTCAGAGGTCGAAGGTCGACCGAGAAGTGTCTAGCAGCGGGGTGGCTGTTGGGACATCAGCGAGGGCGCTTGCGTCTCTCAGAAAGCTGTGTCCAGAGGCAAAAAGACACGAAGAAGAGATCGGCGAAAGGAGTCTGGTTCTAGCAAGGAGCAGCCAAGAAGACTTTCTGAGGTCAGTCTTCCAGGCAACAGAGAGGGGCGCCCCTTTATGAGAACAGATTTCTTTACGTCGTGCGAACTGTACAAACTTATACCAGGTGAAAGTGTTGTGTGTCCTACACGTGGTCATGGTGTGTGTGTGTGTGAAGCGGGTATGTGTGTCTTCATTGTTATGACAACAAAGCAAGTGGTGGCAGGAAAAGTATGTCAGCTAACGAGAAAGAAAGTCGGGATCACCTGCTTTTAACGAGCATAGATTATACGTTTTGTAAATATTCACATTGCAGATGAAAGCATCTCTACGGAACTGTCTGCTATATATAGCCGTTGTTTTGTCTGAAAATCCTGCAGCTTGGGACATACCCAGTACGGCAAGACGCTAAGTCCTGAGAGTTAGTTCTTTAATTTCAATTTTGAATTTATGATACACTTTTGCTCAAGGATGGCAGCATATTTTGCATCAGTGACTGAATAAACGACAAAATATCCTGAAAATTTTCAGTATAACCGATATTGAATTAATCCTAATTTACGTCTTTTCAAGCACACAGTGAAATGTTTGCCTAGTTTCACTTCATAAAATACCATACATAAAATACATTAAAAAATTTTAAAGAAAAATACTAGGTCTACCTAGTTTAACTTTTCAGCCTTGATTATACTTTATTGACCGAGTTTCCACCAAGAAATAAAATCTTAGGATGCCAACACCAGCTACAGGACGGTGGACATACCTACCTCGCGAAATCTCAACGCCTCCATGGCTTTGCGGTAGCCGCACATCAGTGGTGTTTCTGTAGCTTGCCGAAGTCGTCTCCCTTGGAGAGACAGTGGTGAACAGTTCTGCAACGTCACAATACAGGTAGTGCTAAATAGTAATATTAGATCATCGTCGTCATCGTCATCATCATCATTACCGGAATGTGTTTAGATTAAGTACCACTTGTACATACGCACATGGAAACGGCACGTGACTGACCAGCGCAAATTGGTTGACACTGGGCTGGGGTGAAGGTCAAGTCAAGGCAGTGTTCTTTCCTGCAGTATTGACACCGCTGGTGTGTCTGGCTGCAGTACTGGAATCTAGAAACACATAGATCGTCAAAGCACTCGAACCGAACCCCCGGCGAGCCAGACGCACTTCCGGTCAAATACAGCATCAGCAGCAGCAGGAAGACGCTCCGCTGGACAGGACTCGCATAGTCACACAGCTTTCTTGTGACAGATTTCTGAAAAGAACATCCTTGGTGTTAAAATCTCTCCAGGAAATAATCCTTGGCCACACTAGGTTCGAACAAGCGACCTTCCAGTCTTCCACTCCTTAGTCCAACTGTGTTGGCATGTGACTGAGGCCTTGTGGGTGGGCCTACATAAGTATGTAGATTAAACAATGCCCGCTATATGCTCCTTGCTGTTGCTGTTTTGAGGTTTCAAGAGAAAGATATAGAACAAGAGAGCTTGGTTGGTGGTTTTTTTTTTTTTTGCACTATAGGTACATATCAGGACGGGTTTGCTTGGGCCAAGTTTACGTGCTGCCACACGTGGGACTATTGTGACAACACAGGTTTCAGTCCCACCCAGTCACATTATACTGACACCGGGCCAACCAGTCCTAGTACTGTTCCCTATAGTGCAGGCGTCTGGCAGGGCAGCCACTAGATTAACAATGTTTGTCTTAGGTAGGACTCAGCAGGGGGAGGGGGGCAGCAACCGACCTCCCGCCTCGGAAGCAAAACCGTTAGAGGACAAGAAAGGTAAGTGTCCCGTGTCTCCATGATCATTATTCTCACTCAGATGCAAGAAAGGTAAGTGTCCCGTGTCTCCATGATCATTATTCTCACTAAGATGCAAAGCTTGAGAGAGAAAGAGAGAGAGAGGCGCGGTGTCTGTCTGTTTTGATTGTGACAACTCAAATTATGGCTAATCTAAACTCTACAAGTGTATCCCTCTTGCCAAAATTGTCTCAGGTCTGAATGATAAGAACTTTAGGACTGAGGATTTAATTGAACTACAGAACTGGAATCTATCACTATTATTTATTTTACTATGCCAGGGCTGGTGGAAACAGTCCGTGAAGATGAATTGAACTGCATCCCAAACCCTTCAATAACCGGTTGATATTCCCATTCTATTCCCAAACGAGCGATCAAGCAGAATCTACCTTAAAGACGACCTCCGCTGGCCAGGTGCCGGAAACCATGTTTCCTGAAAAAGATCCTCTCCCGAAGGAACTGTTGCGCAGCTTATAGCAGCGTTTACAATGTTGGACTTCGGGCTTCTCCGATTTTTGTCCACCGTACCGGTCCTTTGGGTGAGAAGAGAAATAGTGCATTCGTCTGAACGGAGGACGGGAGAAATATATTTTTACTCAAGAGGGGCAGGGTTGGGAAGGTTGGGAAAGGGAGGGGCCAGAAGTCTTGTTCCAGAACAGATGACGTCAATGCTAAAAACTTCTGGCACTTCAACAGTAGGTTAAGGCTAAGAGATGAATGATTTTTTTAAAGGTGAGGCAATCTGTTCTATTTTTAGGTGTAGCAAATTCCGTTATGTGTGATTAATCTAGCACCAGTACTGCCCTTTCCTAAACATTCGTAGGCCTACCTCCTGTTCTATTCATATTAGTGTCTATATAGGGCCTGTCCGTCCTCTGAGAAATCATTAAGGATATATTGCAGGGAAGGGAGATGCGGAGGTTTGTGCAACGGACACCATTTGGGCGGGGAGGTGGGGGAGGGTCTGTAAGTGTCTGTTTCCCCCCCCCCCCCCTGGCTGTACTGAAGCATGTGGCCTGGTGGTGCAGCATGGATGCTTGCCAGTGAAAATATGAACATCTTAGGTACTTACGCTTGGGAGTAGGGGGGAGATCTCGTCTTGGACACATGAATGCCGTGTCGTCTATTACGTGTGGTGCTTTGTCATGCGTGACAGAGCTGCAGTTGCTGAGTTGGGGTGGGTTACATGAGCGATTGCATCTGCACTTCTGGTCATAAGAGCGTTTGTAAAGCCCATTCGCCCTATGTATTTTACAAACATTCTTAAGTATGAACACTATGTACAGATTTGGTGTAATAAGGGAAAATGCGCTGAAACAACGCCAGCGGCCGACGTACCAGCTTCCGCCCTGTGGGGTTCAACTGTGGTTCCCAATACACGCGAGGTTTTACAGTTCGAATGTTTCACGTGGCGCCTACTGTGGCTTGGTTTCCCGCGACGAGCTGGGTTTTTTCCCTAGTTGTTTCGCAAATCGCTTAACAGTTGCTTGCAGACATTAAAAAAATGTATGCAATGTCTAAGGAATCCAGCAATTTATGAAAAATGTCCTTCATAAATTTCTCATCATGGAAAAAGATACGAAGGTCCCGAAAATTGGTTCAGTTAATATATATTTCTACCTACAGACAGCAGCTTTGCTGCTTTTAGGCAGCGTGTCTGTGAAAAATATCGAAGGTCGAAGGTGGACATGTCAATATCTTGGGGGCGAGAGACTCGCTCAGACTGCAGTAGTGTATAGACCCCCTGATTGTTTATCTTATCCACTTCTGTTTCTCTGTGTAACGCACGTCTTGCTGTACGTGTTTCTCCCGATCTCTGCCTCCCTCCTGCCTCATAGTGATTGTCACGAGGGTATCGCGGCTTGATTGCCACGAGGGTACCGCGCGGCTTCGTTGACAATGAATCATTACATCGTCTCTCTGTCTCGCTGGCTGTCTTCGGGTTTTTTTTTTTGGGGGGGGGGGTTGTTTGTCTGTCTGGCGCTCTTTCATTTTTCTTGTTTGTCTGTCTTTCTGTCTGTCTGGCTGGCTATCTGCCTTGCTCTCTTTCTTTTTTTCTTTGTCTGTCTGTGTGTTTGTCTGTCTGTTGTCTCAGAGCCGTCTACATGTGTCGGCATACGGCATAATTTTCGTTGGCTGGTGAATGTAAGGTGGTGAATTACAACGTTTTCTGAGAGACAGAAAGAGAAAATATAATATAAAACAATAGCAATAAAAGCAAACACAAGAAGGAGAAATAAGCAATACTGTATTTTGACAAGAAAATTAACGCTTCACATGGCGGTGGTGGTTACCCAGTACTCCCCCCACCCATCCCCCCAAAAATCCTCATCTATTCAAGAAAACGGAGTGGGGAAAATGAACACTATTCTAACTTTTCCTTTGGGACCTGCAGGAGTGAAATTAGATCAAGTTTGCAACTGGTTTTCAGTCAACATACATTTATTTGACCTCATTACATGGCATCAGCCTTCTTGCTAGGGTAATTTTTTTCCCACGCCTACTCCTCCTCTTCGTTGTCCAGAGCGCGCAGGGCCCTGTACAGCTCTCGCATCTGCTGCAGTGTGGGCTGGTCATCGTTGTCATCTGCAGCTCTCAGAACTCTGAGCACCTCTTGCAGCGAAGGCTGCTCATCCTCGTCTGCAGCCCTCAAAACTTCACGCAGTGTGGGCTGGTCGTCGTCATCCGGGGCCCTAAAGACTTCACGCAGTGAGGGCTGATCATCATCATCCGGGGACCTCAGGACTTCACGCAGTGAGGGAGGGTTGTCGTCATCATCCGGGGACCTCAAGACTTCACGCAGTGAGGGCGGGCTGTCGTCATCATCCGGGGCCCTCAGGACTTCACGCAGTGAGGGTGGGCTGTCGTCATCATCCGGGGCCTTCATGTCTTTGTCCAGACTTCGGACACTCGGCTGATCGTCGCTGACAGCGTCGTCCAAGCCCCTCAGCACCTTCAGCAAGTCCCTGGCTGAAGGCTGGCTGTTGTCGGCGTCGTCCTCGCTCAGACCACGAGTATTGGAAAGTATCTTGTCGTCAACTGCACAAACATAGCAGGCAAATATCGCACCACAACATCGTAAGGCGGGAGTCCGATGACGCGCTACATGGAGGCTTGAAACTGCAACCACCCTTGCAGGTTGCTGTTCTGTTCTTTATCCTCATATGACCAAGTTCATAATCTTGGGTCCAAGTAATACGTTTTTCTGACGCGCTTCATATTTCTGTACTTTATACTTCTGTACTGTATACTTCTGTACTTTAACCTTTTGAGCTGCGCCTTGTAGTCTGTAGTGTGCCTCAGGCTTAATACTCACCCTCCTCCTTAACCTCCTCCTTTTGCAGGGCTTGTTTGTTGATCAAATCCGCCAGCTTCTTGTCTGCGTAAGTTACTTTCACTCTCTGCGCCTGAACCTGAAAGGACGCACAGAACGACAAGATGAAAACAGAGAAACACAGAGGCAGGAGTTCACTTGCTTAATTTAGCAATATTCTGTAGATGTCATTAGGTACCTTTAAATAAGTAAATAAATAAATTGTAACGTATTATTTGGTTTCTTGTTGCCAGTTCCTGAGAATCTACCTGTGTCGAGGCCAGCAGGACAGAAACTGCAATGACGACAACGGCAATCATTGTCACCTTTGTCTTCTGGACTGAAAAAAATCATCATCATCATCATCATCATCATCATCGTCGTCGTCGTCGTCGTCGTCGTCATCGTCATCGTCATCATCATCGTCATCATCGTCGTCGTCGTCATCGTCGTCGTCATCGTCATCGTCATCATAATCGTCGTCATCATCATCGTCGTCGTCGTCGTCGACAACAACAACAACAACAGCAAAAGCAACAGCGTTAACTATTACTAACACAAGAACAGCAATTAAATGACATTAAAACTTTTAAAGCGACAGCTGGAACCATACACTTGCAAGTACTTTTGTTCACGATGATTTAATAACTCTTGCAGCTACACACTGGGTGCTCCGCTGCGCCACGTTTCTCCCTGTCCCTTCCCCCCCCTCTCCCCCCCCCTCTCTCTCTCAGTGTCCCGCGATTCCAGTCCCTGAGCATGTGATGGAGGCCTTTACCAGTGTTCCCGTCACGCCTTTAGACCCGCCGATAAGTTACCGTATCATCTGCTTGGCGTAAAAACGTCTTTGTCGATCACAGGTTACGAAAAGCTTTGTGTGAACAGACGCGCTGGACGCTCAATGTCACTCTTTCCGTGAAGTCTTGTCAAAGCAACACTTGGCACAACCTTTGAAGTCCATCACCGCGAAGGTAGCCACATGTTCCTGGGCAGTAGACTGTCTGTCTGTCTGTCTGTCTGTCTGTCTGTCTGTCTGTCTGTCTGTCTGTCTGTAAGAACATTGCCGAAAGCTCGAGAACAAGGCCAAGGGCCTTTTGCACATTTCTGCCTGCAAGGGAGAAATCTGTTTCCACCATGTCCCGGAAGAAGAAAGGCATTTGCGTTGTCTGTTGCCAGTAGAGATTAGACTTTTATGTTGTCTCATTCAATTATCGTATCTTTGGCAACTGCTTACAACTGCAACGTAATAGCACTTTTCCGACCTTGCTCTTAAAACTAATTAAAGGTCAGTACTAACAGCGTCCGTAATTCTGTCCAGAACGGCAGATCTCTAATGAGGAGTGCATCTGCACTGACAACACCGCCAGATTCTGCTGTAGTCAGTTGTCTTTATTGGACAAACTTAACCGGTCTTAGCTCTGCGTTTGAGGACGAGCACCCGCCGACCGCGTTTAGACTTTCTTACACGAATGGCGCGTGCTTCCATTCACTTCGTATTAAATGGCTATGCTAAACGGGAGGCGCGGGAAGTTCTCTGGTCCAGGAAAGATTACATGAGGTCTTGTAAAAACCTTCACGTCTTTAAACTATTGTCTTTTGCACTTGACTGCCTGTAGCAAGACAGGTATTGCCGAATTTGCCGAAAATAAAAATTTAAGGAGGGTAACCATGAAAACATGAGATAGTCTAGGTTCTTAAAGCAATAGACGAAAGGATTTTGCGGTCAGCTCACTACAGATTACTAATACAAACCTCCCCCATATTCCCTCCAACATTTTTACAAGACCAGTGTCCCAGCAGTCTGTAGTCACCGCTGTCCTATTAACCACCACCAACGTCCATGCGTTCTATTTATAGCAAACTAGCTCACCTTTGGGAAGAAAGGTTGTCGATTGTCCAGCAACTTCCCAGATATTTATGAACAATTTACTTCTATTCCCGAGCGGCTGACTCCTTATAGGGAGTCCGTCAGCAGCTGTGTGAAATATTTTGCAGCAGTGCCCATTGTAGTCATAGCAGTTTGTAGTCGCTGAGGCAACCATTCCTGATTGGATGAAAACTAACGTCACCAAAACTTTGTCATCCAATCGCCTTGCCTGAAGTAAGAACTAAAGTGGTGGCATCCTAATTTGCATACCAATGGGAGTGGTTAGAATAAAATTATGGACTGGGAAATCTTGACTAGCCATAGTGCCCTTACGCTGTAAATAATGGAGCTGCAGTGCCGGGCGATAACTGCATCTATATCCGGTGGATTAATTTGGATTTACCGGTAGACGTGGTGCGGAAGTCTTGGTGCTTATCATCATTTTCGCAGCTTATGATCACTCGTCAGTTTCACTACAGCGGCAGGCCTGAGCTACAGTGAACTTACCCAACATACAGCAATAACTGTTATCACCTGGCTTTGCAGGTTCGCGTGTTGTGAGGTACAATGTATCCAGCGATCAGTGGAAATTGTATTCAGCTGAAAACTTCCACCAAGTGAAAAGCGACACACTTCTTTCGTTGAAATAGGCAAAATTTAGTCTGACCAGACGACACCTAAAAGGGGAAAAAGTGGGATGGGGGTGGGGGTGGGGAGGAACTGAAAGGATAGGCGAGAAATTAAGCAGACGAATGGTACTCTCTCTTAGAAATAAACAGGAAAGATACTGCTGGTAATGTAAAACATGATTACTTTAAGACCACTATACAGCCCCCTCCCCAAATAAAAAGGAAAAGCCTCATCACACACACACACACACAGACAGTTCTTGAAGACTGAGCGGGGAAGTGTTTAAACTGCAAGAGGGAGCTTACGAATCTTGACTTTCGAGCCATGATTTATTACAATTTAAAGACTTTCGAGCCATGATTTATTACAATTTAAAGACTTTCGAGCTCTGATTTATTACAATTTAAAGACTTTCGAGCCATGGTTTATTACAATTTAAAGACTTTCGAGCCATGATTTATTACAATTTAAAGACTTTCGAGCCCATGGTTTATTACAATTTAAAGACTTTCGAGCCATGATTTATTACAATTTAAAGACTTTCGAGCCATGGTTTATTACAATTTAAAGACTTTCGAGCCATGATTTATTACAATTTAAAGACTTTCGAGCCATGATTTATTACAATTTAAAGACTTTCGAGCCGTGATTTATTACAATTTATTACAATTTAAAAAGAAGCAGAGGAATGGTTACAGTGGCGGATTTCCACGACACGTTGGTCAATACTTTGGGGAAGATTGCTCAGTGCAAGGCCAGTGTCTACATGTTGTACAGCGAAACTGATTAGAGAAGATCCACGAATCACTCTCACAGAGACTGAAGAGCCCATTGGGATTGGAAGAACGACACCGGACACTGCATTTACCCTCAGCATCTTGGCGTGCACAAGCGTTGTGGTCGTTGGGTACCGCATGATGTGAGTGAGGAACAGGAGAGCGGTGCCGGACAATGGTGGAGAAATGCAACAGTGGACGGTCGCACTCAACGAGCCGACGAAACCTGGGTGTACCAGACTGATCCCGGAGCGAAGCAGCAGAGTTCTGGGTGTTTCCATGTGACTCAGCTCCAACACCACCACATTCAGAAACTCTCTTTCTCTCTCTCTCTCTCTCTTCGCCAGATCAGGGCATGTTGCCACTGTGCCTCTGGAGGAAAGAGTACAGTCACCTCTCATCGGCATCTGTTATCACAGTAATCACAGCATTCTTCAGACCCTCCCCCTGCGACTTCTTCCTATTCCCACGTGTCGAGAAGCAGCCAGGTGCAACGTGGTTTGAGTCACGAAATACTGTTCACGCCTTCGTGAGGGCTATTGAGGGCTATTGAGGGCTATTGAGGGTACACAGGTGGTCTGTAGCCTGGACGAGCCATCATGAGAGATACTGAGGGCATACAGGAATTAAGTCACGTGGTTTGAACCCTGGACGAGTCTTTATGAGGGCTATTGAGGGCATTGAGAGTCTTTATGATGACTATTGAGGGCATTGAGGGCATTGAGAGTCTTTATGATGACTATTGAGGGCATTGAGGGTATTGAAGTTGTTTATGAAGGCTATTGAGAGAATTGAGAGTCTTTATGAGGGCTATTGAGGACATACAGGAAGAAACGTGGTCTGTAGCCTGGACGAACATTTATGAGGGCTATTGAGGGCATACAAGAAGCCACGTGGTCTAAAGCCTGGACCAGCTGATTCGAGACAATGGCCAGCTGTATTGAGGCCGATGGAGGTTTTTTCGAGAAATTGTCTTAATTTGACTCTCTGTGTGCCTTTTAGTTTCCTGGATTGTACGGACTTTCTGACTGGCCCTCGTATGTGTGTTATTTCCTAGGACACTCATACTGTCATACTGCTTATGACACGTCCCCTGTTTTATTCGCTTTCAGCGCCGTGGTGCTCCTTACTGCATAAAAACCAGATAACAAGAAAAACAGGTGACTGCCGCTTGGAGGAAAAACCTTTCTTAAATTTAAAACAAGGGAACTGGACCAAGCTAAGACATGACAAAGACAAAGACAATCTACATGTTTCGGGGCACTACCCCTTCATCAGGACCACACGAAAACGACGAAAAAACGACAACAACGAAAACAGAAGAAAAAGACTTAGCTTCAGTAGATGTGGCGCATGTCCCGCTAAAACCAAATAAATAAATAAATAAATAAACTAAGGTATTCACACAGAGTAAGTATTATCAATGCGATACAGTCCACGTTTGAACAGTTCCTATCAAAGTGAATCTGTCCTCTTCCCACGTGGAGCTGGTTAAAAAAAAGGAAAGGGAGATGGATGTAGGGTGAAGTAGGGAACTCCATTTGCTTCACGTGACACTCTCCTACACGGCTACAATGCTGGAGTGCTTCTTGAATTAACAAAAATCTAAAATCCAAAGTTTAAAAAAATCAGAGAGAAAAGAAATAAATTAACCTCAGGTTAAAAACCAAAACATCTCCAGCCGAAAATATAAAGTACGTGAGCTAGGCAGGACGCCTACCCTGCTTGTGCATTGCTTTGGGGCCCGGGCTCTCAGTGGCTAAACTTTGCGGCCGGCCCTACAGGGCAGTCACCCTGACGTGGGGCAAACGATGATGAAGATGTTCCTTCTCCGACCTCAAACGACGTGGGCAGAACATGTGCTCACTAAGCCAACGACGCCCCACATCGCCAGTTTCTCTCACTTTTCCTTTCTTTCTCTATCTCGCATTTACGATGGATAAGACTACTAGTAAGGTTAGGATTTTGCTGTTTGGAGAGGGACGGGGGGTAAAATTTCGTTTCAGATTATTGATTATTGATGTATTAGGGTAATGTCCATGTTGACTTAGTAGTACTGCCGCGTTTGCAATACTGGAAGGAAAAATATATATCAAAATAGATTTACAACTATGCATGCCGATGAAAAGAGAAATGTAAAATCAATAGCGGTCTTTAGCTTTAACGGTCGAAAGAAAAGAGGAGTAGCTCTCCCCCTGCTCTCATGCACGCTGGCACACACGTACAAACGCTCATAAACGCCAAGGTAACCCATTCGTATGCATATGCGCACGCATGCACGCACTCTCCCACGCATGCATGAACATGCACATACGCTCACGCACGCACGCACGCACGCTAAACGGACACTACACTGGTATGTGATTGGTATGTCAGGGGAAGTCTGCTTTGATGACGTGCGTTTTCATAACCACCTGTCGAGTGCCTTTGCGTGGACGTGTAGCCACAGTTGTAGGCCCTGGTGCTATGGTGCACCTCGTCACTGTCATGGAGACGTCGGTAAGTCTTGGCCTTCTGTCAGCGCCTGTCATGCTCAACTTCCGGTCTGGCAAGGCAGAGGACGTCAATGTTGAAAGCCTCTCCATGTAAGAATCACAGCGACGGCGACTTCCAGGTGAAGGAAGGAGATAAGTCTTGCAGATGCCATCTAAGCCCGTTGTCCCATTTTGCGCTGCTAATCAAGTGCGCAGAAGGTTCGTCTAACGCCATGTTAATCCGCCACGAGACTTCCTGTCGTCAAAATCTGGAGAGCAAAGGCGGGTTCTAGAAGGATCTTAAGAGTTTCTAAGCTCTGAAAAGAAGATTACACCTGAAAATCGGGAAGCTGCAGTTAACTTCCCTCGCCGAACAAAAGCCGACTCTGTCAAAACGATGCAAAACCTGTTACATCTGAAAACTGACATGTTAGAGGCTGACTTTATGACAAGAAAGAATTATTTATAGCCAGTTATATTGAAAGTGGAAAAAACTGAATAGTAATGCCATACGATAAATTTGAGATTACCTAATTAGTGGCCGTTTCGATGATCGATCGGCGAAGTGATCGTCAGTCTTGCATTACAATGTACATCTTGTTTGAAGGGTGGCGCGCGAGACTGCGTTCCAAGGCATGAAAACCATCTTCCAACCAATGACCACTCACGCTTGACTACCTGTGATTCGGCTGTCAAACATGCCAATGAAGCTGTGATTCGGCTGTCAAACATGCCAATGAAGCTGTGATTCGGCTGTCAAACATGCCAATGAAGCTGTGATTCGGCTGTCAAACATGCCAATGAAGCTGTG
>SMGT01009686.1:47009-76225 GCA_004794575.1 Lanistes nyassanus | reverse complement strand
ATCGCCAAATGAGAATTTAGCACTTTGGGTCATGGTACAGTATTGTGACAAGAAACATTTCATTTACACACTGTTTACCATTCCAAAAATAGAAATACAAATATAAAGAACTGATAAATGCAATAGCTTTGCCACAATACGTTATTACAGCAAACATGCCAACACAAAAAGCTGGGCATTAGAAACCCCAGTCTCAAAAATCAGGAAAGCCACTGTGCTTCTGGAATGTTTTATAACCAAGGGTCAAAATGACCCTTTAGCCTGAAATCTAAGTCATTTTGTAAAAGGCAGGGGTCAGCCCAAGCAGCTTCTGGTTAATTTACCAAATGACAAAAAAATCTCTGCATCACTGTGATGCACGGATTTAAAATTTCTGTGTCATTCTTGAATTTGTGTGCACAAATTACTATCGGTTGTCAATTATCGGGAGCTCTGGGCACAGTGCTCTCATCAATTTTCCAATGTTTTTAAAACATTCAGAACAGTAGGCATGTCCATTATCAAGGTAATGTGCAAATGAAGCTTACCTGTGCTTTGGTTCAAGGAAGGTAAGGCTGTAGATTTAAAACCTCGTTTAAACAGGACTGGAGAAGGTGACAACAAAGCACTGCAGCTGAGGCTGTCTTCTGTTTTGCTGTGTCTTTGGCTTGAAGTCTTCAAACTCTCAACATTCGTTCGATCTGAAAGACAGACATTTAAATTGATGACTGTCATTAGTCTATGTGATAATCTGGAATATGTATATGGTTCCTCCTGCCCCGTAAATTAAGATTTCATCAAATTCAAACTATAACTTGGGAAGACTGTTTACATTCTTTAAACATGCTTTTCAAGCTTATATTTGTAAGGAAAGCAAACACCACACCATCATGCTATTCACAGTAACGTAGTGAATGGTATAAGGGAGAGTAGTAATGTAGCGGCAAGGGACACAAGAAAATCACCCAGGACGTGGGAATAAATAGGATTGATTACAGCATTACATATACTGGGGATTACATGTACTAGTCTTTATTGTCACTTACCAAAGTCCGACATTCTGTCATCTGTTGTCCCACTTACGCGATCAACACACTCCCTAAGTCAATAAACTATAAAGCAATGGTTGACAATCCAGAGAGATGAGAAGTTCCAGCTGCTGACACAGTAGCTTACTCACCTTTTAGAATCAGCTTGTCAATTGGAGGAACATGTGCCACAGGCCTGGAATGATTCTGAAGTCTTTCGTCAACTGTCTTGCCAGATGTGGCAACTGTTTGTGACTTAACCAAGACCTGCTGTTCTTGCAGCTGTCGCAGCTGTGACTTAACCTCCTGCAGCTGTTGCTGCAGATCTTTCAAGGTCTCCAGTTCCTGCCCCTCTAGTGCAGGATGGGACTGCCAGCAGGATGGCTGCATCAGGTTTGTGTGATTGTCCAAATGCCCTGGCAGTGTCCTGTGTGTCAAACATATCACGATTTCGGTAACAAGGGCTGTTACACTTACTATGTCAGTAGCCTCCATGTCAAACGTGATTTAGGTGGGTTATCATGCTAGCTCTGTCAAGGGCCTGTGTGTCAAACAAGATTTAGGTAACAAGGGCTATCACACTTGCTCTGTCAAGGGCCTGCGTGTCAAACAAGATTTAGGTAACAAGGGCTATCACACTTGCTCTGTCAAGGGCCTGTGTGTCAAACAAGATTTAGGTAACAAGGGCTATCACACTTGCTCTGTCAAGGGCCTGTGTGTCAAACATGATTTAGGTAACAAGGGCTATCACACTTGCTCTGTCAAGGGCCTGTGTGTCAAACATGATTTAAGTAACAAGGGCTATCACACTATGACCAGTAAGAAAGCCTGTTACTTGCTTTGCCAGTGATTTGTGTGTCAAACATTATGATTCAGATAACAAGGCTGCCCCTACTGCCAGTGATCTGTGTCAAACATATCGTGTTTTAAGTAACAATGCTGTCTGCTTGCTCTCAGTGGCCAAGTGTCAAACATATCACTTATGTAATGAGGCTGCCCCTTGCTCTGCCAGTGGCACTGATGGCTAAAAGAACAAGACGTATGCATCTGCTTGTTCCTCTCCGCGCTCTGTCACAATTCACACTGCTTGCTTAGTTTACTCAGCTGACTGTATAAAATATTCTCTTACAAGAAAACACAGAATGTTCCAACATGTTTTGGAGCCCTTTAAAACACTTTGGATGTTAAGGGCACCCTCCAGCGACCCATTCCTTCCAAAGCGCAGCACCCAGGACATTCCCCGACTACCCACTTTTCGCGAAATCATGATTCTGCCATTTTACTAGATAAAAGGAGCAAACTCCTTAACTTGTAGCTCAGGCATTTATGCTTTATGAGGTTGTTTCCCTTTGACCATGTATTGAGGTTGGAAAGCGTAAATAGGAGTTTTCCCGCAAGTAGCCTCAGCTGACCAAAATGGCATAAGTGACAGTATAGAAGCTGGGTTTTGGATTTCACTTATCTCATTTTTGCTGGATTTTAGCTAACTTTGACTAAACATCAAAGATTAAGGTAAGAAAAGATTTTATTTTATTCTTGTCTGTAGGGTTTGCGGTTATTTCTATGGATTTTTACAAGTGGACCTAAAACATACGGTTCAATCAAACTGCCACAAACAATTCAAAATGGATGGCAGGAATTGGGTTAACTGTATTTTTAAAAAAACAAACAAGTAAAAACAGATACTGTATTTGTGTAATTTAGAGTTAAAATCAATTTAGTTAGCGAAGCCTTGCAAAGAAGTGACCTTTTACCTTTTTTCAAAAGAAAATGTGCACTCAGTAGGAATTGAACCATGAAAAAATGTAGACACATTTAATGTCAGCATGCACAGCAAAGATTTAACCAATCACAAAATTTATTTATATCCCTGACATCAAGGTAATCATAATAGATCTAAGATTCTTTGAGAAAGATGTCGCTATCAAATATACTGACACAAAGAGGTCATTTTTTTTCTTTTGGCTTTCCTTGTCAGCAGAGATACTTCACTGCACACAGGCATGCACGCACACACTCGTTCTCTACAACTTTCAACTCACTTCATCGCAGCATCTGAATCTCCAGCTACAGACTGCAGGCTTGACTGCGACCCACTTGGAGCCACTCTGGCTTGCTTGTTTGGAAGTGGTTTGAAATCAGACGTCGAATGACTGCGCTTCATGACTTTTCGTCTCTCTGCACGAAAAGGAGAAAAAACCAAATGATGAGATAAAAGTACTAAATGTGTGCACAGTGACCTCAAACAGAAATGACTTGAAAATAAAGAACAGAATATAACATAAATGTACACTTTGTACATGCACAAGCCAGTAAAGTACTCATTGAAATTTACACTAACTGACCATGTGCAGGCTGGACATCACAAACAGTTGCCACATTGGTGTTCACCACTCGACGGCTTTTGCTGGCAAAGTTTAGTGTACAGTATGTGTCAAAATAAAAAGACTCTTCTGGTGCGATGTTGGTGATCATGACAGAGTGACAGGTGCCACCAACAGAATCCTGCACAGAAATACAGGCATGATTCAATCAGATGATAACAAAAATAAAATTAGCATACACATATCAGTCAGCATGGAATAGTCATGATAGACAACATGCGTATGTTGAAGACCCACCCACACATACAAATGTGCATACATATGCAGGTGTGCATGCATTTGCGCAAACACACAGACAAACACACTCTCTCTCTCTCTCTCTCTTAATTCTCCATAACAATTACATGTGACTCAACTGTAAATTCAGTGAATATTTTTTAATCGAGAAAAGCATGCACATCCATCCTTGGAACTTTTCAGGAATCTTTTCCAAACTATGCAACAAAATGATCACCTGAAGAAGGCGGGTGAGCTTGCTGTTTCTGTAGGGAATTCTAGGCTGAAACAGAGCAACAACCACTGCTGTTAGCAAACAGCCTTAGTTTTATTTCACACCATCTTGCAATAAAAGCAAAGACCAAGTTTAGCATTATAGTTCCTCCTTCGCGTTTTATTCCAGACCATCTGACAGCAAAAACAAAGAAAGTTTAATATTTTATTTCCTCTTTCATGTTTTATTTCAGACCATCCCTCATTAACAGTACTTAATATTTTATTTCCTCCTTCACATTTTATTTCAGACCATCCGACAGTAACAGCAAAGATCATGTTTAATATAAGTATAACAGTCTAAATTATTTCTTCCTTCACATCGTTAAATAAGACACCACTCACCAAGCTACTGTTGATGGCATCAACAACCTCCCCCAAGACAAACAGAGACTTGTTGATAGCTCCACTCTCTTTAAGTCTGACAAGTATAAAGAAAAGCAAAATTATGTGAGAACAGTCACAAACATTTATCTTCACATTTTCTAACCAGACAACACTCTGAGTCAGTACTGGTATGTTTAAGATCATAACATTCCCCGAGCACTCAAGATCTTTACTACAGTAGATACATGTACACCTCTTTTCAAGTTGTTATTGTATGGTTGGTTTTTTGCTGTTGTTTATCTGTTTTTAGTGTGTAATCAGTTATTAACCCACATTCATAACAAAGATTTCTAGTTCGCAGCAGTCTCTATACCGATCTTAGTCTTTACATGAATGTGCAAAGCTGTATTTAAATCTTAAGACATCAAGAAATGTGCCACGTGTTTCTATCACCAAAGTTAGGTTGCAGGAAACCAGTGAGGACATGCAGATCCACAAGCCACCCACCCCACAGATCAACAATGTGATCATACCATGCACACCTACCGAACCCCACTGTTGCCAGTCCGCCTGTTGTCCTCAGAGCCAGCCAAGTCAATCAGGTAAATTTTACCACGAAACACCTTGTCATCTTTGTACGTATCCACTTTAAGCTGAACAATGCTGTGGCTGCGGCTGGAACGGTCGTTCAACTTGGTGGCTGCTACTGTCCTGCAACAACCACCACCAGCTTGTCAGTGCCAGCAGCTGAGATTAGCTGAACAGCTACATGTATCTCCAGTAACTGGAGGAGCTACATGGATTTCCACTGACTGGATGACCAACATGGATTTCCACTGACTGGATGACCTACACGGATTTCCACTGACTGGAGGAGCTACATGGATTTCCACTGACTGGATGACCTACATGGATTTCCAGTGACTGGTTGAGCTACATGGATTTCCAGTGACTGGAGGAGCTACATGGATTTCCACTTACTGAATGAGTTACACGGATTTTCACTGACCGGAGGAGTTAAACGGATTTTCACGGACCGGATGAGCTACATGGATTTCCACTGACTGGAAGAGTTACACGGATTTCCACCGACTGGATGAGTTACACGGATTTTCACTGACTGGTTGAGCTACATGGATTTCCACTGACTGGATGACATACATGGATTTCCAATGAGTGGATGCCACCTACCAGTGGCTAGGTCAATGCATGACATTTTTTTTGCAACCACGGTTCATATGGCATGCTACTTTAGAGAAAGTGCACATTATAAAATGAAATGTGTCTGTATTGTGATGCACACATTCTGGGATTAAATACATCAACCAAGGCAGCCCTACTGTGTGATCAGTGATCTGTTCACTTGTGACTGCGGTCATATCCCCGGGTGTTAATAGGCTGGTCCACAAAATTGTTCTCTAGTCTTCCTTCGACATCCAGGGTGTCGGGCACTTTTATGAGATGGTTTCAGTCTTATCTTGCTGATCACATCCAGTCTGTTAGTTTTAAGGGTTTCATATCAAATTCTGCAATCTTGAATTATGGTGTCTTTTATGGTTCAGTTTGGGGCCCTTTCTTATTCAGTGTATGTCCATGGGATTCTCTTATTCACTAGCTTCTTATGTGTTCAGATTTTTATAACAATGTTAGATATATTTGAATGTTTTTGCTGTATGTTGACCATGGGCAACTTTATTTTTACAGTTTGCAATCAGCCTTGCTAACACAAACATGGTAAAGGCAAGAAAATTCCACACAAAAGTTGTAAATATCTCAGAAGCCATGCTACTGCTAAATTATTTACTGGTTTCTTGTTTGTGAAGATTCAAAACAATCAGATTCACAAGCTGGGGTACAGTTATTATCTATGTTTTTTGTGAATGGAATAAACTAAAATGGTGGATTTCCAAATTTTCAGTGATTTTTTTTTCATTTTTGTATGTGAAAATATGCACAAATGCATACATTGGGAACCCAGCCAAGATTCAACTAAAAGCTACACTGATGGCACACAAACACACACTCCATCCAAGACAAAATGTTTACAAAGACTAAAACTTATTTTGCACTGATTGCACACAAACACAAACACACTTTTGCCAAGGTATGGACTGTGCACTGAAAACTTACACGTGTATCTGCGCATGCACAAAGATGCACAGTACCGCCAAGGAAAATGCTACTGTACACTGACCACACACACCATCCATCCATCCAACTGCTCATCCACCCACACAGTACAGCCAAGGTAAAAGCTGCTGAAAACATCCACTTACACTTAGGTGTCCCCCTTCTAACCCCTACCTCAAGACATGTCCCCCTTACTAACCCCTACCCCAAGACACCCACAAGCCAATATCAAAGTCACTGCGCAAGTGGACTCTAAGAGTAGCTGGTACCTGTTATTGGAGGCTGGGCCAAACAACACCGTGAACTCTCTGAAGCTGCTGATGTGCTTCTCTGTGAGACCCGCCACAAAAATGTTGTGGCTGCTGTCTTCTCGAATAGGCAGGTCTATCTCTTTTGGGTTCAGCAAGTCTTGCACCTAGCAGAAGAGCTGTTTTTCATTTTTAAGTACCTAGTGTCATAAAGACTGCTCACGTCATAAAATTAATAGCATAACCAAACAAATCGTACTCTTATTTCATTATTCTTCTGCCCGGCAATTTTAGCTCTCTGATGTTCTCTCTGCTGGTTGCAGCCATTCACTTAACGTCGTCATCCAATACGCATTTTAGCAAGAAGCTGTTGAGAAATAAAATATGCTGTCTCTGTAGCAGCACAATAAAAATCTGAAAAGCCACACTTGGCACTGTCACTTGTGAGGCCTCAGTATCCTCATGCACATGAGAAACCTCTGTTCTTCCATCAAGGAAATGGATTTGCCTTGAGAAATGTCTTAAATGTAATACACCATCTATACCCAAACCAAGCAGTCTTCTGTGACCTCTTTTCAAATGATATGAAGGTGCTGCATTTTTTTAAAATTATTTTTAAAATAAATAAAGGGCACACTGCTCCAAAAAAGAAGGCTGCACTCAGGAAATGTAGGGTGCACCTTTTTCCTTATAACAAAATTGGTCTCACATGTTTTGACTAAGTGCATGAAGGAAAACCCTACTTTTCAAATATATGTGCTATCTGAAGATTAATATCATGCCTACATGTAACCACAAAACATTCTGGACATTTGGCTTGTGTGCGGTGAATATTCCCTTCAAGGTCTTCCTATGCCCTAGCATCTTACCTTTTCATTGTAGATCTCTAGGAATGAAAAGGTGACCTTGTGCTTTACATGTTGCTGACCCACCCACCCTGCAGAAGGTGTTTGCAGGCTCTGGAACAGCGTGCGGACAACACGTGGGATCATGCCAGGATCCTTCTCAGTTCCCAGCATGGTGTAGGTTTTGCCTGTTGCACATCATACTAATCAAACAGCATGAAACAAATGCCAGCAGCTGTTTCACATCATACTGATCAGATAGCATGAAGCAAATGCCAGAAACTGCTGCACATCATACTGATCAGATGGCATGAGGCAAATGCCAGAAACTTTCACCTGTAATAGTTATGATGCAAATATGAACTGAACTTTTTTTGTTTGTTTGTTTTTTTGGTTATTGCAACACCATCAGGATCATGCTGTTTCTTCTAAGATTACTTGTGAATTTTGATCAGCAGGGATTCTGAACAAGTACTAAATACCTTGTTTTTTTCTTTCTATTTCTTGCTGAAATGTTCACAGAATAAAAGATATTATCTTATGTGTGAGGTACCTGCTCCAGTAGGGCCATATGCAAAAATAGAAACATTCTGTCCATTGAGGGCATGTTCCAGTAGAGGCTGGATACAGGAGCCAAATATGTGCTGCTGGCTGCTTGTCTTGTCAAACACTGAAGAGAACCTAAACAATGTCAATGCAGAGGAAAACATAAACATTTTTAGTCTTCCATAACTCTGAATGGGTCTGGAAGTGCACCCACACACCATGAGGATAGAGAAGGACAAACATACAAAAAAAAGAAAGATTCGCCCAGAAGCTTGCTCTATACAAATAAATAAGATATTAAACGCTTTGATATAAATGCTTTCTGCCCCAAGTGATGGGCAGATGTAATTACTAAACGAAAAACTAAGTAAAATGAACTAATGTAAAAATCACAATTATATAAATTACTTACTCATAATGTAGGGTCTCCTTTACATTGCGATGATTGAATATTTCCACGCTGTTGTCACTTGTTGCAACACAAAGTTTGGCGTCTTCAGTCAGTGGCGGCCTGACCCTGACAACCACCCTGACCTTTGTCTGTTTCTTGTCACTGTCAGCTGTCATTAAGCTCTTCGCAGTCCTACCTGCTTCACCATCATCACCTTCATAAAGAAATGGCAAACAAATTATGATTAATACTAACTTTAACTTTTTGTTTTATCTGCTTCGTGCTTTATAATCTTTTCAATTTTGTGTTGTAAAACGCCAACTTACAGTACAAGACTCGTATTTATCTGTTAACTGTATTTATTAACAGCTATTTTTCACTAAGAAACACAACCACGGTGACACAAAGTGACAAACAACTGTAAGCTCACATGATGTTATATATGGTTAGATAGAAAAGAACTTTTTAAGTTTAAATCGTAGAAAATTTTACAAGGTATTTCGGATTTCCACAAAGGACACACCATACAAAAAATATTTTGTTCAAAAGTACGTTCTGGGTATAGGGAGGAGAGTAAGGAGCTGTTGGTTGGGGGAGGGATCAAACTCTACTAGAGCATTATTCTAGTTGGCAATCCTAAAAGTGAAAAGGATTCCCAATCAGCTTTACTTGCTGAGTGGTTTCCCTTTCGCTAGTATTGAACACTTCAACGGCAGTATGTACATTTTGTATTTAACGTCTTCATAAAAATTATCTTAAACATACAGATGTAGACTATAAGCATTTAGTTTACTTTATGAGGGGTAATTAAAGATCTCCATCTCACACCAACCCCGCCCCGACAACCAAAAGGCAACGATCGTTTCCGTGAAACTTGAAAAATGAAAATCAAAAGAAAGTTTCGTTCACGCCACAGTGACACACTGACACCACGGCTTTAATCGTGGAGATCCGTGACGGACACAGCCCACAATTCAGTTAAAACCCAACGTGACCCAGCGTACACCGATGTACGCATTAGACTGAAAAAAACAAAGACGCCTGCAAGCCACGTGGAGGAAATTTAACATTACTTCAAGTCGTCATGCATTCCAGACCCTTGCATTCACTTACTATTAGTATTAGTCGGCTGTCTTGTTGCCATCGAGGTCAGCTTGAACTCCATTTTGAAATTCCCCCTTTCGAGAAAAATACCCAATGAGCACAAAGCACCGACCTTAGGCGGGGACGACACGCTGCAGCCAGCCAACCAGCCGGCCAAGTGATTTTTAGGAATTGCGGATGTCTAACTAAAAGGCTAATTATATAGCACGCTGTACGCGAGTTGAAAGACAGTAAATGTATCCCGTGAAAATGCACCTTTTTGTACACTCTTGGTGCAAACCATAAGATGCCTGTGATCACAGTTTTTGGCAGTTCGTTGCTTGGGTAGCCAGTACAGAGCTTTGTTCCACAAAGTAAAACATACTTCGGCAGCCCCAGCTGGCGTTTTGCTGGCGTGTGGCATCACCGTTACGTCTATAAATTCTATTTGTAATATTAGTAGTATTTACTATTTAGACTCCCATTTTAACAGTCATGATTTTCTTTGCGTTACATGGTGTCGTGACCTGCTGGAGAGAGGGTGAAGTTAGGATTAGGCAGGGGTAGGAAACTCTGTGGGAAAACCACGGTAGAAGAGAAACAGAGTATGCGGATTACTCACTGATTTTAGGGGTATTTTCGCAGACTAGCTTACCACCTGCGAAGTCAAACTATAATTCAGTGACGTTAGATATTACTGAAATGCACTAGCTGACAGGCTTAAATATGGGGGTGGGGGTTGCCCCCTGGGGGTTTTTTTTGGGGGGGGAGGGGAAACGAAAGGAAAAGGAAGCGTGACAACTTCCGGTGGAAAGCTTATAATTACTTTCCCTTTTTTAATGCGTCACTGGCTCGGCTGTGTCAGGCGACAGTTGTATGCATGCTGTAGGTGTGTTTATCCTTCGGTTTGAATGTTGAGAAGTATATTTATTATTAGGTCACTTCTTCTTAAACAAACGGAGCTTTTTGAAGGGGTGAAGTAGTATCTGTTTCATGTTGATGACATTTCGGATTTCCTTTCGTGTGGATGGAATTTATTTTTCAGCGAGTCAGAGTGCTACACCTAGGAGAAGACTTTGGATTTTTGAAAGTTTGTTTACACGCAACTTCGCAACTACTGTTAATGGTGCTAATTCTGCTTGTCAGTGTGTAGAAGTCAGAAATGGCTAGACGTATTACAAGTTCGAATCCATTCGAGGAAGAAGACGATTTTGTATATTTACCACGAGAGGACGGCAAAAGTCCCTTTGAAAGCAGACGTGAGCAGCTGTCACGGCTCATCGATGAATCAGAAGATCGCCAGTTGGAAAGTACACAACGCGCTATCGCCAGTCTTTATGAATCTGAGGCAATGGGCACGGCAACGGCCGAGGTGCGTACACTTTTGGGTTCCCCACCCCCGCCCCCTGCTGCTCTTGCTGCCAACAGGCTGGGGTTGCAGGCTCAGTTGCAGGCGATTTGGAATTTCTACAGCTAATTGCTGTTTAGGACTAAGAGCTTTCTGTCAAATGTGACAGATTCTTCGAAATTCTTCCAAAATCAAGTATTCCAAATAATCTGGTAGCCAATGAATATAAATAAGCATATAATCATTTGATACTAAGGACGAAATCTGAAATTATTATTTGATGGTTGAGTCTGTGGATTGTATACATTAATCAAGTGTATATGTTTAATAAGTACTATAAGCCTTTCTTATAAGATGTAAACAAGCTGGTGGTCAGTACAATCAAGGACCAGTGCATCATTCTAAAAGTAAAAAGCTGCTGCTAAAAAAAGTGATATTGATTTTAGTCAGTAAACAGTATTATTAATTAATGACTTTCTTATAATTCAGTTGATCAATGACTTATGGCTGGTTTTTACTTTTTCTGTTTTAGTCAGTTGGAAACTTGCTAATTTTTTAGTTTTGGTAAGTTAAAGACATGCTTACATATAGGAGCTTCTTGTTACTTTTAGTGACTTAAAGACTTCCTTGTGTTTGCAGGAGCTCTTGAGGCAGAGGGAGGTGCTGAACAATATAGAGAAAAAAACAGATGAAATGAATTCAACTCTCACAACCTCTCAGCGCCATCTCAACAACATCAAGAGTGTATTTGGGGGCATCAAGAACTGGTGGGGGGCTAAGAAAGAGACAAAGTCTGAGCCTGTTATTTCTCAACAGAAAAGCTCATTAGACAAGTATGTGTCCAGAAACACTGGTTCAGGCTCTGCAGGTGAGACAGGAGGACAACAGTGGGGAAGGGACGAAAAGAGGGATGATCTGGATGACCGGTTCCTGGCAGGGTCATCAAGGTCTGGGGGTGGAGGCAGGGTGGGTGACCAGGCCACACTGTCATCCATCCAGCCCATTACTGGGAGTGCTCAAGAGGAGGAGCTGGACAGAAATCTGAGTAAGTCCTCACCATTTCTAATCCTTCTGGCTTGTCAGCTAGTGACTTGTAGTGCACTTGCACCATGGTAATCGGTATATATTTGTCTTATTAGTTCTTGTAAGGAAATTATATTCAAATAGTGTTAAGCTCACATTATGCCTGAATTTCTAATGCAAGAAACAGGTAATAGGTAACAGGAGAGAACTCTTGAGATGTGACGTGTTTGTGGTGGTGTGTGGCAGTGCTAATGAGCGAGGGGCTGGGTCGCCTGAAGGGCTTGGCACAAGGTTTGGGAGACGAGATTGAGCAGCAAAATGCACAGCTGGACAGGATCAACCCCAAGGTGCAGCAAGCAGATGTGCTGCTAGACAACCAGAACCAGCAGATGTACAAAATCCTTGGCAAACGGTAATAGATTAATACACTGGTAATGCACCAGTGGTCCATCATTCCACTGACTAATCAAGGGACTGTCGAGATCAATCAGAATCGACATGCACGATACATGGATTTTATAAAGTTTTTTCCAGGCCTACCATTCTTAAATCATCAGCCAGACTTCTGAAGTCTGTGTGCATACATGATTGCCTATATCTGTGTGCATATGTGTACGCATGTGTGATTGCATATGTGTGTGTGGATGTGCATGCGTGTGTGCTTGCTAGTGAGAGGAAACTCAAAACCATTAGCACTTCATGCAACAGCCACCCTGCTGGACTTACTGACAGTAATAAGGGAGGATATTGCAACAAATTAAATTATGATGTAAGCTTTGTTCACGCATTCACCTACCTGGTCATGGATAAATTCCACTTTACACTGGCCCTATACACTTGTGTGCATAATTATTGTGTACCTAGCTGCATCTGTACTTACCTACAAAGCCACACGAATATATGCAGACACATCTGTACATGTAACATTGTTGAGTTTTGTGTATGTTGTTGAGTTAAAACTGTATTGGTGGATGTTAAAGCACTGGTTTTGGCATGGTGCTCACATTGTCTCTAGGATGCGATAAATGTGAAGTCAGCAGCGAGTTCAAGAAGCTGTACCAAATTTAGCTTGTAATTTTATTTATAGAGGAAGATAAAAGATAACACATTTAAAAGCCAACAGCTCAGTGTATATATATAATAGTAGCGAGGGGACCCAGCGCTGTGTGGGTTTTTTCTTTGAATAAAGAGCATGAAAAAGTTACAATTCTGTTTAGCCAATCAGTGCCAAGACATCAGTCTTAAGCCTTACCCTGCCCATCCCTACCCCTTCTTTAGCCCCAACCCCTACCCTTTTAATAACCCCTCAGTCCTACCCTTTCCCTAATCCCATCCCTTACCCCCACCTGACCCTCCTTCCCCCTCCCGAAACACCCTTGCCCACCTCCCCCAGAAACACAGTCCAGGTATAGAGCTCATCATTTGATTAGCTACATAATGGTGACTTTTATGTTTTGGCTTGTCAAGTGAGGCAAGGAAAGTGCTTTTTGTACGAAGGGGAACATTGGTGATCTCCCTTGCACGGTGATTGTCGTGTACACGTGTTTAGGGACTAGTCATATTCTTTTATTTATGTATACATCTAGGTACAACGTCGAAATATGACATATGACCATCTGTGAGTGAAAAGGAATTTGTTGTGGATCGTTTCAGGCATGCAGATTTGTATAACACAAACACACACATTCAGATTTATATATTGGCCAGATTTCCATTTGTCCAGGTTGGCATTTATATAAATGTAATGTGTAGCTTTGCATGTGAGCTGTGTATATTTACTAATTTAGCACAAGGTTCATACAAAAAAGCAAGAACATTTATGGATGTTTTAAATCTGAGGTTTATTTCTGATCATTTAGACTGATTCACATGATTAGTCTACTGATGAAGACTTGGCAAGGGATTTAGAAGCAGGAACAGGAGGTGTTTGAAAAATACATGCATGAACCATTAGCTGCACCAGTGTTTTTAGCCGTCATATACAAAGTGAAAAAGAATAAAGTAAGTGTACAACCCCCCTTAAAAGATTGTTGTAAAATACTTTTCATGGAGTTGTACAAAGAAATATTTTTTGTGAGAAAATAGTGTAATTAAAATTGTAAGTCTCGTGAGACCGCGACCGGAAACATTTCGGGAACCGCGTGTTCTGTCATTTTTCACGACGCTGCCTAAGCGTTGACATCGGTTGTGCCTGTGGCTTCACTTGCCAACAATCGTGGTCTTGCTTGTGCAGGCGAGTACATTTTACTTGGTTCTTAGTTACAATGCAAATGATAGCTGTGACCAGTTTTGATGCATCGCTTTGTGCTGAGCTTGACAGCAAGCGTGGTCTTTTGAAATGTAGAAAACACGCAAAGCAGTACTGCGATGATTGGAGGAAAGTTATTGATTCTTTTGATTTGTGAATATTCTTAGTTGTGATTTACCATTCAGCTTTGTGTAAAAGTAACTGGCTAGGTTGAGAATTAGTAGATCGTGAAGCCGTACAGTCACGAGAATCATGTGGAATCTTGCATTTGATTGCAGGGCCACGTTCGACGTTCGTCTTCGACGTCATATGTCGTCGTTTCTCTCCTTTTCCTCTCGGCGTTTATTTCCTTTTCCTCTTCACATTTTCCTCTCTCGAGTTTCTTTCTAGTTCTCTTTTATCACCCATCATTATGGTTTTACCACGTGCGCGGGGTCTGTTTAGTAGGATAGCAGTGTATCAGTTATATGGTTGTGAGGACAGCTTTAGCTGGGATGATTTGTTGCTGTTGCTACTTGTGAGAATTCTTGTTCACTTATTTTTTATGTCCATGTCGGTTTGGGAGGGGGGGTTCTTAATGTTAATAAATGTCATGTTTGTTATCGCTATCATGCATCTGTAGTTGAGTAGGTTGCGATTTGGACGCCTGTGTGAGTGAGTGCCTAAATGGGGATTGAGCCCACATAAAATAAATTCTTTTGTAACTTCCAACGCGCACACTGGTAAATTTGGTCTTTGCCATTTGGGCCACGTGTGTGCCGGTTACATAAGACAAATGTTTGAATGTGCTGACAGGCCATGGATTAAATGTCCTTGCAGAGCTAATGCATCATCTTTTGTTCCTGTGGTATGTGGCATTTCCACTTCACCATATGCTTAAATAAAGTTCATATGACATTTCCATTTGGTGTTAATTTTTATATCACATTTTCTTTGAACGTAGTGTAAATACATTGTTTTCATTAGAATTCTTTCTTTGGGGTGAAATTTTTGCGTAGCAGCTTAGCATAGTCATTTTTGTGCATGCACATTGTGCCTCTCTCTCTCTCTCACTCACACACACACACACAATATTCTTCCAAATTATATTAGGAAAAACATACATGCTGACTAACACTAGTTCCAGGCCATAGAGATCTGAAATAAGGGAGTTGTGGAATTAAATCAGTACCGTCTCTCTGTACCCTTTATTTTGGATAATGTATGTGCGTGTCTGTGTGTGCGGTTGTGCTTGTGCATGTGCTGAACTTTGTCTATCAGCGCCTAGATCAACGATAGGCACTTTATAAATATTAGATGATGATGATGATGATGATTATAATATCATGGTTGTCTCCCATGATATTATTTAAGACTGCAAATCTTGTATTGCTTTAGGTAACAACGTGAGGGAGTGCTTTGGCCGAGTGCTTTGAAACTTGACTGCCCATCTATTAAGACAGTTTTTAAGTTTCATTTTAATTTTTATAAAGACAGTGTTGCATAACATAAGTTTTCTTTACACGTAAAATTTCTTTTAAGGAGTAGAAAGAGTGTGTGATAAGACATAGGTATGATCACTATCGACCATAACTAATGCTGACATTTCCCTACCATGATCCATTAAGTTTCTGCCCGTGCTACAATACATTTGTGATGGAGATGTTATTGTGTAATAATAATGTCTGAAACATCAATATTCTGAGGTGGCTTACTTAGGACCATCCCTTGTATGTAATGTCAGTTTATTATACAGACAACTTGCTTCCTACACTTTCCCTGGGCTTACAAACATACTCATGTGATGTGAGTGGAGGTAATGTCTGGCATGTTGCATAACATGAGCCAGGTGAGGACAATCCATTTTGCCATCTTTTGTCAATTTTTGGCAGTCAGATGTGGTTCCTACAGATTGGAGGTGGTACCTGTACGTTGTTCTGTCCATTATCTTTACAGAGTCAGTCATACATTTCAGAGGTGATTTCGTTTGGCTTGAAAAGCCATGCTTTGTTGTTGTTCCCAAGCATTTGTTCTGACCATGATGGAAAAAGAACCATGATTTTCAATGGGAATAAAAGGACTCTATGTTGATAGATGTACAGTAGGACTGTGCCAGTGTGTAAATATATCACTATCGGCATGCATTATGAAAGTGCATCCATCTCTACGAACCTGCAAGGAACAAAAATTATACAATTATTTTATTTATTAATTAAATTATTTTATTTAATGAAACATATTCACTTGAAATATTTAATAACCTTCAGTAATATTTGTACAGAAAAATAATTTCTTTATCCATTCAGACCATATCCACTGCACTCCACGAGAGATTAGCATCCAATTACAAGAAGTCGGGAAAGGTTCAGACCATAACACCACCTGACAAAGTGACGTCTGATGGTAGTGGACTGAGTCTAGATCTAAAATCTGTGACCCCTACTTACGAGATAGCACATTTATAGAAGCATGGCCAGTCTGTCGGATGCCGACTAGTGTTTCTTGCAGTGAAGCTGATCTCTGCCATCATCGAAGGCGATGAGATCATTTTCAGTCTTTATGCTTCCTGTAGAAGAGTGAGGGTCTGGATATTTTGTTGTTAGTTTTCGTGCTGTTTACAACATGCTTGATCTATCTTGCTCTCTGTTTCTCTTTATTATTTTTTCTCTAAATACAACATGCAGATAATTTGTCTTGACGCAGCTTTTATTCTTTGTCCAACTTTTGTAGAAAGTACACAAATGGCTGACCATGGGTTAATGGGAGAAAAGATTCAGTTAAATATATACAGCCTTCTGCGCATAGGATCAACAAAAGTTGTCCCGTGAACTGTTTTCAGGTCGTAGGGGAATCAGGTGTATGACCCCACTTTTGTGTGTGTCAGCACCATGAGGGTGGTGCCCATCTCATCTCTCTTTCTGCCTCAGCTTCCCAGATCCATGGGTCGGATATCTATTTCCGGGTGGGGAAAGTGTAATTCGTGTAAAGTGCACAGAAGTCAAACCACTGGCTTCTGGTTTGGAGGCAGCACAGTAACCAACTGGTGATCCACTTTCCTATTAAAAATTAACTACTTGATCAAAACCTACAATAAAGGTAGTAAGTAGGTATATGCAAATTGGAAGACGTACACATATTGACAAAAAATGTAGACATTAAATAGACCTGCTTGTATACACACATTCTGCATGTCAGAACTGCACAGAAGAGGAAAAAGAATTCACAGAATTATAACAAGTGGTAGTCGTTCACAGGTGTAGGCACTTGGAACAGATGTTCAGATCTGTATTTTACGGATAGGTACAGGAATTGATGGAGGTTAAATTTCCACTGAAAGATAAACAATCTGAGTGCTGTAGTCCAGAAAGTAAAAGTAACTACATATATATGTAGATATATATGTAGATCAAGAAAGTGTATATGCAGATCAAGAAAATTTAAGGTGTGGCCAAGAAAGCACAAATCTCTACTTGGATTGAAGATGAAAAAAGTCCAAGGTGTGATCAGGAATGTACAGAATATTTCTGCCTCTCCACATGCACAGTGACCATTAGTTGCTTTAACTTTTTTGTGAAGGAGGAAGGAACACTCCATTTGAATTGTGTATTTCGGAGGTGGGGCTCACAGCAGATCAGCGGATACATTAGCAAACTACTCCATAAGCATGAAGGGGTCCAAGATTTTTTTTTAAATTTTAGATGGCACCCTTTTTATTTTCTGCATTAAAGCCTAATTTGATTGGCTATTTAAAAATAGATTTCCCAGTCTGCCACTTGATGCAAGGTAGCTCACTCTGCTTGTCTTCAGAATAAAAATGGCCAAAACTTTGCTTAGCCTGAGTATGTACAGACTGGAAGTAATTACCTCTGACAGCAAAAGAGCAGCATACGTTACTCATGAACCTGAGTGGTAGTAATAAATAACAAAAACAATCCTACATGTAAGTAGAATGTCTCGGGTGTTAGTGTAGCTGAAGGAACAATGTGTATATATAATGTATAAGTACATACAAATCAAGGCTACTGTTGATAGGCATCTGGATATAGATGTGCCTCTACATGTGCACTGTGAATGACACCTAGCACATGCCAACACATGCATGCATCCCTGTACCCTCCACTCAACTCAAACACACCAATGACTAATCATTTCAACGATTAAGTGTTATGTACCAGGGTACATGGATGCTACAGGCAAAACAAGGATACATCGCACTGCAACTTCACATTGAAAGCTCTCTGTACCACATTCTGTGTCAAATATGCTGTTGAGGATCATGTGCACCAATATAGCAATCTCGACATCAATAAACAGTAATGTGACATATTATTCCTCTCATTGACCGTGTTCAAGAAAGGAGAAAAAGCTTTTAAAGATCGCCAGATGGGGTTTTTCTTTTTCTGCGCAAATTTACATCTTGGAGCTTTTTTACAAGAATGGGACCAGAACATGATTAAAATGTATCACGTTGATCAGATCCAATCATTGCAGGTGGTTTTGAATTTTTTTCTCTGATTTTACTCAGCTATGCTTTACTAACATTCTGATCATAATTACAAAAGGCTAAGTTTTCAAAAGTTGGGCAACCATGCTTGGCCTTACTGACTGCAATAAACCTGTCTTATGTTTGCGATACATGGCAGGCACCCTAGGAAATTAGTTGTGCTAAATTGATACATTTTGACAGTCTGAATTACCTCCACTTGATACTTTGGCTTCCAAAAGCAAAGTTTACTTACAATTGCACTGAGAATTCCACATTTTGTGAATGAATGGGGGCTGCCATTCTTCCTCCTGGAGTAACATCACATCTTAGCTAAGCAAGAACACTCACAGATGAAAGCACATCATGCTTGCACCAAGGTCTGGTGAGTATCGATTGAACCAAACGACGCAGTGCATTGCCAACTTACCTAAGCAAGAACACTACAAATGAAAGCACATCGCACTTGCTACAAGTTCTGTCAAAGATTTGCAAGTTGAAGCAGCCACATGCTTTACATGGTGTTATCTTGCCTGCATGTTTTGATGCCAGTAGCGGCAACATTACTGTGATATCAGTCATCAGATGCACTTCAATTTCGTTCACAGGGAAGTCGATAAACATGGCAGCTTCCATCCACCCACGAAACATGCAACGTTCTAGACAGAACTGCAAATGAACCTATTTTTTGCAACATGATTCACCAGGGACAATTCAGAACATCAAAATGCATGGAATAAGCACATCTTCTCTGGGCCTTTAGCATAAATGATTTATGGTTAGTTGCAATCTAAAATACGGCTACTTATGAATCTTGAGTACTGTGCTTGTTGTTACTGCATGTGGCTTCTTTAACTTGCAAAGGCTGCAGGCTGATCAGGGTAACCTCACTGATACTGATGATACTGTCAATCATTTTTTCCAACACATAATGAAACGTCATTAAGTTTTCTCCTGGTTGTTACAATCATGGAACGTGTTTGCTTATATAAGTGTTTTGCCAATGAAGTACATGTAGAACTATGCAGACATGTACAGAGGAATGGAAACTGCATGTAACACATCTAAGCAAGTAATGCTTGGTGTAAATAAATACAGATTTTCAGCATTGACCACCCCCTGACTATTATTACTTCCCAACATAGTAGATCAGGTAGAACACAAAACTTTGCAATGACATGAAAGTTTGAACTGCGAATGAAAAGCTACTCCCTGAGTAAATACAGTTTATCACATAATTATGATAGGACAAAATTTATAAATATGTACATAAAAACAAGCAAGAACATTTACAATTTTCAGGAAAAACAGTTTTGTGATAAATGTAACAGCAGTTAGTGGCAACCACATGCATTAAGGTGTCTGGCGGGAAATTCCACTCGAGTGACATCCACCAGGTTTTGGCACGTCTTCAGGTGAACCGACTTCTACTGGAAAAGATGTGCACTGCATGAACCTCAGGCTCAGAACACAGTTCTATTTTTATACTTTAGTGCGCACAGTGACGGACAGCTGTTTACAGAAGTCTTTAGAGGACAAGTAGGCAGAGGCTGCTACTTAAAGGTAAAGAACCTTGTGTGAGGTTCGTTTCATACCTCATGACATATTTTAACACACCAGCAATGGTAAATAGTGGATACTTACTACCCACAAAACTGTCCATTGTTTGCAGGTGTCCATTATTCATAGGGACAGTACGAGGCATGTGGACTCACAAATGGACAACCATTCCCACAAAGCACTCCAAAGAACTCTAGAAACCTTCCTTTACGTGATCACTTGCCACTGTCAAGGTTTTCAAAAAACTTGACTTCTTCTGGTGACAGGCACTTGTGCTTTAGCAAGAACATGCGACAAACCACATTCCAAAACCACAAGCTGGCTGGTTTGAAAATACCATTTCTTGCTCATGTAATGGAGAGCTTTAATCTCTTAGTGACAGCATGATGCAAACCACACTCCATTTACACATGCTAATTTGGTTTGAAAATACCACTTCTTGCTCAAATACACAAATCTTGTTTCAAATGTCTCTTGTCACAAATATTTTAAGGTGGTTTTGTATTGAAAATTAATTGGTTCCACACCAAGCATCCCCTGCTCTGAGGTTTTCATTATTTCACACATGCTGCTGAATTAAAAGCAGTGGCCATTGAATAAGACAATTACATTTGTCAATGATTTCAACAGTGCACTAATAACAGATGAACTGGACAGACTCAGGATGCATAAGGCACAGTAAGACAAAGTGTACAAGCAACTCAAAGAGCCAACATGAATAAAACTGGAGGTACCATATTTCAGAACAAATGTATATGAATACATAACAACAGCAATACCTTCCCGAAATGGGTCAATATAAGTAGCTGCACCTTCCTCCACCCACCAACTCCATTGTCATCAAAGACAACGCCCTTTCTCTCTGTAAAATGCTGTGATGTTGTGACTTGTTCAATGATAAGAAAAGGCACTGAGATCTGAAGTCTTCAATATGCACAACAATCTGTTAACAGGACATGCCATGACCAACAGTACCAAGTTCATACAATAGGTCTTTCTGTTGACTACATCAAATCGTGAGCACACATGGGATCCTTCTATATGCCATGGGTTATGTTTCAAATGTAGGGCTAAAATGCAGTTAACCTCATTGCTCCTATCCTATGTTATCCATTCAGCAGTTCTCACCCAGCCTACACCAGGCTTGTGTCTTTCATCAATTCTCACTCAGTCTTCACTAGGTTTGCATCCTTCATGATCAGTCGACACTTTTGCATGAGAACACAGTACATCCAGGCAGACCAGCTTCAAATCCCAACCATTCTGAAGGTAAAACCTTACGATGAAATACTGAGAGTTCTGGATCACACTTCTTTGACAAACTTTCAAGAAATTTTGAAGTGAAATTTCACAAATAACTTTCAGATGTCTTTTATACAAGTGGAAACAAGTGTTGTCTCGGGTCAACTGTCTCCATTTGTCACATCCGTGGCTGTGTCTACTCGCATCTGTTTTAATTGTTGATATCATGTAGCACAGACTTCCGGCCACTGTGAGGCTCATCAAGGCAAACATCTAGCTTACTGGAGCTGAAGATCGTCGAAGACTTCCACCCATAGTCAGCAGGTTCAAAAGGTAATGGACAACAGCTGATTGCTTCATAACCTGCTCTGCACCCTTTGACATCATATCCATGGGACTGACCTGTGACTCTTTGACAGCAGGTGCAAGCAGTGTTGGCCCAAAGATAGTGGACAGGTTGTGGACAGTCATTTTGTTTTCTTGCACATGTTTGGCCACTCTGAAAAAAAATTTGCAAGGAGGCTCATCTTCAGATGGGGACTTACCATGATACTTTAATTAGATCTTTGAATTTTTCATCAGTCTTCCCCGAACTTCATGTCAAACCAGCTACAGATATAATTAATTCTGTTAAAACTTCACTGGGTATCCCCTTCTGCGACTGCTGTTAACACTTACTTTATGACTATTACTCTTTTCTCTCTCTGGTATTATCACATTAACTATTGTACATGCCCATAAAAAGATGAGTTAGTATACAAAGTGTATTCTTATCTAATAATCAGTTCCTGTGCATTTTGTACTCACTTCACAAGATGCTCAAGGAGAAACACTATAGTATAGTAGTTTGTGTCTGGGAGGTTGTGAAGCAGGGACAACATGCATCTCTCTTTGGCCTCACCATCGCTCAGTTCTGGAAAAAAAGATGAAAAATTATAACATAATGTCCATTTTGAGTACTTGTAAATTCTAATCTCTGAAAGAAAACAAGCTTACACTATACATGTCTTTTACAATCCTTGCTGTTTGCAGATAGGCATGGTGTATGGCCTGCTGTCATCTGGACAATGATGTGTCATCTATACAATGAATATGCTGTGTCCTTTATACAATGATGTGATGTGTGTCATCTACAATGTCCATCTTAATTTGTAAACACCTCCAGTGAACCCATGTGCCTACCCCGCCAGTTCCTGAATGCAAGTGACTCACTCAAAGCATCAATGAAGTGTTGATATGAGGCCTCGGTGAACAACGGCTCAGGCAGTTCTCGCAGGTACAACTTGAGGACCCCCGTCACCGTGTGGATATCATTGTCTGTTACGCTGGCCACCCCATTCTTGGCATCTGCACCAACACCAGAATGCAAACAATACTGATTACTGTAAATGTCTTGAGCAGACAACACTATTCATGCACCTGGCTAAGGGTTGCTCAATACGGAAAGTTAAACAACAGTGTTTTTCTAATTTACTGACCCAAATGGCAAGAAGAGTTATTATTATCTTGGAATAATGAAAATAGTTTTCAGTGCATGTTTCTCCACAACAGGTAAACTTAACAATAACATTATTAAAATGGTCCATATTTATATCTGTACAGTCCTGCAAGCAGAACAACCTTACTTTTATCAAACAGTTTTTTGACTTTCTGCACATCTGAAGTCACCCCTGATACTCGGTAGATACCAGTCTCACTCATTCCTGCAGAAAAAAATTATCAGCAGGTGAAAATGATCTTACGAGCATCAATAGGGGGGTTTACAAAATATAACCTTCTTTTTACGGTCAGGGATATGTATCTCTGTTGCACATCTTAAAGCAATTCAAACATGATCCCAAATGACAATTCATGAATTTCATTTGAAATGTCATAAAAAACAACATGATTTCACTATAAAACACTTAAAATTGATATATGTTCTTAAACACTCAGAAAGATATTAAACATCTAGTGTGTGGCAGGTACATCAGATAAGAAAGACACCCCGCCAATTTGTTCAGTTATTAGCTGATTCAGATGTCCGTAACAGAATAGCATGTCTCACCTCTTTTCTCAACCTCCTGGACACAGACTGTGATGATAGTAGGTACAGTTTTGCCCTCACGTCGTGCACACACACCAATCTTCACTCCAAAAACTGCCATAGTTTGCTTGGAAGGTGTTCGCCTCATTGTTTTTTCTGCTGCGGTGTAACGCACGGAGATCACTAGAGAATACTGAAACGAGAGTTCCATAGCTTAAATGAATGCTTACCTTTTTAAAATGCAAGAAATGCTTTTATTCAATAACAAAGAATAGAATAATATTCTCTGATTACTGATAAATTTAACACTGCTACAGGAAACTCTTAAAGGGTTTTATTAATTTTATTCTTCTTAATATTAGACATTTTAAATAAGCTTACTTTGGCTTTAATTATAGTTACTTCTATACTGCTCTATGCTCTATAACCTTCATAACAAGAAAGCGAAAAGTCAGAAGGTATGTAAGAAACGACTGGGAAAAGGTGAAGGATGCATACAGTGGAACAAAAGTCAAAATTTAGTTCAGTTGACAAGAAAGGTTGGCTAACCTCATTCATGACAACATTTTTTTCCTGAAAAGTTCCCTTCAGCCAAGACTTGCTCATCTGCAATGAAATCAGAGACGTGCAACATTAGCACACAAGATACCCAGACTATCTCTGAAAATACAGCAACATCTCATGTGACAATCATACAGTGCAATAATGTGACAATCATGCAGTGCAATAATGTGACAATCATACAGTGTTGTCAAGTGACAATCATGGTAAATTAGTCTGGCTTTACACTCACAATTTTGCGCAAAACTGTAATAGCTTCCATGATATTGAGTTTTGGGGTTTTTCTAAAGAAACATCACCACTTCCTAACTTACATGGTATTTTTTTAAAAAAAAAAGAAGTTTCACTACCTCCTTACTTCCAAGCAAAGGTTTTCTAGAGAGACATCCCTAATTCCTTACTTCCATGGTAATATTTATAGAACAATATCACTACCTCCAGGGCCCCCCTGCCCAGCAGAATGTCTCCCTCAGTTTCCGGACCTTTCCTGTAACACAGAACACGCAGTGTCTGTGAGCCCTCCAGGTCCAGCTCAAAGTCTTCATTCCACGCTGGGTCCACCGACTGCTGGCATATGTTGGTCCTGGCCTTCATGAAGAAATGACCAAAGCTGTCCATCTCCAGGCAGCAGTAGGTGTCTGGATGCCGTAAAAGGAGAAACCATCAAAACATTTGAACAGAAACAGTCTGATACTTTGAATGCAACACTCACTCAGCCAGTGGATCATGTGAAAAGTGCTGGTACTAACAAATCATAAAGATTGTAACGCCTCTGAACATATGTCACCAAGATATCTTTCAGCTGTATAACACATCACAGTTATTTCTTAGTGCTGGAAATCATCTGTCTAGGGGAGGTAATCACCCTTACTCCATGTTAATTTGTCTCAGGGTATTGTATCGTATCAAGAAACTGTTTTCATAGTTACTATGTTAAATGGTTGTATTATAGCATTCACTAGTAATTATAATTTAGGAACGTTGTGAATATGTTTGAGTGAGAAAAGGGGTAGAGATAAAAGTGGTTGTCTTATGGGAATGGGAGTTCTGTCAGTAGGACCATGTGGGAGTTCTGTGAGTAGGACCACATATGAGTTCTGTGAGCAGGACCATGTGGGAGTTCTGTGAGGAGAGCCATGTGGGAGTTCTGTGAGTAGGACCATGTGGAAGTTCTGTGAGTAGGACCACGTGGGAGTTCTGTGAGTAGGACCATATGTGGGAGTTCTGTGAGGAGAGCCATGTGGAAGTTCTGTGAGTAGGACCATGTGGAAGTTCTGTGAGTAGAGCCATGTGGAAGTTCTGTGAGTAGAGCCATGTGGAAGTTCTGTGAGTAGGACCACATGGGAGTTCTGTGAGTAGGACCACATGGGAGTTCTGTGAGTAGGACCACGTGGGAGTTCTGTGAGTAGGACCATGTGGGAGTTATGTGAGGAGAGCCATGTGGAAGTTCTGTGAGTAGGACCATGTGGAAGTTCTGTGAGTAGAGCCATGTGGGAGTTCTGTGAGGAGAGCCATGTGGGAACTTCATGGGCTGGGGGCAGGGGTAGGGTCGTTCCTTTTGACTTGAAATCCTGGAGGCAGTCACATCTCCCTTTACAGTATGAAAAGCTTGAGGCAGGACAAATACAGAATATTGTCTTAGCTGGTTTCAGGTGTCAGAGCACAGGTGAACTCCAGAACAAAGAAGTTTTCTTACCACAAGGCTCCTGCAGCCCGTTCAGCTTATGGATAGTTACATTGAGTGTTCCAAAAATAGCATCCTCGTCTGAAAAGTTAGAAATGCAACAAACACAACTCAAACTGCAGACTAAACAAACTGCAATAACAAAATGAATCACTGTTTTACATTCTTCGAACACCCCCTTTTCTCCATCCCCCCTCTTGAGTTCTGTACATGACTCAAGAGACCATGCCGTGACAGTGGAAAGTGACACATAGTAAGTGCTGTAATCGCAGGTTCCCTAAAGGGAAAGGGGCCTTGGGGAGGCATCAAGTCCCATTGGCTTAGGAGGGACTGTTCTCAGTGTTCTGCTCATGCTAAGGGAGGTAACTCGGCCACCCACCCAACAGGTGGCAATAGTGCTCAAAGGCATAGCAACTGGCAGCTGCTTGCTTTGGCGACCCTGGTAACTAAGCAAGGTTCTGTCAGGTAGTTTGTCTTATCACCTCGAATATTCATGAAATGGCAGTAAACTGGAAGATGGACCACAGATGCATTAAAAACAGAACTTTGACAACTGAATAGAAAGGTGTCAGGGCGAAAAGAAGAAGTGAGAGAGAGGCAAGTCAAGATCTATTCTAGACTGTAACAGTCACAGTAGACGCTTGGCCCTACTAGCATTGCTAATACCAGATACTGCTAAGAATAAAGTTGTAGAACTAAAATAGATTAGCATAATATGGATTATATTATGGATTATATGTGGCAAGATGACTTACTGTAGAATTGATCTATTAATGCTTAGCACTGTAATGCCTTTGAGCACTTTCCCCAACTGGAGGCGGAGTTACAGACAAGAACAGCCCATTTCCAGCTTCTAAATATGGTTGTCAAGTGATCAGGCATGTGAGAGTTTCAGCCAATAGCTGCTGCTCATCAGGCCAGAAATTACTAGTTTCTAACAGGATAACTGTGCCAAGCCTCGTCGTGGGAACCTGCTGTAATGCAGCTCCTAACGATGCCCAGGTTTTTGACAATGTGGCCTTTTAAACACTTTTAACACACGCTGATACAGAGGCTCATTATATGGTGTGGAATTCACATCACAGGTAATGTTGGTAGCCTTTCTGTCATATAGGTGAAAGAGATAAACCCTGTCTTACAGGAAATCTCACCTGTTTGCAAGAGAACTGTACCGATTTTATTTACTTGTGGCAACTGCAACAAAAAGGAAAGCTCTCATATTTTTTAGTTTCAACCACTGTAAGCTTTTCTCATACATACAGCATAATCCATTCAGTTTTTGTCTAAAGATCTCACTACTGTTGATTGTCCTGAACAACTTGGGGGTAGATCAAAATGATATTGTGCAAGATGTCAGGGTCTGTGTGAGCTGTGGTCACCCCATGCCCCTTATGATGGTTGTAAAACAACAGCTGAAATTATTTTTTATATAAAAGGATCCATGAACTGTATTTTTATAAATATTCCTCAAATGACAACAAAGAAAACTTAACCAAGCAAAAATAGACAAACACAACATCAATGTTTCAGGACACTGCCCTTCTTCAAGATGACACAAACAGATAACAACTATCTGTTATCACTTTATTTAACCCAAGCAGCAGTCACATGTTTCTTTTCAATATTTGTCAGCATTAATGAGCAATTTAATCTGCATTTAAAATATTCCTATTTCCTTCAATCTAACCTCTCTGACACTGTTAACAATCTCCTGAACTTCATAGGCACTCAGCATGAGCTGGTTGTGGTGGGTGGCTGTAATGATAATGATACATACAACAACAATGATAAGGATGTTGAAGAAAAAGAAATATTCTCTTCCGTCCTTGCTATTTTATTGTGATCTATCAAAAGAAAAAGGCATTTAATCCTAAAAGTATGATAGTAAGTAGCAGTCTTTGTGAAAACATTAAGGACATGAAGCACATAGCAGAGTAACTTCCAGAGTATTAAAAGTTAACATTTTTAGATAATAGATCAATACCTCTGGTAATTTGCAGAAGACAGCATACTTTTTAGATAACAGATCAATATTTCTTGTAGTTTGCAGAGCACAGCTTTCTCATAACGACTGGTAATAGCTGAATGTCACTAAAGGGGAAATATTTTGACACAAAGAATAATTTTTTCTATGATCTCTGTTGGCTCACTTTTCTTCAGAAGGGAGGTAATTGTTTCCAGCCATTCTTCTCGTTCATAGTCAGTTGTCATGAGCAGGGTGTGCCACTTGTCAGTGTCATTGGCCACTTTGAACGGTAACCGTGGTGATGCAAGAATCAGCTGAGCTTCCTGTGGATCAGAAGTTTAATACTGACAAATCTCTGCCTAAGCAATGTGTACACAATCTTATCCGAGAACTAAATGATAAAGAGGAATATTTGTTTAAAGGGAGAAGATGTTCCCCACCCACCCCCACCCCCGAAAGTGTTAGGAATGTGTGCAGCACTGCCAGAGGCTAACTGCCAGAGGCTAGCTGCTAGAGGCTAACTGCCAGAGGCTAACTGCTAGAGGCTAGCTGCCAGAGGCTAACTGCTAGAGCCCCAAGTGCCTCCTTGGTCTGTAGAACATCATCATACTGACAAACTGTCTTGAATGGCAAAGACCATGGCAGCTTTCTCCTTATCAGTGGGCAGTTATCAAACAGTTAGAGGCAGACCAGTTCTTCTAAAAGATACCATAGAAGGGAACTGAACTTGTTGGTGGAAACCTTTGTACCCCGTGGGGTGATTGCTTTGTATGTGACAAGGTCTTTAAGGAACTGTAAGTCATTTACAGGGGCAGCAGCGGCATGAGATGCCACAAACCATGTCCTTATGCAGAGATGGGCTACACAGAAGCAAATGTTACTAAGGCCTCGTTCTTCCTTCGGAGTGAGTTTGGTGGGCAGAGAACTTTTGCCATCCACCTTGCTTGGTGGATAGCACCTGGGTGAGGCAACATACCTACTTAGTTACGCTTTAGTTGTGGAGAAAGGTTTGAGTTGGGGCAAAATGTGAAGGATTTTCCAAAAGGTGTGAGTTGGGGCAAAATGTGAAGGATTTTCCAAAAGGTGTGAGTTGGGGCAAAATGTGAAGGGTTTTCCAAAAGGTGTGAGTTGGAGCAAGTCTTCATCTACCAACATGTTAGCAATGACAACATTTGAGATCACAGATTATTGTAAACCACAGACTTAAAGGAAGCAATTTTTTTCAATTGTATGGTCTTATGAATTATTATAATTAGTTTGGGGCATGATTTCCCTGTTGTAACAGACGTCATTAACAGTTTGTCTGGCATGATTTTCCTGTTGTAACAGACGTCATTAACAGTCTGTCTGGCATGATTTTCCTGTTGTAACAGACTTCATTAACAGTTTGTCTGGCATGATTTTCCTGTTGTAACAGACGTCATTAACAGTCTGTCTGGCATGATTTTCCTGTTGTAACAGACTTCATTAACAGTCTGTCTGGCATGATTTCCCTGTTGTAAAAGACTTCATTAACAGTTTGTCTGGCATGATTTCCCTGTTGTAAAAGACGTCATTAACAGTCTGTCTGGCATGATTTTCCTGTTGTAACAGACTTCATTAACAGTCTGTCTGGCATGATTTCCCTGTTGTAACAGACTTCATTA
>SMGT01009686.1:21853-36006 GCA_004794575.1 Lanistes nyassanus | reverse complement strand
TACAACATCACTCAGACAAGTTGCTACAACATCACTCAGACAAGCAGTTACAACATCACTCAGACAAGCAGTTACAACATCACTCAGACAAGTAGCTACAACATCAGTCAGACAAGCAGCTACAACATCAGTCAGACAAGCAGCTACAACATCACTCAGACGAACAGTTACAACATCACTCAGACAAGCAGCTACAACATCACTCAGACGAGCAGCTACAACATCACTCAGACAAGCACTACGTCAGTCAGACAAGCAGCTACAACATCACTCAGACAAGCAGCTACAACATCACTCAGACAAGCAGTTACAACATCACTCAGACAAGCAGCTACAACATCACTCAGACAAGCAGTTACAACAATACTCAGTTACAGCATCAAACAACCAGCTACAACACTCAGACAACCAGTAACAACATCACTTAGACAAGCTGTAACATCAGGTAGGCAAACTGTTACAACTCACATGCAACAGAAGCTCAAGAATTGCTAGATAGGCTCTCTCTGTATCCAGCACCCCGCACACCAGGAGATGACGCATTTTGAGTTTGTTATCTCTCTGTGACAATGACACATGTGAAGCAGCATCTCCATCCAGCTGCAACAGTGAGGTACACATTTGTCACTGTCAGTCTCTGGCTGGCTTTAATATGTGTATGTGAATGAGTGAGTGTACTGGGGAATGTACATGTGTGCATGAATACATTGTGTGTGTGTGTGTGCACATGAGCACACATGAGCATATGTGTGTGTGTGTGTGTGCATGGGTGGACATCTGTGATTCATTTCTATCCTCATAGTGCATTAAGACCAATAACACTCAGAAAAATAAAATGGTTACAGTACTACTTTCTTGATGAATGAAATTATCTCTTTTCATCACACATCATACAAATTTGAAACTGGTCTGGTGTGTTACAGATTATAACTGTCTAGCTACTCAAAATAGATTCTGTCTGCACTAGATAATGCTAAGACCCATCATGAAGGTTGCACATCCATAAATGGGCACCCCCAATCTCAGTCACACCTTTGCAGCTTTTTGTGTGTTAAAGTTGGATCCGCTCTGGAGCACAACAAAGTGAACAAACGTGTTTTCACTTTGCACAAGCATGTTTAAATGTGATGGATGAGGATGTCTGGCCTAATTAGCCATAAATAAGCGATGCTCTGTGCCATGAGGCTGTGAAATAAAAAGCAAAACAGTGCAGACAGTCTGGAAAGTGCAAAGGACTTTTGAAGCTTTACTCCAGTGTGTTGAACTGCATTGAATCTTCCCAAGACTACCTAACTACAGGAATAACTGGATGCACTTTATGGTTTTCTCCACAAAAACTTTAAATGAATTTTAAAAGGTTGTCAAAGTATTCTTCACGGTTTTTAAGACTACCTTATACTTTTCCTGTTATTACTAGTAAGTGCTCTTCAAATGCTGTACAGATACTTATTTTATTCCTTTTGTTGCTGCAGTCAGCCTATACAGTCTACAATATCTGTGTTTGTGCTGGGATGTTGCTACAGAAAGATCTGCACCTCTTGCTTTATCTTTAATGTAGTCTTTCTAGACGTCCATCACATGCACTTTGGTGCACGAGACCAGCACCCAGTGAAGCAGGAAGATGGGAAATCACAGGACACATCACAAAGCAGTCAGTGAATCACAGGACATGTCACAAAGCAGTCGGTGTGAAAGCGCACTCTGCCACCAGGTATCAGCTTGAGAGGTGCGGCCTAACCAGCTTCAACATGTCCTGATACCACTGAACACTTGCAATACGACTAAACACTTGTGATAGGACTGAACACTTGGTTATCAGCGGCTAAGACAGCATTTCAAACAACTACACCATTTGCTAGGCACTTGCTAACACAGTGGAACAGCTTGGGTGTGGTGCAACAAAAATGGGAAGTCTCTTCCTCTGTGTGTGTGCGTGTATTATTTGTGTGTGTGTGTATTATTTGTGTGTGTGCACATGTAAATGTATGTGGATGTACATGTGTGTGTTTTATGTCAATACACATTATGCACGGTCACACGTGTGTAACTGACAATGTGTGCATGGCTATGGGGAAAGCGGATGGCTGATTCCTTAGAACGCTGACCTCCAAACCAGAAGGCACTGTGATACCCATGTACCAAGTGACCCAGCTGTGAGTGAGTAAGGTAAGGGAAGGTAAGGTAGTGAGAGAGAGGAGACAGGCCCTGCCTAACGGCGGGGGCTCACAGATAAATGGTAGTCTCATGCACCCCGCCCCACCCCTACAACCTAAAACAGGTCAGGGGTCAACCTGTATGATTATGAGTGAACAGATCCTCTCAATCCTTTCCCCCCATTTGTCCAGCTCTCCTGTCATGTCATGTCACTTTCCACAATCACAACACTAATCCCTGTATCAAAACATGAAAACACTTTATATGTATTTGACCTACATGGAAACATAAACTCTCTCTCTCTCACACACACACACACATACAGACAGACATACTATACTTCTATCTACACATATTCTACACACATGTACAAAACACTGTCTTATCGGACTTAAAAACTAAAGAAAACTAAAGCCGAGTCCCTTAACTCACGTCATCAAATGATGTGTCCACTGAGTCGTGCTCATCTTCACAGCTGCTAGAATTGTTCGTTGAGTTATTGCAGTATTGGGATGTCCCTGGTTCTTCACCAGATGGATACCTGTCTCGTGGTGATTCCACTCCATATTGTGGCGATTCCAGTCCATCCCATGGTGATTCCAGTCCATCCTGTGGTGATTCCAGTCCATCCTGTGGCGATTCCAGTCCATCCTGTGGCGATTCCAGTGATCCAGCTTGCTGAGACTCTGGTCTCTCTGGTCCGTGGAAGAAGACAATGTCTGAGGCTAGCGCTGCGTCAGTGAACAAAGCCGACCACAATCAGATTCAGACACTACAGGGAACAGTCAATGTACTCTACAGACAGTGAGTGACAGAGACATAGAAAGCTGGGTGTCAAATAAAGGAAAGAAATGTGTGTATATCAAAAATGACACAAGAATGAACCAAAATAAAGACTAGTGCAGAAGGAAAACCAGTTCTTCATAGACTACTGTGGTTTTCGTTGAGAATTCTGGCCCCACCTCTGCACTGTGTAGCTGTTTACAGTAAACATTAATGCTTGCCAAGGGCATAAACACCTACTTCTTGTCTCCCCTTCCTAAATATTAATCTTTACACAGTCCCCCATCTGATTCAGTAATGACAAATATGCTTCAAAGTGGAGCCACCAAGGTCTCTGCCAAAAGTGAGCTGTTGATGTCTGCAGGACAGCATTACGTGGCATGAATAATATCAGCAGACATGTATTACATGCCACCAATGGCTTCAGTAGACATGTATTATATGCCACTATGGCTTAAGTAGACAAGTATTACATGCCACCAATGGCTTCAGTAGACATTATTACATGCCACCATTGGCTTCAGTAGACATTATTACATGCCACCATTGGCTGAAGTAGACATTATTACATGCCACCATTGGCTTCAGTAGACATTATTACATGCCACCATTGGCTGAAGTAGACATGTATTACATACCACCAATGGCTTCAGTAGACATTATTACATGCCACCATTGGCTTCAGTAGACATTATTACATGCCACCATTGGCTTCAGTAGACAAATATTACACACCACCAATGGCTGCAGTAGACATGTATTACATACCACCAATGGCTTCAGTAGACATTATTACATGCCACCATTGGCTTCAGTAGACAAATATTACATACCACCAATGGCTTCAGTAGATATGTATTACATACCACCAATGGCTTCGGTAGACATGTATTACATACCACCAATGGCTGCAGTAGACATGTATTACATACCACCAATGGCTTCGGTAGACATGTATTACATACCACCAATGGCTTTGGTAGACATGTATTACATACCACCAATGGCTTCGGTAGAAATGTATTACATACCATCAATGGCTTCGGTAGACATGTATTACATACCACCAATGGCTGCAGTAGACATGTATTACATACCACCAATGGCTGCAGTAGACATGTATTACATACCACCAATGGCTGCAGTAGACATGTATTACATACCACCATGGCTTTGGTAGACATGTATTACATACCACCAATGGCTGCAGTAGAAATGTATTACATGGAAAAACTACAAGTTCCAGACAGGACCTAGATCCAGATATTTTTTTGTGCTGAACTATCCTCCCACCCTATTCAGGACGGAAAATGGGGGAGGTGATGTGAAAGTTTTTTTTTAAAGACATCATCATCCACAACCCTGTCTACAGGCAAAAAAAAAAGTATAAAATATCAATGAGCAAACAATGTTATAAATGTAGTTTAAAATAAATCTTTAATCTATAAAACACTGATTAAAAGTTGTGCATCCAGTTACAGTAATATATATATATATACAAGTATATTTATTTCGGCAGTGGATTCCAGAAAAGTATCAAATATTTTGGCAGTGGGTTCCAGCAAAATTATCAAGCGTATTTTGGCAACTGAAATATTCCAGCAAAGCTATCCACACAAGTATGTTTATGTTGGCAGAGGATTCCAGCTAACTGGAATCGACGGCGAATGAAACAGCCTACAGACCAGCTTAGGACGAAGGACAGCCTTAACAAGACAATAAGAAGTATGAGGATGGGAGAAATTCAACAAATCTCTTTTTGATAACCAACGCAACCAAGAATACCCAGAGTACAATCACCCAGCGTGCAATCAAAATGTCAGTGACTTGCCCAGTATAGTTAGTTAAGTATGTCCTGGTACAAACACCTGTCTACCTGGGGGGGGGGGGGGAACAGCTTTTTTTTCCCTTTGGCAATTCCTTCAAGTATAGCAGTCACATCAGCCTTGTTTTGATTCTGAAGTGCGCTGGTAGTCAGTTCATAAGCAGGAATGACGCAACCTCTTCGAGTTCAGAAATACCGACTACACCATAGGAGATTTGACAATATTAACCGTGTTCCAGAAAAAACCTTGGAGATTGCAGACACTTTACCTAGCCCCCCCCCCCCCCAGTGAACAACCAGATAAAATAAATAACCAGACTGAAGTTGGTTCTGGTTGGTTTTGGCAGTTTATTGGTTCACATCCAGTGACAAACGAGGTGAATGTCAGGACAATGCTGCTTAGACAAGTTTACATCCTGCCAAACGTGGGACTGATGGTGCAACACAGGTTTCAGTCCCACCCATTCACATTATATTGACACCGGGCCAACCAGTCCTAGTACTGTTCCCTGTAGTGCCAGGCATCTGGCAGGGCAGCTACTAGATTGGCAATATTTTTTTATTGACTCAACCGGAGTGCGAACCACCGACCTCCCGCATCGGAAGCAGATCCTGAGCCACTAAACCATTGAGGCGGTCTAAGAAGGCTGAAGCAGATACTGAAGCAGAAGCAGAAGCAGACAACTGTTTCATCACAAGCAACACCCCGCCTCTGGGGAGCGAATGGCTGAGACAAGCAGAGAGCGAAAAGCTGATGGCACATACAGCTGTTTCAAGAAATGCTGCACGGATTCAGGGCCGGACTGGGAAAAGACAGAACCCTATGGGGCAGCTTGCGAAGATGTCACGATGAGGGGAAACCGAATGATTATCCCAATCACACTGAGAGAAAGCCTCGTAGGGAAAATGAACGATGGACATCACGAGGGGGTTGTCAAGAGGACAGCAAGGCGCTCAGTATGGTGGCCCAAGGTGAACGACGACATTCAAAACTTTGTAGGAAAGTGTCCCGAGTGCACTAGACGCAGGAACAGCCCAGCGAAGCCATTCATCCTAACATAAATTTCAGCTGGACAGAAGGTGTGGGTGGACAAACATCGTTCAGACATCGTCGCTGCAGCACCATGCGCGTACGTCATCGACACACATCAAGGATACGTATGGACACATATATACGTATGCACACAGATTTACGTACGGACACAGATATACGTACGGACACAGATATTCGTACACAGATATTCGTACGGACAAACAAACGAGACTGACGGAGGCTTGCGGCCACAGCCACGTCTTCAATCAGTGTCACGGGACCAGCCATCTCTGAACTTGGGTTTCAGTGTTTATAATTTACGTTTCAATACAGCATACAGTTAAGTAGTGAACAGCTTGTGTTCCGTGAATTCCCAGTCGTCGAGTTATTGAGTGACAGCCTGAAGGGGACCATAGCCTCTACTGCCATGGCTTGCCTCCATCACAACCCTTTCTTCCCCCACCCACCCCTTGCAGTGGGAAAACTGCCGGATAAGGTGGAAGCACTTTCCCGCCAAGACAACTCCCCCCCCCCGCCCCCATCAAAAAAGAATGTGTGTGTGTGTGGGGGGGGGGGGGTTGGAAGACAAGGTTTACAATATATTTTATAGTCAAGCGTCATGGCAGGAAGCCGAAAAGCGCAAAAAATATACATTTTGGGAGGCGGGCGGAAAGAAACGGATTTCATTGCAAAGCATCAAAATTTGAAGGGATTTCCGTTTAAGGCCTTGCAATTGAAAGTAACTTTCGTCTCCAATTTGGTTCACGGTCTTATCCTCGCATATATGGGTGTACATTGTGTGAGTGCAAGCGGGCTGGGTGCATATATGGGTGTACATTGTGTGAGTGCAAGCGGGCTGGGTGCATATATGGGTGTTATTTTGTGTGAGTGCAAGCGGGCTGGGTGCATATATGAGTGTTATATTGTGTGAGTGCAAGCGGGCTGGGTGCATATATGGGTGTTATATTGTGTGAGTGCAAGCGGGCTGGGTGCATATATGGGTGTTATATTGTGTGAGTGCAATTGTGTGAGTGCAAGCGGGCTGGGTGCATATATGGGTGTTATATTGTGTGAGTGCAAGCGGGCTGGGTGCATATATGGGTGTTATATTGTGTGAGTGCAAGCGGGCTGGGTGCGAGAGAGAGAGAGAGACTGCCACAGGGAAACGTACAGCGGGGACAGGGATGACATGGGGGTTTCGGATACGGATGGTGGTTCGCTTAGGCTGGGTGGGGGAAATTCGTTGTCCCGTCTTAGTAAGGGGAGGCGGAACAAGGAAATGTGTGAATTTGTACACAGGAAAGGTCAGAGGTCAGTTCAGTAGACATGAGCAAGGAAAACGGGGAAAATCTCGCCATGCCAAATGTAAGGGGAACGAGGAAATAACTGAGCACGTACACAGGAAAGGTTAAAGGTCAGTTCAGTAGACAGGGTAAGGAAAACCTGACGCGTTCAGTGTCCCCTGGTGTGTAACTAACTGTCACGCAGTAACTACCCGCTTCGCCACCTGACAGTCGCTGTCCGAAACCTCTCACTCAGGAACCTCTCTGGGTAAAGGCATGTTTACACGGGCCAGCCAGGAACATCTCTGGGTAAAGGCATGTTTACATGGGCCAGCCAGGAACCTCTCTGGGTAAAGGCATGTTTACATGGGCCAGCCAGGAACCTTTCTGGTAAACGTATGTTTACATAGGACAGTCAAGAAGTAACCGTACATAAACACATACACAGGCGTAGCGTACACATGTACCTCCACCCCACCCCACCCCACCCCCATCTCGTAAGTAAATCGTGGTGAGAGCAGAACTGAAGGTGAACGCCCAAGAACAGGAAGGGAGGAGGCAAGAGAAGAGGAAGGAGGAGGCAAGAGAAGAGGAAGACAGAATCGACCTGCACAGGAGTATTGAAAAGACCAACAATGGGTAAGGAAACCATTCCGTGCGGCGTGTAGCTTTCTCGCAATGTCGTAACACGTAACAGCTGCTTTGACTCACCGACTGCATTGTCTGAGACTCGCACCAAGGATACCGCCCCCTCCGCACTCCCCACCTCAAAAGGAGTGAATGAAAGCACGTCACCGCGTGCCGATGACGAGAGAGTGAAGATAAGTTCTTACTTCGCCTCTCATCCCCATCGAACCTCACTGCACGCAAATGACGTCGGATGACGTAAATATTGTCACATAAACCCCGCCACCCCACCACCACCCTGAAACCCTCCCCACAAAACCCTATACAGAAAAACAAAATAAACAAAAACAAAACAAACAGAAAAAACAACATTATTTTTTAATGTGAACAGGAACCAGACATTGAGGTCATACATTCACTGCCACACAGTCAGGGGCCACATCCACAGCACTGGAGGCGTTTGGCTTAAACCTTAGTTAATCAAAGCATACAAAATTAATGTACACGTGTACTTTTCAATCCTGTACAAATCCCTCCAGGTTGTACAGGTGTACTTTTCTATCCTGTATCTACATAGCAATGGTACAAGCAGCGTGAAGTGATAAACACACATCGTTCTACGTTCAGTGTACATGTTGTGTGCAATGCTGCTTACACGTGTATCACTGTTACGGGGAGTGGGGTAGGTGAATGGCTCTAAATTCACATAAGGTTCTCATCGCTCCTGTCCATGGATAATGTACTACACGTACTGATGTAGTGTACTGTATGTCTTCACTTCAGGAATGCCGTACGTTTTTAGATTCGACAATCAGCCTGCTAATTAAGGCTCCACATACACACACAGAGCCTGATCCAATCCGTGGGGCTGTGTTCTCTTATCAAGTCCCGTCCACGACATGACCTTTACACGATGACGTCATTGAACCTGCGGGCTGGGCGCCCACTTTGTCAGGTGTGACTCACAGTGTAAGCTAACCCCCGACTTACCGGCCCGACTTCTCTGTATCCGCCAGGGACACCACCTTTTGTGATCTCATGTTTCTAAGAATATGTCTGCATGAATATCATCCAGCTTCACCAGTCACTCAAGTGAGTTGTTTACAGAGGCATGTGACAGTGAGGCTAATTACATCTCACTGTAAACACGGTGTTTGTGGCTCAAGTTCTGACGAGAACTGTTTATAACTGAATGACATTTGAACACGAAACACGCACAGCGTTTCCGACATCACTGCTTGTCCAGGGTCAAAAGCGACGCCTATTAATACGCTCTGCAAAGTCATTAAGTTTAAAGCCAACATTATGGGTAGCTTCGGGGTGCGGCCTGTGGTAAGGTCCCACAGTGCATGTCACGTGCCGTCATATCCGTGGTGCAAGTTACACGTACAACATATGTCGCACAATCACAGACACACAGAATTACCTTCACGCAACCACAGTCATCACAATCGCGATTCACACTCGTACTCACACACAGGGACATTTACACACACTGAAACATCCCTCCGCCTGTCTCCCAGGACTTTTCCCTCCACCCAGCCCAGCCCACATGCCCGGATGTTAATTGTTTATGTTGAACTGCCGGTTACACAAAAATAAACTAACGGGCTCTGATTGTTCAGCTCTACATCAGCTGACGTTGAAACCTGTGTCGCTTGCCATGTCTGTTGGTGTCTTCTTATGACCCCTGACCCAGACAAGAACCTCGATCGATAAGGAAGGCCACTTCTCGATACAACAGTACGATAGTATATGACAGTACGGCTTTGTGTACATCTGGGGATATCGTTGGTATAAACAGAATAATAAAGTGGTGCATACTGAACAATGAAGCAGTAATTAAGAAAGAGAATAACACTAATAGTCCACAATAGTCCACAATAGTCCACACACAACAGCAACGGATACAAGCGGAACGTGCGACAGAAGTGATGAACACTTACAGGCATGTAGACAGGCATGTAAACAACCGTATAGACAGGCATGTAGACAGGATTGCAGACAGGCATGTAAACAACCATATAGACAGGCATGTAGACAGGCTTGCAGACAGGCATGTAAACAACCATATAGACAGGCATGCAGACGTGATCAAAGCACGGGGTTGTGGGAGAAGTACTGGTGTGAGGTCCAGAACATGATTATAACGGAACTAATGGAAGGGGAAAAACATGACACTGGCTTCAGTTGTGGGTTTGCATTTGCTAATTATGAGACTCACAAGCTCATTATGACATACAAGCTCATTATGAGAGACTCACAAGCTCTGTCGTCCTGCCCACGCCCGCCAAGTGGCGACACGGGCGCGTAGTCCTCGTCGTCTGGCTCCAGAGAGTTCAGTTTCCTTATGAAGCTCAGGTTTGACAAGCGGCCGTCAGCCAAGTCATCGGCTCCGTCGTCAGATGCGGTTAGAGGGGAGAGGTGCGAGACTGAGGTCACAACATCCGACGACACCCTTGACCCGTGGGGCTGTCTGCCGATGGTGGAGTAGGGCGAGGCGTTGTCGTCAGTGTCATCGTCCTCCTCGCTGATGACGTCCACCATCTGGGTCACGGCGCGGTCAATCGTCCAGTTCTCGTACGTGTTCTCTTTGCTTTTTCGCCGGGGCTTGTCCTCAACCACGGCTGAACACTTCTCACGAAACATCACCGGCACCTCGTCTTCTGCGTCAATGTCGGTCTCCATGTACAGGCCGGGGGCAGTGGGGGTCACCCGTCCATCCTCCTCCACCTTTCTGTACACGGCCGCTGGCACTTCCTCCAGCCCCGCGCCCCCCGTACACAGACTCACGCTGAACTTGGACATGTCTCTTGCGGGGCTTTCCGCGTCTCCGCCACCACCACCACCACCACCACCACCACCACCACCACCACCACCACCACCACCGCTACCACGACGACCACTGCTCGTGCTGTAGTTTTGCTCTCCCAGAATCTCGGTCACCTGTAGCGCCCTGTTAAAGCTGGCCAGACACAGAGCCTGCAAGCCAGTGCTGGCCGCAGCATGCCGTGAACCCGCATCAAGAAACTCGCGTTCTTTGATGTCGGTTCCACTCGCGCCATCCACTCTGTCGTCAGCTCTCTGAAAGTCCGGTCGTGGTGCCGATGCTGTCGACTTCCGGTCGCGGTGCTGTTGCCGTGAAGAGGAGTTGCTGTCGGCTGCCCACGTTTGCCGTGCGGGAAGCTGTGAGTGCGTCGCTGAGCGCGCGCCGTCTGTCCCCGTGTTGGGGCCGCGCATCATGTGCACGCTCGCGTCAATTTCCGCAGCCTTGACCTGCCCTGCCCCCGCCTGGGCTCGTTCCCTCCCCGCCGCCTGGCTGTTTACCTCTGACGTCACACTTGGTAGACACAGAGAGGCGGGGGGAGCTTTCTGTTTTGCTGGCAGCGGGGGTAGCGGGGCCTTCTTTCTAACGCGGGGGTGGGACTCCGGCGATGACATGGGCGACACGCTGTTGACGTTTATGATGGTGTCATGAACACCTACCGGAGCATCAGAGTTTAAATCTTGAAACGTTGCGTGACTAGCAGAAGCCACCCGAGAACTAGAAAAGACATTTGGAGCAAAACACACAGCAGGTCCTGAACCCATAGTCACGGCACTGTACTCATCTCTGTCGTCGATGGTCAGAAAGCTGTCGTTTCTATTTGTCCCAGGGGGTAACGGCCTGGAATCCAAAGTAGTTTGCTGTCTGTACGACGAGAAGGAAATGTCATTGTCGTAAGGGTCATCATCGGCGTTATCATCAACGGCAGCCCGGTTGTTGTCGACGTGTTTGTTTGTGTTACCTGTTTCCTGATTATGTGTTGCAGCTTGCGTGTCACTTAGCACGATGTTAAAACCATCCGTCAGCTTTAAATACTGAAATGTTCCCTTCATGCTCCCCTCCAACCTGCCACACGGCACAGGTAAGTCTGTGATCAGCTCTCTCTTTCCGAAAATGGCGCTGTTGTCTCTTCTGTCAAACTGACCTTCGTCTGCACGCCGCGAGCTTGGTGTGATCTTTGCTTTCTTCCCTCGAAACATGTCGAACACAGACGGAGTCCCAGTGGAAACAGCTGTGCTCACATATTCCGATCGCGACACACAAGACGAGGACAGAGACGTCTGTTTGAGGAGTGCAGTGTTGTGGTCGCTAGCTATCCCCTCACCAGTTCCAACACCTGTTGTTTTGCTCGCGCCAACTGCAGTCAACTGACCTGCTTGCGCGGTGCTGGGGTGTCGTGAATATTTCACTGCGTCGGGCTTGTGACACCGAGGCCAGGTTTGCTCCAATGACGCTGCACCTCCGCGCATTTCAACCGCACGAGACGTTGACGTCAGGCAAGCCTCTCCCCTCCCAGAGAATACCCCCCGTGACGTCGCAGGTGGAACCTCAGGGGGCCGCTCCGACTCCAGTAAAATCCGTTTTTGATCATGCGTGCGGGGCTTTTCCGGCGACTGACGACAGGTGCCAAGCCCTTGTCTCGCTGTTGTTTCACTTCTTGTTGGTGTTGCACTGGCCGTGGCGGAGTCATCGAGACGCTGCAGCACCTGAAGTAAAAACTGCCGCAGGTAGCGACTGCGCTCTAGCTGTTCCTCCAGTTGCACCATTTTGTCCTCCGTGTGTTTCAAGCTGCCCCGCAGCTGGGCCACAACTCCAGGGGTCAGCCACTTGTTAGCGGCCATGGCACTGCGTTGGCGCTGGCCCGTGGCCGACTTCAGACCGTCCAAGGCGCTGACGGTAGGGGGCGGGGTGCGGGGGAACCTCTCGCCCCACGTGCGCGTGAAGTCGTCGAACATGGCCAGTACCAAGGCATGTCTGTCCTCCATGGTGTCTGAGGCTACCTGATGTGACAGCGATTGTCGCACGTGTGGAAGCCCTCTGTTGCTGCTGTGCACGACACTGTGGCCGATGGTCGGCGTCTATCGTCTGCTGCGCTGCGCCTGCGGCCCAACAGCTGTCACCAACTGGCCGAGAGACAGGGGGCTGGTCTCAAGGCTCCCCATCCTCTTTAGCGTTAAGCCCCCACTCCCACAAGCTGAGTTCAGTAGTGCTGTAGTAGCTGGGATCACATTAAATGTTCAGCTGCTACAAGCGGAGTTCAGTAGTACTGTAGTAGCTGGGACCACATTACATGTTCAGCTGATCTGTAAACCCAATCTGGCGATAGACGCTCTGTAAATCGCGCATGCCAAGTCGCGCTGACTTTCTTCTCACGGGTAGTGCTAAGCCAATCTGTAAATCACATAAAGTGGCGAGCCGTTCTGTAAAATCGATCAGTACCATGATATAAAGACACCAGCATGTGCACTTCGGGATCATTAACAAAGTGCGCACCAACGTACGAGTGGATCCGGAGTTAAGATTCGAACCGGAAACACGCGACGCAGATGTCCGTCCGGCCAAGCAGCCAGCCTGTGTATGTATACCGACCCGCCAGTCTCTGACTATGCTACACAGCAGATAAGACAGTGGTGCACAAAACTCAACACGCCGCACGTACACGGTATACAGACAGTCCTGTACAGATCTGAACAGGTGAGCTGGCCGTCGGCAGGTAGCCGTGAAGGGTGGGTCGAAGTGCCAGCAGGCATTATTACGTATTACAATAGACCAAACGCGTTGCTGAGAAACAAGACTGACCACGTGTTGGCACCGCTAGCTTGAGACAGAGGGTCTCAACGGGGGCGGGGGGGGGACTGGCTGGAGAGACTGTGGGGACTGTGAAATCCATTTTTACGTCAGGTGCGAGGGGAACAGCCGAGACATAAAGCCGAGCGTGACGGTACATTATTTGGCGAAACCAGGCATCTCACCTTCACGTGCGCATTCAGACACATGCCGCCCCTCCTTTCACACGCTGACAGTGGCGCACGCACACTCGCTGGCACAGAGACTGTGAGAGAGCGGGTGAGGAACAGAGAAATGGGATGGGGGCTTTGCACTTGCATGCACATGTGCAGGTCCAAACAACAGTCTGTATAAAAACAGACTCGATCTTTTGGTGTGAGCTGGCAGATATTCAAGTCAAACTCAAAGTGTGCTGTGTGTATTGTGCTAGTCCGTATACTTTAAGGTTAACTCGCACACATACACGGGCGTATGAACGCATGCACGCACAATCCAACCCATATTTTTGGCATACTGTGTACAAATTGTGTACATTTTATCCGCCACATCTGTGCCGACCCGGACATGAAAGCAGTCGGGTGGGGTGGGGGTGTGTGTAACATTATAGCAACCAAATCAGGATACTGAGATAATCAGGGTATTTGAAGAAACCAGTCGGGTGGGGGGTGTAACATTATAGCAACCAAATCAAGGTACTGAGATAATCAGGTTATTTGAAGAAACCAGTCGGGTGGATGGGGTGTGTGTAACATTATAGCAACCACACAGTGTGACCAAATCAGGGTACTGAGATGATCAGGGTATTTGAAGAACGACAGCAGTGTTCGACCTGGG
>SMGT01009686.1:0-19248 GCA_004794575.1 Lanistes nyassanus | reverse complement strand
CCCCCCCCCCCCCCCCCCCACACGCACACACATTCATCTCAGCTGCCTGATTTTCCAATACGCCAATGAGGAAATACAATGGTATGCGTGTGCTGTTTTCAGAAAGTGCACACAGCTGCAAGCTGTTTTGGTTCCCGCTATAGGAATGCCCAGTTGAAACGTCCCTGTCACAGGGAATGTCAAGCGCTTTGTCCGGTGCCCGGAGGTGTCGTGAGGTGTCAGGAGGTGTGGGGAGGTGTTTGAAGCAGGTCCGGGACCTTTCCTCAATTTTCTTCCAGTTAATTCTTTCCGTGTTACTTAAAAAACTTATACCTAGTCACTGTGAATCCCGACACAATGTTCAGTTTCCGCTGGTGGCATCAGCCTATATCTTTTTATGGCACTAGTTGAACGCTTTGTGGATAATAGTCATGTGACTTTGAAAAATAAAGTACGTTGCAATTATTTCCGTGTCGCTGCATAAGGCCAGCCGGTAGCTTTTTAATTAGTTGCAATGAAGCTATATAGACAGTCATGACTTACAGTCTTTCTCTCTCTCATTCCCTCGCGGGAAATGGACATTGTGAATCTCACACACACACACACACAAAACGAAGCCTCGTGTCACTACTGAAACATCCGTGATTCTACTTACAGGGACTCGGCTCTGAAGGGGACAGTAATCCTACCACCTCGCTATGGCTATTTGCACGGCCACTTGCAGATAGCTATAGAATCCGAGGCTATTTGCACGGCTGACGTCTTAACTTATCCTAGGATTAAACTTAACTTTCGTACACGAGCAACACATTCGTGCAAAAAAACAGGCATCGTGGATGTATGCTTATGAATATGACATGTCGATTGCCTTCAAACTTTCTACTCAAGTTTTACGTACAGCAGGAACATATTCATAGATAGCTCCGCCTCCAATATGCCCCGCGCTATCGTATGGGATCCATACCAACAAAAGGACGCGGAAAGACATGCGGGGCAGTGGGGGGAGGTTTCTGCGAGGAAAACTTAATGTAAGGAAGTATGAATAAGCTGCTAGCGAGTGGCGCAAAGCCGTAAAATAATTTTACACCGCTCTTCAGAGTTATGACGTCAGCGTAAAAAAATAGCCTTAGATTCTATCTGCACGGGACCGTGCAAATAGCCACTATTTAGGGGTGGGGGATGGATGCGTTCCTAATTATATACTAAACTTCGCTGCACTGCTGGCTCTACCCCGAAACTTAAACTGCCTTTCCTCATTGAACTCTTTAATGTACCAGTCAAGTTTGGTGCTTAGGAAGACTTGCAGCTTGCACACTTGCACAACTCCATGGCCCCCTCCCCCCACTTCAAGGGGAATAACGCTGCGGTTCTAGCATAGCGAAGTATGCAAGAGTTTTTTCCTCTGTTGTGGCAAGTTCACTGACTGTTATCTGTAGCATTCGGGGCAATGTGCAAAATTCGCTTTTGTTGTTCTTGAAATTGGGTAGAAAGCAGTTCATCGTTGCGGTAATTTCGCACTATGGGGAAGAGGAAGGGCGGTGTTACCTAAATCAAAATTTCAATCATTGAATCAATGGTTTTCGTGGTTCGAGCCTCTGGTTGCTGCGGTCTTTTTTCTGGAAGTCTGCTGCTAACCTGCTGGGCAATCCTACTGCGGCCCAGAGTTCTTCTATCTGAAGTTTTACGTTTTTACTTTAGGTGTCCTTTGATCTTTATATTTATATTTTGATCTATTTTTACTGCATTACGCTTCTCGCAGGGGGAGCTACTCTCATACACTACATGGCTGACGAAAGACCAAGAGAAAGCCTGGCATCGTAATCACCATAGTTTTCCTGGTCCGCAGGATATTCTTCGTTTTGCAAGAGTCAGCTCCTACTGAACGGAAATGACAACAGAAGCTAAAACGAGTGACAATGATGGTACAGCAAGCACAGTCACTTATATACCATTTAATTCTCGGGGAAAATTCACCGTCGAACAAGAACATGAGTTACTGCAGTGTCAGAGATGCCAGATGGGGCATGGCTGAATTATGAAAAACTGTAAACAGTACATTAGACAGTGTTTGATTTCTATAGTAGTAAGCAGTAAGCTAGTTTCATTTTATAGCGGAGCTCTAGTGTTGGTGCCGAGAGTGTAATCTTTGAACGGGGACAACGCGCAGATTTGAAAGAATCGAAATGACTGGGGTTCAAACTTTTAGTTTTGTCGACTGGGTGGGGGTGAACCTCACAGAACTGGCTGAATGGCAGTATTGCATTTAATGCTTAATGTCACTGCCAGTGGTAGCGTCGCTGAATGAGTGACTGAGTGTATACTATAAGTGGTACATTGTACTTTCCAAAATCGAAGAGCCCTGGATGGTATATGTGTCTGATGATTTCATCCCTTGGATGAATTACTAGTGTTATCCCTTAGCTGTTAATGCTGCACGTGGAGCATTGGGGTTTTTTTTTTTTGATCTTGCAGAAAAAGTCTATTTGGGTTTGTTTTATTGTAAGCTGCCATTTACAAGCTGAGTGCCTCTCTCTTTGTGAGCAGCTTGTTCTTGGCCGGTTTATAATTGAAATATAATACTAATATGTTCCTTTAATGCCGCTTTTAGATTCTCAACCACCATGAATAAAAGTTGTTGTGATGTATCTGTTTCTTGTTTGTCTGTTTCAGAAGTCCTGAGGGAGTTTAATGAGATCACAAGCACCAACCCAGAGATGTCTGCAGCAGTAGCAGCCATCTTGACTTTGCTGAAGTTTCTGGAAAGAAATAAGAGTGAGATTCCTGTGATGAAATTTTATTCCTGTTTCTATCAGCATTCACACATTGGATCAGGATTTTGTCCTTTGCGTTGATTCACATGTACAGAATGGAACCTACTACTATATTAGCTTCTGTATCTTGGAGTGATAATTTTAAATATCTCTCTTCAGTGCTACCATAAAAAATGTTCATTTTATTATCGCCTCTGCACAACCAGTGATAATAGATATATGTGCCCTGTGACAGTGCAGAATAAAATTTGTAAAAAAGATATTTTATGACATTGTGCAGTGGAGACAATATCTGAACTGCGAGACCGTCTGCGTCTGGCGATGGACACCCTGACGCAAACAGACTCTAGCACAACATCCATACGTTCTGGATGTGAGCTCTTCCTGCGCTTTATCACCTTGACCAACATCCAGCAGCCGGTAGATTATGTTGACATTTAACCCACAGTAATGTTCCTATTGAAGTTTGAATGTTGCTTTGTGGAGCCACTCTATTAGTGTATTGTGCCTTGAGTATCTGTCACTAATTTAAGTTGACTCTAGCGATAGTTGCTGGAGTCGGTGGATCAATAAGCACTTTCAGATGGATGTCTGTTTCCTGAGATATTTTTCTTTTGTTTAACATTTTAATAATGTAATCCTCCCTTAGGGATTATTTACAAATTTTCTGCACGTTACTGCGAAAGAATTTACTACTGCGGCCATCTTCGCACGAGCATTGTTGTGTTGACTTTTTACAAAGTTTTAAACCAAGTTGTTCACCAGCAAGGGATGTAACTGGTGTTTCTTTTAGTAGAATCATTTTTCTATCGAGTTCCTTCCCTTTATACCACAGGATTTCTTCAAAACTGCTCACGAGACCATGCAATAGTGTTTACGAATTAACGAGACAATCGCAAGTGCCATTTTGGTTCTTTGCATTCGGTTACATTTTTCAATGCAGCGTTTTACATAGAATTCACACTGGATGGATTTAAGGTAAGAATCATTTTGTAGTTTTTAAATTTCTCTTTCAGCCTGCATTGGAATTATGTTTCTGTCCATGATAGATATTTTTCTACAATTTTTTAAAATAAGAAAAGTAGAGACCACAGTGGACATCATAGCGGAAGAAACCCAGTAGGCGGGTACACTGCATACAGTGACTACGTCTAACACCAGATAGTAAGTAACAGTTTTCATTACGATTGTCCAATTATTTTGAAGTTCAAAAATCTATCTTTCGAAATATGTAAAGTAGATTACTATACTTGTGGTGGTTTTCAAGCAGCATTTATTTCAAACATGCCCAAATCTGACCCCCCCCACCCCTACCATTGCAATGGAGTAACAGTCAGAAAACCTAAGATGCGTATGAGTTAATACTCTGTAAAAAGACTTGTGTGGCTTTTTTTGACAGAATTTTGAGGAGTGTCAAAAAAAGCTGATTTACCGTGGGAACCTTTTTGTCAAGAAGATGGCAGGATCTCGGGCAAAGATTGGCAAAATAGCTAGTCCTTTCATTGCAGAAGGAGCGGTGAGTCCAAGATATTTTCAGGGATATAATTTAATACGTAATGCCGAGTGTTTGTGTGGGCTTGTTTTTATCTTTGTTTGTTATACAAATCCAAACGCCAAATTTAGCATGCGGGTTCCTTTTCACCCACAGCTGGTCATAAGCCATATTTTGACGATGTACCTATATATATATATATATGAAATAATAAATATGACGAGGCCCTTAACACATACACCACCATCAGCGCACAAAGTTCCATGTCATCCGAAGAGCACTTACACTTGCCTCACTTGACAACAAGGAGATGGCAGGCAAGGGTCGGGTTAGGGAAGGGGTAGGGTGGGAGTTACAGACGGGGTAGGGGTGGGCAGAGTAAGAAAAACCCAAGCAGCGCCAGGTCCCCTGGCTAGCATAACCTGAAAATCAATCCTCCCTGACTTAATGAAGCTGCAGCTGCATACTTTAAAGTATGGTAACCCTGACAATATATTTACTCTTTCATAATTCTAATGCTGCAAAATAAACGGCCAGTTTTCTCACCATAAGTTGTTCTAGAAACAGGAGAATGTAACTCATAAAACCTTCATCGGAAAGTGCTTGTAACCTAATGTAAACCAGCATCTTGGTGTTAGAGCTGGCTGTGCACATCCTGACTAGATCGGTGATATAACTCATGGTCACGTTTTTCATCTAAGGCAAACAGCACTGTTTATTGTTGGGATAGAAGATTTGTGTGCTTAACTATAAGGTCCATTGCCACTGTACATCTTTCACTACTCTGCTGTAAGAGTATGCGTGTGTGGCCTGTGTATTTCCAGACCATCCTGACGCACAGCTATTCACGAGTGGTGATGCAAGTCCTGAAAGAAGCAGCTGCAGCTCAGATTCATTTCAAGGTCTTTGTCACAGAATCTTGTCCTAACAGGGCTGGGTAAGTGACTGGGGGCAGATTTCTTTGGTCTTCTATCATTATCACATCATCTTACAACAGGGCTTGGTAGTATTTGTCAAATGCTGATGTGTATTCCATGCTTGTCCCGTGGCCATGTGTTGATTTGATCAGCATCCTGCTTGTGGTCATCGGAGCAACTTTTCCATCTTGCTGACAGAGGAAATCCATTTTGCTTGTCACAGTACTGTACCATGAGCCAAAGTACATATTTCTTAAGTTAGGGATCCCTAGCTACACCTCACAAACAAAAATTGCAACAGTGTAAGCCTGGTAAGGCCTCTCTGTGCATCTGCACCACCTGTGCGTGACGCCGTATGCATCACTTACTGACACGACTGACGTCTCATGTGGTCCGGGTCGGTCATGCTGTGTCGCTCGCTTCACCTTGTGGCTTTAGCCTTAGTATCCCTGCATCAAACTTCAGTGCTGCTCTGCACTTCAGTTACAAGGACAGTGTGCCATTGTCTTTTTCTGATATATTTTTTGCTGTCTGCCCATTTGTCAACTGTTTTTAGCTTGACAGTCACATGCAGTGTGGTGCAACTGACTTCTCTCTCGCCTGTCGCCTGTTACTTTCACACCACCCGGGCACTGTTGGGATTCCCCTCTGTCATGCACCAATGGGGTTGGCACTGCGTCCCAGCCAGCCACGCTCCACCCCACAGATTGACTCAAGCTACGACCTATGGTCCCTCCATAGGCATCATGGGTCATCCACAACTCGTGGTACGCGTTTGCCGCCTGTCAATACTGCTTCTGCTGGTCTTGAAGCAGGGGGGGGGGGGCCAAGGGTATGCATGTAAGACATTCCACTGCAGCTGACAAGGTTTCCTCTGTCGCACGGACAGTTGACACAGGTGACAGACGGGGAATTGGCGTGTTTGATCGACTGTTTTCTTAGCAGAATGGGGTTATCGAAGCCTACTTCCAACAGATTGGAGGTGGAGGGGGTGCTTCTGACATGCCACTCTCCTGGCCACTCATCAGAGGTAGCTGATATTCATCTGATGCAGGTCACACTGTAACAGCCTTCCGGTTCTACTGTGGTCCACGATCCCTGGTTGTCTGGCCATAGAGCTTCTGTTCAGGCTTGTGAGAAACGTCCTGTACTTTGCCGGTGGCAATCTCAGTGACACAGTTGGCAGCTGTTGTCACTCCCCTGAGCACAGATACTGCTGGGGGTGGAGGCACCAGAAATTCTGTCTTCCATGCACCTTCCAGCCACTCGAGGTCTGTCACACTGCATCCGCAAATCTCCTGTGATATGGGCAGCACTTCTGGAAGTGTGAGGCTCTGGTCACAATGTTCCCCTGGTCATTTCTGCTATTCCACTGACATCATTTCCCCTCGCAGTCCCTGTGAGTCACTTCTGGCCCCCCCGGCACAGCCTTGCTTGGTCGCTCCTGGCTGTCGGCTCACTTGCTTCTGGTCTCTCAGGATGACCTTTCGTTGCTTCTGGTGGCAACACTGGTGCTGACTTCTGCCTTCTCGTTTTGGTCAATAATAAAGCCTTCCTCGACAGGGCAATACAGGTTCATCTGGAGTTGACTTCCATGTTGGATTCTGCTGTTCTGCACAGTCCATTCACACTGATTGGCAAGCGCTTTTACCATTATTCCGATTACAGTACATCTGCATATGGGTGGCAGCAGGTGCATTGCTAGCATCTGTACATATGTGACGGTTGTTCTGGCCTTACGGAACGCCTGATTGGTACCTTGTGTTCCTAGCTTCTCGCCAACAACTTGCAAGTGGGGCTGGTCTCCCCTTTCTCTTCATATGGACCATGTCTTACATGCAGGTTGGGAGTTAGCACCTGTTTGTGGGGACCACTGCGTTTTTCTCTATTCGCTACACATTTGAGAACTATTGGCGGGCCACAGCAGACTCGTACCCAGAGCTTCCAACCTAGCCCAGGTCTTAATTCAGTGGAGCACTCGGCACTGGTTCCCCTCCTCCATTGCGTCGAGGTCGTCATCAACGTCACTGGAAGTCACGCCTACCATGCCAGGGCCATAATCCCCACCTGGAAACGCACTAGCCACAGAAAGTGGGAGAGGGTTGACCACCCAGCATGGTGCGCAAGCTGCATATGGCCGACTGCAACATGGCAGCCACCAACAGGTCCACTGTTTCCCGAGCCTATCTGTATATAGGATGTGGGAAACAGCACAGAAACTGCAAGAAGAGCAAGACTGCTGGCAAGCAGAATCATGAACCAACTACACGTAGAACCCAAGCACTGTGAGTGTAGGGACACTGTGCATCCACTGCAAGTCTGGCACTATACGCCTGGAGCATCCAAGCACCGTAAGTGATGCTGTGCATCCACCCTGAAACTGTGGCTGCAGCCCACGGCCTTGGGCCAAGATGCTCTCCAAATGTGTGGTGTCATGCACACCTACATCTGGCGCACTGGAAGTGACCTTGCTTTGTGTGGCAGACTCCTGTCTTCTGGTGTTCAGCCCTTCCTCTTGGGCCATATGCGAGTTTTATGCTCTGTTACTCAGGCACGGGGTGCAGTTCAAGGCTTCTATGGACAACTGGGCCTTCCTCGCAATGGATGCTGCCCCATGCGTTTCGCATATGCAGTGGTCTTTCCTTGTTTCCTTGTGAACTTTGGCTGTTCAATCTTTGGCCATCTTACATCTTGTGTTTCTCAGCCTGATTTTTGACTTAGCCATCGCTTTGTCCAGCTTCTGCACTTGCTTGCTTGCTGGCTGCATTGGTGAGATCGATGGTGTTGTGAGTCCAACTCACAGTAGATTCCCGTCGACCCATCCATCAAGCATTTGCGGTATCCTGGTCCATCCCCTCCCTTTTGCAGGAAGTGCTGGTGCCACGTCTGGCTGCATTGCTCCTCTGCCTTCACTAGCCTTGACCTGACAGACATCTGGAGCTCCCCTGGCCCCTTTGCCCCCCGCAAGCTGATGTCTTCACTGACTTCTCTCTGACAGGGTAGGGTACGCACTTCCGAGTCCACATTACCTGTGGGTTGTGATGAGAGGGCTTTGGCTTCCTTCCTTTTGCGTGGTCGGAACTTTGAGCTGTTCCCCTGGCTCAGGTGCGCTTCCGGTCAGTGTTGTCATGGCCGCACTTCTGGTTTTCACTCCGACGCTGGCCCCAGGGTTGCCTACTTCCTGCAAGGTGGCATTTCCTGGGAGTCCCTTTGACCTCCAGCTGCATAGATGTGCTTCTGTGTAGCCACATTGCCACAGCAGTAGTGTGTGCTCACTGGGCTAGCAGTCATGCTGAGTTGCCCACATTGTGTTCTGCTGGCTGAGTGGTTGCTCTGTCATTCAGTTCTGGCACCAGTGTGGTGGGCATAGTTCTGGCCCTTGCAGACCTCTGGCCAATGAGGATTCAGTGAGGATTCATCTTGGCACAACATATGTTTTTGTTGGCCATTTTCAGCCATCTTCTGTTGCTGTCGTGCAGGTGCAGCGAGCTGCGGTACTCGCCACCTTGCGGCTACTTGGTGGTCATTCATGGCACTGGGCTGTCTTAGGCCCGTCTGCTCGGAGGGCTTCCTGTGTGGGACTTTTTTCAGGTTCTGGCCGCTCTCCATGAGCTGCCTCCTACCCCACTGCTACGATTGTTCGTTACTTATTGACGTTACCAGCAGTGGTTTTTTTTTTGTTGTTGTTATGCTTCCCTCTGGCTGTTGTGCCGCCAAGGATCATGCATTCTTGGGCCTGGGTGAGGCTGTCTGATTAGAACAGCCTCGTACATCTTCCCTGTTTTTGTCTCCCCAAGTGTTTGGCCACTGGACCAGCAACCGGGGGTCAGGGGTCTCGTCTTCACAGGTCTTGCTGGTTCCCTTCTCTGTTCCGGCTCCATCCGACCCTAGTCGGTTAAATTGTCCGGTGATGGCTTAGAGGGTATGCGGGTGTGGCACTTACGCTAGGGCCTCACTGGGAGAAACCTGTTCCTCCCTCTTCCCAGTAGATGAATGCAAGCCTTGTGCTGGATTGCTATATCTGGTGGCTTTCTGCCTCGGCGGACAGCGAAAAAAGGTCGAGGGTGCAGTAACTCAATCCCTTTGGCTGCGGCGCCAGCGCTGGGGAAGGGGCCAGAAGCCACATCCTTGGCGCCGCCAGTCAGTGGTGTTGACATCCTCGTTGCAGTCTCCTGGCAGCCGAAGTACCAGTTTTCAGTTTTTATGGATGGACTTTCCTGGGAGGATGATTGTTTTGGATGTGGCAACCGCTGCAGCTGCATAACATGTAGAGCATTTTCCATCCTCATCCTCCTGTTGGTAAGTTTGTGGTGTAGCATCACCCACCTCTTTGTGCTGCTCAGCACTCTGGGTCATTGTAAGACAAGAAAATACAAATTTCTTAGCCAAATTTGTGTTTCGTTAGCAATGTTTACTGTGACCCATCACAGGCACACCATAACTGCTGAAAACTGCGACTTAAAAAAGTCAGCTAGTGTTGTCAGTGAACAGAATGTACTGGGTCACGCACGGGTGGTGTGCATGCACAAAGGGCCTTCCCAGGGTTATATTCTTGAAATTTTTGTGTGTAAGATGTGGTTTAAGGATCACTAACGAGAAATGAGCACTGTGGGTCATGGCAAGTACTGCTAAAGAAATAAATTTATCTAAGAAATCTGGATTTCTTTTGAATTCCTTGCCCTATTCAAATCTGTGTTTGTGTTCATTCATAGGTGTCAGTTTTGTGCGTAATTTATGAGTCAAGGGTAAATAAAAAAGTTTAACATGCATCACATCAATGTTCAGTCTTAATAGTATATCAAAACATCCCTGTGTGCACACAGTGACGTGTGCATAGTAAGAGATACAGCTTACAAATAAGAGAAGGGGAGAGAAAGGAGAGAGATTATCTGTGCACATCACCCATCCGACTGTATGTTTAGAAGGTGTGGTGGGGGGAGGGGGGGAAGGGGGGCAAATTGTCAGTTCTGTGATAGTGCAGTGTCTGAGCATGAGGTGATCTGTCAATCACCATGAGTTTCCATTTTCCTAACTTCTAATTCAGGTCAGGTCAGGTCAGGTCAGGTCAGGCTGCCGACCCAGCTAAACATGTACAAACGTCCATATGGACATGTACAGAATGCATGCTCTGGGTCTGTCTCTGTCTCATACACACACATGCACATCTGTGTTCTCTTTCCCACTGTCCATCTGTTTCTTGAACAAGTGTGCAGTGTGCTGAGGAAGAGACATGTTTCCAAACTGCCTGCTTGTCACATGTCACTCCTAGGTTATCACCTGTCACTCTTAGTTTAGCCTGCTAGCTCCTCCCCTTCTCTTCACACCTAGGTAGGTGAGTGATACGCCATTGGTCATGGCAGCTGCCCTGCTCCACCTAGTCTGACCAGAACCGGTTTAGCCGAGTTTAAGGCGTCAGGAGGCAGGGTACTTAAGGAGGCAAAAAAACGTGATTAAGGAGAGACACACACGGAGAGAGACAGGACATGGAGAGAGAGTTAATGTAGGGAGACCTAGTGAAAGCAGACACTTGTAGACCCACGGACCTCGACCCCTCGCCATCTTAGCCAAAGACGTGGAAAGAGTGAAGAACTCCAGTTTTGCCAGATACACAGGGTGTATTTCGCTGACACGCTGACGTAATGACGTGTAAGTTGACTACTGGATGTGCCTTTTAAGTAAAGGATTGCTCTTGCCATAGATTATCTTAGAGTCTGGGACTCGGGTTGATAAGATAGATGGTTTTATCCTGCCGGAGACAGGAGACGTTAAGCTAGAGGCCGGGCGTAAGCCAAGAAGAGGTATAGAGTGAAGTGCGGTTCGTGGAAGTGTCTTAGCTTCATAGTTGGTCGTTGAATAGCTTTAGAGCTGTGTATTGCAGTAAAGCAGCGGTTTCAGTAGTGACAACAGTAGGTGCTCTGTTGTTGGTCACTCATTGATAGCTTCAGAGCTGTGTATCGCTGAAGTTGTTGTTTCCGTAGTGACAAGAGTAGGTGCTCTGTCGTTGGTCACTTATTGATTCAGTCTCTATAGCTTCAGAATTGTGTATCGCAGAAATAGTTGTTTCAGTAGTGACGAGAGTAGGTGCTCTGTTGTCGATCACTTATTGACTCAGCGTAGAGAGTGGGATCATAGGCCGTTTTGCAGTTTGATTTCCCTCTTGCTTTAGTTTGATTATCTTCATTGTTTGATTCCACGTGGTATGACGTAATCAGGCAGCGTCTTACCCTAGACACGAACATGGTGATTCTTTGTAAATAATCTGTAGATATATTTGATGTTGTCGAGCCTGTTAGTGTTTGAAATATATGTTAAATAGCGGTTCGCTGCAGTTGTGTCTTTTACGAGGGTGGGAGCTCTTGAGCTAGTAGTGTTTTGCCTGCGTGAGACGGAGCGAACGTGTCAGAGTGTGAGAATCTTTTCCCTCGGTAGATTTCTCTAGTTATACACATTATTTCATAGCGTTGTCACCCTCTGGTATAGAAACCATTGACCTGATGCAGTGTCACATCCCGCTCCCTCTCACCGCAGTCATACTCGTTAGTGATAGGAGGGGTTTGTGGGGGCGTGTCCTTTCTACCACCACTCGTACAAAACACAACACTAGACCGGCAGTGAAAATTCAACGAGGCCCCAGCCGGTATAATTTTTCGACTCCCTCCAATCTCCCCAAACAATCAACGCAAATATGAATATCTCTCGCAATCTCTCACCACTACACTACACATATGACATCAGCTAATCTCTAACACGTCATTGAATGGCTCGTGACAACCCTTCATCACACCTTCTCATCGCCACCAATAAGTCCCTTTCGATCACTCTTCGATAGTACATCGATTATTGAATGGTTCCAAGTCCATTCACTGAAAACTCATCGACTCTGTCACTCCCGACTGAGCGAAAATGTTTCTGCTTATCTCCCTTGATGTCCACCGACTGGTCGTCGTCCAACTTTCCCCTAAAAGTCCGATTTCGGGTCACGCACGAACACAACGTCTCTCTTGTCCCGGAGGGAATAATTTACCGTTCCTACCTTGATTCTGCCAAGGGAACGATCTACAGTCCCTTACTTCACGACTTGTGCAGGAACGAAGTTACTGTCAAGGCACCCAGCCCGACGTCAGTACTGCAGGTGGGTCGACACAACACCTCCACCTCCACAGTCAAATTGCTCCCGTTGATTAGGCACCGGCTCGCCTAGTCGCTCTCGCTGGAAGCAGGGCTCGGCTCAACACATCCCTGGTGTCGCCGCTCAGATCAGTCCTTGGATCTGCCCCTCTGTAAAAACCCTTACAACCACCATCAGTCAGAGGGAATTTCAGCTTGCGCGTCTCCTTGCACTTTCAGCCTCTCTCTCTGTGTCTGACAACTCACTCTTCTTTCTCACTTCCAAACACTACTCAGTCTCAGCTTCAGATACCAGCGTTCACATTCCTTGTCATACCCCCTCCCTCCTACATGTGTAGTGAGCTGACATGCTCTGGGGTTTTCCTAACCGCTGTACAATACGGGCATCCCAACACAAAATGATGCATTAACGTAGTATGCACTATTTTTAACTTCCAACACACGCACTCAAAAATTACGCGCATACGCGTCCGTGACATGCAGTAAAGGTTTTGGTGACGATTGCTCCATTAAATCTACATTTTACGAGATCACCATAAAAGTTGTCCAGTAATTCTGAGAAGTCGAGTCCAATAAGTTACGGTACAGCCCGTCATGTCACACTGCTGATCCTGGTCTTTACTGAACGATTGATATTTAGTTGGTTCATAGATAAAGGATTCAAGATAGCATCAGTGTGATTCCCCATATAGCATCACTGTGTTGTTGTCATATAACATCACTGTGTTGTCACCAACAGAGAGCAGACGTTCAGGGAATTGAGAGACAACGACATTCCAGCCACCCTTATACTGGATGCTTCTGTCGGGTGAGTTTACAAGTGATTGTTCTAGGGACCATTATGTAACCGTTTTAATACAGAAGCTTGAGGTGTATATTAAGAATGGTTTTATTTCTGTGTTTTTCGGTGAGCCTTGTACTGAGTGACGCGTAGACTGGTTGCTGTGCAGAGAATAAAACTCTAAAAGGTGTGTTGAGGCCTTTGAGCGATTTCACAGAGAGGCCGATGGCCAGGGGCTAGAGTGCTGGCCTCCACACCTAAAGACACTGGTTGATAATCATGCCATGCACCACAGCACACTTTCCCCAGTTGTACACGACCTCCTACGTAGGGAAGGTGAGGCAGCGAGTGGGAGGGGCTGGGCACCACCCTCACCATGCTGGTCCACAGACACTGGGGGTCTTGTACACCCCCACTCCACTATGACCTTTTGCCTGTAAGCGTCACAGTTCTAGTAATAAGTTGTAATCAATGATTGGTCCATCTGTCTGGTCCAGGTACATCATGGAGCAGGTTGACATGGTGTTGGTGGGGGCAGAAGGTGTGGTGGAAAGTGGAGGAATCATTAACAAGATTGGCACCTACACCACGGCACTGACTGCACGCGCCATGAATAAACCTTTCTATGTGGTGGCAGAAAGTTTCAAGTTTGTGCGCCAGTACCCGCTCAACCAGCGCGATGTGCCCGCCGCATTTAAGGTTTGGGCACCAGATGTCAAAGCATAGGAGTTTGATGCACACAGATGTGCATGCATGCATGCAAGTACACACAAGGGCACTTGCATGTGTGCTGTCTTGCATCTTTGATCTCGATGTTAAAATGTTTGATTTGATAAAACCAACCCGAAAGTGATTTACCTTATTTAAGACACTTGGGCATGCACATAGCCACACACATGCTTGGATTTATATGCATTTGTGTGCTTGTCCAGTTCAAGGCATCAACGCTGCGCTCAGGCAAAGTTCTTCAAGATGAACACCCCCTTGTGGACTACACCCCGCCTTCATACATCAGTCTCCTCTTCACAGACATTGGTGTCCTTGCACCCTCTGCTGTCAGTGACGAGCTCATCAAACTGTACTGCTAGTCGTCGCTCCCTCTCAATGTGGCTGCTTGACAGAGTGGTCGCTGTGTGTCAGTAAAGTGAGATTGGCGTGTGAGCCAGTAACGTGACAGTGGCATGTGAGTCAGCACTGTGACATGAGCATGAGCTTATAGCATAAAACAGGTATGCATGGCATGAAGTGTTCAGGGATTTGTGTGATCATTGTTAAGTCAGAAAAACTTGGTCTTACAACTAATAAAGAACAAATGAGGACTGAGCACTTAATTATCGAAAGATAACTCCAACAGAGGTACTGGCAGCGCTCAAACATAGCCGTGTGCAGACGCCTGTGCCCAAGGGAGCTTACCGTACCCAAACACGTAGCAAAGAGAGGGCGAAAAGAAAGGAACTTGGCAGATCCTAATCTGTTGGTCTTACAACATCAGAACCATTCAGAAGTTGATGAGCTGAAGTAGCTGTCAAAAAATCCTCTATGATGAAGTTGTAAAAAGTTTAGTGTAAACATGTCTAAACATTTCACAATGTAGTTGAAGCAGAATTATTGCCTGGGGCTTGGGTGCTTCATTTAATGTATTTAAGGAATGCTTTTGTCAAATCCCATGCTTGTGACAAAGCAAGACTTGTGGTGAATAGTTTGCAGCCATTTAGATTCATGCATCATCACCATTTTTGTGATCACTGTAAGTTGTTTGTGTTATAGTGTCTAAGTGATTAGCTGTTAGAGCTGGAGGATGTCATTGAGGTAACTCACACAGTCCTTTGATGGTAACGCACATCTTAGTCTAAAACACAGTCATGTCACACAAAAAAAAGATTGGGGGGGGGGGATGCACCCCTCTTTCAGTTTTGGTGTAGTCTTTCAGATTATGTCTCAGAAAAAAATCAGTTTTAATGTAGCCTTTCATTTCGTCTGAGAAAAAAACACCTCTCAGTTCATCAGGATTAAAACATTTTGGTGTGACGAAAAGCCAACACATTTTACTCAGTCAAATCATTTTTGTGCTTTAAAAAAAAAACACTAACATGCTTCACACGTCATTTGAGTAACAATGCAAGCTGTCCTTCCATGTACTTGTAATCTAAATTACTGGTGATCGCGCTCTACACCACTCCAGAGTAACAATGCAAGCTGTCCTTCCATGTACTTGTAATCTAAATTGCTGGTGATCGCGCTCTACACCACTCCAGAGTAACAATGCAAGTTGTCCTTCCATGTACTTGTAATCTAAATTACTGGTGATCGCGCTCTACACCACTCCAGAGTAACAATGCAAGTTGTCCTTCCATGTACTTGTAATCTAAATTACTGGTGATCGCGCTCTACACCACTCCAGAGTAACAATGCAACCTGTCCTTCCATGTACTTGAAATCTAAATTACTGGTGATTGCGCTCTACACCACTCCAGAGTAACAATGCAAGCTGTCCTTCCATGTGCTTGTAATCTAAATTACTGGTGATTGCGCTCTACACCACTCCAGAGTAACAATGCAAGCTGTCCTTCCATGTGCTTGTAATCTAAATTGCTGGTGATTGCGCTCTACACCACTCCAGAGTAACAATGCAAGTTGTCCTTCCATGTACTTGTAATCTAAATTACTGGTGATCGCGCTCTACACCACTCCAGAGTAACAATGCAAGCTGTCCTTCCATGTACTTGAAATCTAAATTACTGGTGATTGCGCTCTACACCACTCCAGAGTAACAATGCAAGCTGTCCTTCCATGTGCTTGTAAACTAAATTACTCGTGACCACACTCTACACCACTCCAGAGTAACAATGCAAGCTGTCCTTCCATGTGCTTGTAAACTAAATTACTCGTGACCACACTCTACACCACTCCAGGAGCTCTAAAACAGAAGTCATAAAAATAAAACTACCCTTACCTGAATAATTCCATAAATTCAGTTTGTAAGTTTTCAGCTATTAAAAAATGTAACCCAAGCACTGTGAATGAAAAACTTTTGCAGAAATTTATATCTGCAGAGTAGGCCATTAAAAGTAAAATCTAAACCTATAAAACTAAAAGAACACCTAAAGTAAAACTCAAAATGGTAAACAGAATTAAGAAATAGGGCAACACAAGGAGCATAACATTCAAAATTCTAGTACATTCAATTTGTAAAAATTCTTTTGAAAGGAAAGGACCCCCCACCAAAAGCATGCAAATTTATACTGGTAAAACTGAAGCGAATGATAAAAACAGGAATCATGTCGGAAACATTTATCACATAGACTGTTCACTTCATTAGATGATCAAGACTTAGCAGACGATCTTGCCCTGATTTCCCATACCTCTAAACAGATGCAACGAAAAGCAGATCGCCTAGTACAATTTGCAAAGTCCATTGGCCTCAGCATTAAATTATTAATACCTCAAAAACTCAGATTATCAACAACAGCACAGAACCCTAGCAGTTTACCATAAAACACCAGCAAACGGAAAATGTCAGCCAGTTCTGCTATCTAGGCATATAAGCATTTAGGGTGGTACATGTATGGACGAAGACAGAAAAACATGCCTTGGCGAAGCCAGGTCAGCCTTTGCAAAACTGAGACAACTTTGGCGATCATCCACCTACTCAAAAAATACCAAGCTGAGAATTTACCAAAGCAACGTTCTATCTGTTCTCCGGTGCAGATCAGAATGTTGGCGTACACCTAGACAAGACACCAGCAGACCCTCTAGTTGGCTACACCTAGACAAGAACCCAGCAGACCCTCTAGTTGGCTACACCTAGACAAGAACCCAGCAGACCCTCTAGCTTCCATAAGACCTGCCTGAGAAGAACGAAGAAGATCCACTGGCCCACCACCACAACAAACAACGCTGTATGAAATGACCAAAATGGAAATCATTCTGAAGAAGCGACAATGGAGATGGCTGGGACACGTGTCGAATGCCCATTGAATCCCCAGCAAAAATATCACCGACATGGGCTTCTGAAGGGTAAAGGCGGAGAGGAAGACCAAAAACAACATGGAGACGCACCATGGAGAAAAGGCCGACAGTCTTAGCGGGGGAACTGCACAGAAGGCAGCTCGGAACAAGGCGCAATGGCGAAACCTTGTGCAAGCCCTGTGAGCCACAAGGAATGAAGAGGGATGATGATGATGCTGGAAACAATGGAAATGATTCTAAATGCTCTGTGCTCTACATTTAAACTATTGTTTATTCACATAAATCGATGAAGTCATAAGCAAAATGTAAAAAAGGCTTTGCTCACTCATAGCTCGAGAAAACTTAAATTAACAGTACTGTTTACACCAAATTCCATTTTAACCACCTATCACCAGACTTGGCATAGATCCATTTAACAATGCTTGCACCCAACATGCTTACATCAGAAGCAGAAAAATGTAAATTCACAGAGTGTAGAAAGCATGAATCTAAAAATGTTCTAGGTAGGACATGGGGATATCTGTGGATTGTGGTAAAGTGCGAATCTACAAAATATCGACCAGATAGCAAATCAGTGCGGACTGGCCTTGTCTGATAACTCCAACAAAGATACTGGCAGCGCTCACACATAGTCGTATGCAGACGCATGTGCCCAAAGGGAGCTTACCGTACCCAAACACGTAGCAAAGAGAGGGCCGAAAGAAAGGAACTTGGCAGATCCTCAAAAAGATCTGTGCTTTAAGGTGACTTGTAGCTGCACGGGTTGTACATGTATATGAAGTTTTTGAGGCAAGCGACCCTGGAGATGTCACCATGCAAGACCTACTCCACCACAACTACCACCAGCCTCCCAGTGCAAGTGTTCCAACTTCCAAAAATGTGAGGAAACATCATCCAGTAGCCAACACCACTGAGATGAACCAGGTTTTCTAAATACATTCATAACATGAAGATGACGCCATCGAGTGGTCTGGCTGGAGGAGGAGTGAGGTGGGGCGCTCATGACATGGCGGGGGTTTCTGCTTCTGCCTGTTCCTGCTTCTCTGCGCTTGGAATCTGGTCATAGTGGCTCCCCTCTCCTTTCTCAGCAGAAATCCTGGACAAGATGGTGTTTTCTATTAAAACAGTCACAGATACCTTTCTTCTCTCTTCTTTACAGAACCACTAAAACAGACTGGTACTGCCAGCAGTCAAGACCTATTCTCATGAAATACATATGACTTTACTCAGACACAAATCATTTATCAGTAAGTATGAACATAGCGTGATGGTCGGTTTTGGTGCATGGAAATGTGTTTGTTCACTTGTCATGGACTCATGGATAGCCATGTGGTCAGGGCACGTTTGTGTGGCTGTGGTTTGGCTTCAGCGTGTGTGGTTACTCAGGTGGGTGGCCATGTGCTGCATGATGGAATGATGCCCCACGCCCCCTCCACATTTCCCAACCCCAGGTGGACCCAACTTTCCATGGGCTGCCTGACCCATTACCGGCTTGGGAAGGAAGGCTGCTAGAGAGACGAGATGGGCACTGGTTTCTCATAGCTACCCCAGAGAAGTCAAATCATCTCTTATCATCTCACTGCTGAGCAACCAACAAGCTATGGGAGTGTTTGATTTACCTTTTTATGATGTTTATATGAACATATAGGTGAACAATGTTTCCAGTAAGTGGAAGTCCAGCAGCCAATGACAACAGGTGAAAGTACAGTACAGCATAACAGTATTTTTATTGGATTTTAGTAAATAGCACTGGATAAATTTTTTGTGAAGGTTTGTATCTGAAATAAAATATGATTTGTATGCAATTTTGACTGCTCAGTTAGGACATCATAACAATAAAGCAAGATTGGCTCTCATTTTGGAGATAGTGACCAGCCATGTATAGTGCATCAATGCTTGTTATGGTTTATGGGAAAAGCTACAAGCTTGTCCGGTCGCGACACCGCTTAGCTTTCCCCTTGTAAACCAGGAAGCGTCCCTGGCAATTGTGCAGCAGCAATCATTCAACATTCCTGTTGACCACTTTCCCCGGTGTCTTCTCTCGAAATCTGAAATGTCTTGATGGAAACGTTCGTCATGTTCGTCACTAACGGCCCCGCAATCGTCCGGAAAGAAATCAAGGTGAGAGTGGGACGAAATGAATTTTGAGAGACGTTAGGGGAGACCGGGGCTAGTCCGCCCATTTTTAGCATTTTGTGCTATTCAGGGTTT
>SMGT01009685.1:0-76370 GCA_004794575.1 Lanistes nyassanus | reverse complement strand
CCCCTTTGTCTCTCATACCCCATCTGGGGTCCAGAGTTAACAAATAAAGTTCTAAAGTACCTCCCTGTGTCCCGCTCGTTCACACCATTAGCAGACTAGTGCTGCGGAGCGAGGGTCAGGAGAGTGCCGTCACTGCGGCCGCTGATTGCAGCTGCCATTTTCAGCCTGTCCAGCTCTTCGTCTTTTCATCGCCTTCCTCCTTTTCGCGCTCCAGCTGTCGAGATTGTCTCTAGATGTGGAAGCACTCTGGCGTTCTATGCCATGGTGCTGTCACTCTCTGTTGCCATGGCTGCTGCTGTCAGTGTCCAGAGGGAAAGATGGAAGAAAGAGCCATCCCACCGCTGCCACCAGAATGTAAGAGGGTCGAGCGGTAGCGGGTTTGTTACTATCGCAGTCGGGGGCAATGGTTCTCTCATCCTTCCATTCTGGACACAGCAACAAGGCGTCTTTGCTCCTACATGCAAACTGTATTACATCTCTCGTCAATGTGAGAGCACAGTGACTCAAGAACGAGTCACTGACTCGAATCTCTGACTCTGAATCCTCTCGAAGCTCTGAATCTTAATGCACTCAATGTCTACTTTTCCTCGCTCTTTTAACCACGCTCCTCGTACATTGTCGCTAACCTTTCGGCCCCGCCTCCCGCTGAGATCCTCAGTCCACTCTTGTTCCAGAGCGACCCTGACCACCCTTACGTCTCTACGTGGCCCCATCCTTCCCTGGGGAAACCTGGCCGCACCTAGATTACATCTAAGGGTTATGGCTGTTGGCCCTTCCCTACCCACGTTGGGTCAGGGGATGAGAAGACACAGATACCCTTTGTTTCTCACTCTTGAGTAACAGACGAACAGTAAGGCGTATGATGCAACTTCCCACGCTATGCCGGCTAGGAGAGTTCAGGGGCCGGCTGGGCGGGCGCCTGGGTGTTATGTAACCACCACCCGGCTACAATACAGTTGCGCTTAACAGTAATAAGTTTTCCCAGTCACATTAAATTTTGGAGTTATGGGTAATAGTAGTTTACAGATTGCTTTCATATAGAGTTTTAATAGCGAAAGAATACAATTTTTAATAAATTCAGTGTAAAGTCAAAAAGGCAAACGGTGGTATAAATAGACTACTATATGATGCGGTGTCAAGTCAGTTAACACAGTTTCTTAAAAAACGCTCAGTTTTGACTAACGTTTACACACTTTATCTGGATTATCACGGTATGACATCCAGGTCTAGTCTACCATCCTACTCTTATTCCAAAAACCTAGGTACCAACGCTCTGCTGACTGAATGTCAAGGTGAAACGTTCTCCTTTCTTGCCACTGACCATACCGAGATTTTCTGGAAACAAATGTCAGTGATATGTTTCTGATATGCATAGAGCAGATGATACACTCCTTCCTTGTACACAGGAGACTTATGGATACCCAGAAAGTTTTCGCAAAGCCACTCGAATGCCTCACAAGCTTCCACCTAGGCTGCTGAGAGAGATGGTTAAAACCTTTGTCCTGCAAGAGTGTCTTGATCTGTGACCTATAAATATCCCTTCCTTCATTTTTGCAGCGCTCATGTTTATAAAGTTCTCAACAAGGCACTGAAAACCCTTAGAGTTTGCTTTACCCAGGGCCTTTAACCAGGTTCTCAACCAAGCCCAGTTTGAAATGAAGAGATGGCAGAAACGTTTTGCTCGAATCAACCAGAGGTAGAAACTTGGCTCTGCTTTTTCCTGGCCTGTAGGTATCTCTTGGCTACCACACACGCTTGACATAATATTCTGCAGTAGCTGTGTTATCCCACAGGCATAGGAAAAAGCAGTATTTGGTAAATCCTCAATGCATTCCAGTTAACATGCTGATGACATTAAGATCACCACAGATGTTCTGCTGGTGTGTTTCAAACCGAGATGCTTCAAGCAGTATCTTCATGTTGTCATAAGACTCCTTCTAATGAACAGAATAGGCTATCAGTATACTTGGTTTGTAATTGTCATTATGGAGTAGGACTGCCTTCAAACTTCTTTGTGGGGAGTCAATAAAGAGGCGCCATTCAGATGGTACATACTCTTGTGACAAACAGTTGAAGAGTCCATTGATGTCATGACAGCAGCACGAACCATCATCAATGAAGAAGGTTGCCAAGTTATGATTTCGTGTTCTGTAGTGATAGACAGTAATAACCTTTGCATGTAAGTGATTCTGCTTAAGCCTTGAAGCAAGAAGGTCTGCTTTGTCTTTTGATAAACTTAGATCACGACGAGATCATTGAGCTCAGTTTGTGGAAAGGTCTCTGGTCTTCATCGCCCAAGTACTCAGGATCGCATGACTCCGGGCTGTAACCAGCTGCACGTTGACCACATTCCTCATCGCCTTCTACAGAAACAAGTTCATCATGTGGTGGTACAGGTACAAGTAAACATGCATCATGAGGATCATTGAGATGATCTAGCGGTTCCCTCCACACCATCGGAGTTGCAAATGACATCCCTGTCTTTCGCCTATTTAGCCAGTAATGGAGTCCACTGGAACAGCTGTTGCAGATGAAATGTGGAGCAAAAGTTTTATCCTGGTCACCAATTGGACAGCCAAATTAAAATTTGTATGTTTTCGGAAGCAATTGGACGATGTTGTGCTCTCATCGCGAATGAACCACAGACATAACAGAAACTGTCTGGATGATTAATACAATCTCTCGGCATCATAATAACTAAAGTTAATTGCAGTTAATGTCATATGTAGCATAAAAATATAGAAAACTGTCGTAAAATCTCGTAATACATATAGGTTAATTATACCAACTATTATGTAATAAGCACCGTCACAAAAACTTGACGTGCTATAGAAAAACCAAAAACAGATTTAAATTCAGCATGGAACGAACTATAAACCCACATAAAATAACCACTGACGAAAATGTCTGTTGACTTGTGTAATTAGTCTTATTTCCACTTACTAATAACTACTAACTTAATTACTAATAACTTTCCGCAAAAATCTTCTATTGGCATTCTGGTATTCTGATTAAGCGACAAGAATCCCAGTAATTTGAATCACGTGACTACTTCACCTGTGACAAGTGATGTGCGAAGCAATAGAAAAAAAGCAGACGTTATCCATAATGTCTTCCCACTAATGTTCCAATTATAAAGCTGTCCATACATTCCTGTGACTGCACTGTGCACATACACGCTCTCATGTGTACTGTGTATCTACCACAGGAGTCTATGGACCGCTATTCCAAGTGTATCACAGTGGACACTAGTTGAAGTAACGCATATATTGCTGAAGGGGACAGAAAAACTTCCTTGCTTCCTTTTGCATTTCTGAAAATAAGCATATTATATATGTGAGATTTAGCCGGAAGATGCGCACTATATCAGACTTTCAATCACGATTATGAGGAAACGTTAAGCTGCTATGGTTTTCAAAGCTTTTCCACAGCTTGAAAAGGCTTGTTGCCAGAATGTTCAAGTTATCTCTTATTTGAATCACTGAAGACAAAACCAATGGTGATGAAAAAACTGACATTGTAGATAACAAACAAACAAACGGTCAAAAACAAATCATCACCATCAATTATCACGAATCCATGTCCTTCGGTTTCAATTCCGTTACCAATATCAACATCACTGTAACTATTATCGCCGTCATCACCGTAATCTGTATTTATCGGCAGGTTGTCGACTGATCCCGAGAATCTTATACTGTACATTGTTTTGTACGGCTGTTGGTTCTGTGTCTGACGATGCTGGTGAGGTGGATATATGTGTCTGTGTGAGCACGAACTCCCATCCGTAATGCTTTCCTGCGCATGCGCGCTCTCACGTTACGGTTCACTGTTACGAGCACAAGCTTTCGTTTACATGTTGCAATACAGTGTATCTGAATTTTAGATTTCTTAACCTTCATCAGCGTCTTCGCAACAGTCTTCTGTTCTCAGTGATATAAGTTTTATAATTGGATGACATCAGGATATTACAAAATTCGCCACTTAAGGTGTGAGCTGTCTGCTCTGCTGGGCCGTGCTGTGTTGTGTCGTGCTGCGCTACTATGTCGTCACTAAAGCGCAGTAGCAGAGGTAAACAGAGTAAACGCTCATTGTTCACTACTCCTGTGTCGTCCCAAAAGCAACCCAAGAAACCGAGGCAAAACCTGGAGGGACAGGTTACGAGTGCAGATGGAGAAATTGAAAATGAACTCTCTCCGTACTCCGACAATGACATCGATACGGGAGACTTACATGAACGCATTTTGACGCGTGTAAACCAAGCGCTCAAGGGCTCGACATGCCCAGCAGCTCCTGACATGGAAGCGACATTCCTGCGGCAAGTGGTGCCGGCATTGGTCACTGCCGTTGCTGTCGCTGTTGCAGAGTCCATTAACCGCCACCTTGCTCAGAGTGCCTTGGTTACCAAGAGCTATGTAGACGAGAGACAGACCAAGATGTTAAATCTACTCCAGCAGAATGTCCTACGTCTCCGGTATCAGAATGACAGACTTGAGGCCTACACACGGCGTGAGACGGTTAGAGTTGCAGGCCTACCTGAGACTGTTGATGAGAACCTGGAAGAAAAGGTTCTCAAGTTGTTCGCGGACACTGGAGCTACAGTACGACCGGAGGATATCTCGACAGTCCATCGTACTGGCTACAAGGGGCGTGGGCCGAGTGCTGTGATGGTCAAATTTACGTCCAGGCGTAAGAAGCAGGAAGTGATGTCGAAAAAGAAATCCCTGGCCACCATGGCGCCGTACAAACAGAAAGTCTACATCAACGAGGACATGATCCAACTGGGCGCCAGACTCTTCAAATATGTCAAAAGCCTGGATAGTGTCGAGAGGGCTTGGTATTCGGACGGGAAGATCCGGTGAAAGAAGAAGAGGTTACCCGGTGCTACAGTGCCAGACACCGATCGTCCTGTGATAATAGAGTCACCCGATGACCTGTTCAAACTAGGTGTCGACGACATCGACTATGAAAAGCTTGGGTTGTCTACGTTCTTGATGTGTTAGGACATTCCGGGGAACAAGCACACAGCTGGTAACCTTCGTTTGTGTGACGAATGGTGCCCTGAGTATCCTCGACACACTGCAGTCATTATCACCACTACACGCAGTGTCACTTGCACCGGTAGGTCTCCTGGTGCCATTAATGGCGCTGCTCATCAGCTTGTAACTGGTAAGTACTTTACCGCGAAGTCGACTGCAGACATGAATGATGTACAAGGTGTACAAACAAGTGAGTGGGGTGGAGTGATTCGTGCACCTGGTGAGCTTGGCGATATTGCCGTTGATGGCAGTGTGTCAGGATCGGTGTCGATGCCTGACAGTGGCACAAAAGAGAACTACGGCTGTGTCATAAAAAGACACCAGGGGTGTAGCACAAGGTTCGAACTCGAACACAGTGCTACAGGCATCCACAGCGGTGCATATGGTGAACTGCAGTTTCCCGATCCCTTGGCTAATGATGTGCTGGTTGCGCACGTGAGATGTGTAGAAACCGCTGACGGGTTGCAAGCGATAGAAGGCGTCGCTGGTGTCGAGGCTGCAGAGGTCGTGGAATCCGGTAATGGAGTGAGTGATGCTGTAGATGCTGATTCGATTGCCGATGGGCTGAACGCGATAGGAGGAATCGATGGGATCGATGTTGTAGATGCTGTAAATATCGTAGAAGCAGTTAATGGTGTAAATGATGTTGCAGATGTTGTAGATGCGATTGCCAAGTCCGCAGGAACTGTTGAGATTGATGATGATGTTCTAGCTACTCTTAGTCAAAATGACATGGCTGTAGACCGTGCGTGGTCCACGACCAGTTCCCTATGCGTGTGTAAACAAACTGTTAAAAGTGCTATAGATCATGCCCTAAGTGATCGAGCGAACGGAAGTAGCGAAACTGAAAGTGTGGTGAAAGGAACTGCCTTAAGTGCAGTAGACAGGGTCTCGAATGACGATATGAATAGAGACAACGAAATGTTGCATAATGTAGTTTCTTGCATCGCACTGAATGTCTGTGGTATTAAATCTAAACTTGTGTCACCAGATATCACTGACTTGATCTCCAATTATGATATTACCTGTATCACAGAAAGTAAAGTATCTGTTACAGACACTTTAGAAATCGAAGGCTTTACATCCTTTTACAAGAATCGAAAGAAATTTAGTAGGAAATCTGGTGGAATCCTCGTTCTAATTAAAGATTGGCTATTACCTTTTGTTACTGTTTACGAAAACATGAAAAACTTTGCCCTGATTAGTGATAAAAACAAACACTTGTACTCTTGTATTGCCGATCCGCTTTGTAATCATGCACTATTCTTTAAAATCGATAAGAAAGTATTTGGTCATGACACTCTTTTCATTGGTGCATACATCAAACCCGAGTCATCACGCTATAGAAATGTCGATGTGTTTGCAGAACTAGAAGATTCTTTTTGCGCTTTAAATATTGATCGTGTGTGTTTACTTGGTGACCTAAATGCTAGGACTGGCCAAGTAAATGAAATCCTTTGTGAAGAGAAATGGTGTAATTTTGAGGCGCCAGCCCAGCCTAACGTTTTCGCGACTATGATCCCTAGCCGCAGTTCTCAGGACAATGTTGTAAATAATAATGGAAAGGAGCTACTTTCTTTCTGCAAAGGCAGTCAGTTAGCTATTGTGAATGGAAGAGTGGGCTGTGACGCTGGTATTGGTAAAGTAACCTGTAAAGACTCAAGCGTTGTTGATTACTTTGTAATATCGCAAAATGCTTTTCACCTAGTTCAAGATTTTGATGTGCTTGAATTCGACGAGATGATCTCCGATGTTCACTGCCCTGTCACTATAAAACTCAAGACTAGTGAACAGTATTTAGAAAACCACTCAAACAATGATGCTAACGCGCGAGCAAACAGAGAACACTTTAATAGTAAACCTAGATGGAAGAAAAATTGTTGTAATGATTTTATGTTAGGAATTGACAACAATTTTGTCAGTGAAATTCAGACTGCCATTAATACTTTGGATAATATGACTGCCGACTGTATCACTCAGGACCAGATTGACCACATTGTACATCAAACTAATCTTGTGCTAACAGAAGCTGCCCAAAACCTGCATTTATTCAAGTGTCACCAAAATAATGTAAAGAAAAAGACAAGGACTAGAAATAAACCCTGGTTTAATGTATTTTGTCGTCAATACAGAGCAAAGTACCAAAGAGCAAGATGGCTAGCAAAAAATCAAAATAACACTAATGCATATAAAAATAGATCACACGCTGCTCGGCAGTATAAAAATGCTTAAAAAGAGAATTTAGTAAATATAAGAAATCACTGGTCAAAAAGATCCGTAAAACAAAAAGTACTGACCCTAAGACATTTTGGAGATTATTAAATAAAACTAGTGATTTTAAAAATATGCAGGGTGAACCATCCATTGAAGTCTTTTATGATTACTTCAAGAAATTGAATGAAGGAGAAGTATCAATAGATGACAATGACAATTACAATTACAAAAATGGTTTGCAGGATAATCCGACACTAGAGAGAGAATTCACAGAGGACGAAGTTATGAAAAGTATCAAGAAGCTAAAAAACAATAAAGCTTGTGGTGCAGACTGCATTATTAATAACGAATTCTTGAAAGCCTCTGCTTCCAAAATGATATCACTGTATACTTCCTTGTTCAATCTGATATTGCGAACGGGTAAAGTACCCAGTAGCTGGTCTATTGGAATAATTAAACCTATTTTCAAAAATAAAGGTAAAATCGATGATCCCAATAAATATAGAGGTATTACCATTTTGAGCTGTTTCGGTAAACTTTTTACAAGTGTACTAAACAATAGATTGACTGAGTTTATTGAAGATAATAAAATTATAGGACCAGAGCAGACCGGCTTCCGAGCTGGATTCTCTACTACTGATCATGTGTTTACCTTGCATCTGATTATTGAGTTACTGCTTTTTAGAAAAAAACGTCTGTATTGTGCTTTCTTGGATTACTAGAAAGCTTTTGACAAAATCTGCCATTCATTCTTATGGGAAAAGTTACTTGTATACAATATTAGTGGGAAAATTTTAACAGTAATACGAAATATGTACGCTAACGCAAAATCCTGTGTCCTTGTTAATAATGTTATTTCTGACTATTTTCAAACCAATAGTGGTGTCAGACAAGGAGAAAACTTGTCTCCCTTACTTTTTGCTCTGTTTTTGAATGATCTAAAGACATATCTCGGTAACAAAATTGACGGACTTGTTAGCCTGGCCCAGGAGGCCATTAGCGTTGATATGGAAAGCCATGAAGTCGATGCACTATTTTCCTTGTTTGTATTACTAAATGCTGATGATACTGTAATTTGTTCAGAAAGCCCACAGGTACTACAGACAGCCCTCAGCACTGTGTTAAATTATTGTAATCACTGGAAGTTAAAACTGAATGTTAGTAAATGCAAAGTAATTGTTTTTTCCAAGGGCAAAATTAGAAATATACCTGAATTCTATATTGGTAATGAAAAACTGGCAACTGTCTTTGATTTCACTTACCTAGGCATAAAACTTAATTACAATAACAAATTTGCTGTCATCCAGAAAGATCTATTCGACAGAGCATCTAAAGCAATGTTCTCCCTAATTAGAAGGTGCCGTTCCTTAATGATACCTATTGATATGATGGCTGACTTGTTTGATAGCATGATTCTTCCAATATTAACATATGGATGCGAAGTCTGGGGCTACCAGTTGGGCGGGCTACCTGCAAAACTCCAGCTAAAATACTACAAAACTATCCTGAAGCTAAGAAAATCTACTCCTTCTGCTATGGTTTATGGCGAACTCGGTAAACTTCCAATTGATATTTGCATTAAAAGTAGAATGTTGGTGTTTTGGAGGTCTTTGTGCCTGCCTGATGCCCAGACTAAACTTTCAAGCTTTATTTACAGACTAATGTTTAAATTACATATAATTAAAGGGTATAATTTTGGGTATGTAAATGCAATTAAGACGTTATTACAGAACCTAGGGCTAAATTGGGTGTGGTTGTCCCAGGGTACCCTCCCGTTCACACAAGCTTGGTTTAAAGAAAAGGTTAAAACATGCCTGCGCAACCAATATATACACCAGTGGTACATAGTCATTGATAATAATGAAATATATTGGAATTATAGAATGTTTAAAAATAAGTTTTGTACTGAAAATTATTTGACCTTACTTCCTGAAAGCTTGGCTGTCCATTTCGCTAAATTTAGGACTATTAATAACAATTTAACAGTTAATGTCAATAGATTTGAAGGAATTCCTAGAAATGAATGTGTATGTGTTAAATGCGCAAGCGATATTGGAGATGAATACCACTATATTTTGTGCTGTCCTTTTTTCCAGGAACATCGTAAGAAATACATAAGTCCTTTCTTTTATCAGCACCCTAATTCTGTAAAGTTTGATATCCTGTTTAATGTTAAAAACAAGAACAAACTGACAAATGTAGTGAAATTTATTGCTGTTATAACGAAAGAACTGAGAAATGCCAATAGTTAAGCGAAATGCTGTACAGTCATCATTGTATGCTATGTACCATGTCTTGGGTTTTACTCTTATTTTATGTTTATTTATTTGTTTGAATTCTGTTCTCCTTCACCCTATCCTACATGTTCCCCTATCCCCTTTGTCTCTCATACCCCATCTGGGGTCCAGAGATAACAAATAAAGTTTCAAAGTTTCTAAGTCAAATGCGCGTGCCTAGTATCTCGGGTATGACATGGTTATGTGAGTCTCATAATTTTTTTTTACCAGCTTCCGCCCGCAAGGAAACTTTCCTCCTTGATGTAAATCTTGACAGACAAAACGTTCCCCTTTTAGATCAACCGATATGTTTTGTCTTGTTGTTGTTCTTGTTTGTGGTGGTGGTGGTGGTGGTGAAGTGTTATGTCACGCCCAAGCAGCGTGGTGTAAAAGATGATTTCTGACTGTACTGATGAAGAATGTTGATGTGTGCACGTTTTTTGATACTAAAATCAGCTAATTTGTTTTTAGGCTCCAGAACTAGGACTGGTTGGCCCGGTGTCAGTATAATGTGACTGGGTGGGACTGAGGCCCGTGTTGTGACATCAGTCCCACGTGTGGCAGCACGTAAACTTTGCCTAAGCAACACCGTCCTGATATGCACATAGTTTGCGGCTGGACGTTAAGCAACAAATATCCCATTCCTCTTTTAGACTGAATTAATGTGTGGGTACAACAATACTATTACAAGATAACTATGTGAAAGGATAATCGAGTGAAATAGGACCTACACAAAAAAGAAAAGAGGGATAGGGAAAATTTCTTGCTAGACGCGAGTTATGTTTTGGAAGTTAATTATATCGCGAGTCAATATACAGGAAGGAGGTGTGCGTCGACATCGAACCCAGATTCGTCTCAAACAGTTATATTTCGCACAGTAAGGTGAACTTCCGCAACAGTGTAGGCCTATACATCTGCGTGGAGCTTGCTGTTCAATTATAACTAGACCCTACCGGCGTACGTCTCACAGCAGTCGTTATTTTCCACGAGAGACGCTGTCTAGTCCCTCCATGTGTTGAGCGTCACAAGAAAGGACCAATCCAAAAATTTCTGTGCTCTATGTATTTATCTACAAGAACTGCAACTGTGTCCAGGAGTAAGAAAAAGCGGTGACACTATAGACATTTCAGCTATCGCACGACCTTGAATCCTCCCCCCCCCCCATGCATCCATTTATCTGTCTTGAAATAAATGTGTTGTCTTCTGTAGATAATATTTTTCTTTTTGTCTCATTCAAGTCGGAGCAGCAAGCTTCCGTTCCAGGTGCCTTGGTTTAATGTCTAATACGATTTTGTGGGTATAGGATAAATGCTTCATGCAGACAAGTTACTATGTAACAACGAAGAGAACTTGGTCAAATGAGACTTAGGAAGTCGAGGTATCGGGACATGGTCCCTTCTTCAGGACGCCACAAACAGTTAAGTAATAAATTTTTAAAAATCACTGATCACTTTTAAAACCACTCAGCTGACAGAGATGCTGGTCATGCACGGTCGATGGACAGGAGGAAAGTGAGGGGAAGAAGTGCAGGGAAATAAGAGTGCGTTAGACCACCAATCAGTAGGGAGGAGGCCTACAATCAATAGAAAGGTGTGTCGTATAGGGGCAGGTGAAAATGGAGGGGGTAAGGGTAAGGGAAAAGGATGTGGGGGCTGTTACAAATGGAAACAGGAGAGTGCAGGGTAGAGAAGAAGTGGGTCGAGGGGGAGGTTGGTGTTTTAATTTCAGTCCCTTTGGGGACATGGTGCCGAAATTGGAAATAAAATGAGATTCTGTTTTTGCGGTCTATGGAGTCTCCTGACTTTTGCCAAATTACACAGATTTTTATGTTGTCCAGAGTGGGCGGTGGAATGTTGAAGTGTCTGCAACTGGAAAGTTTCTCTTATGTCGCAGTCACCTGTTTCCTTTCCTTTTACAAGTTACTATGATAATAAAAAGGAAGAAAGAAAGAACTTTAGAATAAATGGAAAAATCAGTCCTTAACTATTTCTGTAAATCATCAGTAAGACCACTTGCTGAAGACGCCTGCTGCTTTTTTCATGAATCTTTATTTTCTGTTGTCGGGAACACGTTTTTCACACATCACGTGCGCACGCAAAGTCACACACCCAAGTGTGTTCTTTTACAACCTTCACTCGACCCCACAACGCCTAATATATAACGACACTGACAACGACTCTCATTTTATAACAACGTCACTCACTCCACAGGCAATTAACCTTTCCACTGCTGACTTTATAAACTGAACATACAAACCTAACACTTATGAATAGAAAACAGTAATTTTTACTTAACTTACTACGGTGAATCCACTTCTTCAACACTAAAGACGTTTATAGTGCTCGTTTTTGTTGGAGTTAAAATTCTGACTCACTCACGCTTTAGGCATGGCACACGATTAATCCATAGTTTTCTAATTCACTTAACATATAGTGTAGGAAATACATTAAAAGTGTTTACGCAATAGTTATTTTCAGTATTTTATTGTTTTATTAAGATCCATTATGGAGCATTATCAGCAGTTATTTTGTCATATAGGATGTCTCTCATAACTGGTAAACTTTGTTTTAAAAAAGTCCTAAACCACAATAAATTAGTTCATCACCATATTTATACCCCAACAACAACAACAACAACACACCTTGTCAATTATTCATTCTTCTGGAAGACTTTTCAGGTCTTGATAAATTGATCTGAAATCAATTGTTCACAAGATATATTTCAGAGTACACATTTCTATATCACTAAAATAAGTTCAAGTAGAAAATAACTCTTTCTAAAGATGATGATATAAAAGCAACAGATTCGGAAATCGCAAGCAGTAACACGAGTCCAATGCCAGCAGTAACACATACAATAAGCGAAACATTGGAGCCACCACTGGAGTCTGGTGTGCCTGGTAACAAACAAGGATAAAACATCAAAATGCTTGCCAAATCATCAACGTAAACATGGAAAATATTTTCACATACGCAGACTTATATGCTTATACATATATAAGCAAAAAAGGTGATAGAACTGAAGATCGGTTGTATAAGCTATTTTACAATTGTTACCAAAAGCAAATCTGGCGATGTCGGGGTCCGGCAGTGACTTTTATCTTACTAAAGGCCAGAGTTTGATAATTAAAACTGACATATCTCTATCTCCTACAGCAACATCAATGTTCCCGACAAAACAAAATATGATTTAAAAAAAAATGAGATATCATGCTTAAGACATAAAGAAAGGAACTGAGAAAAGTTGAAAGAAGGATAGAAAAATAGAGAGAAAAAAAGAAGAAAAAGCCCAGAAACAGCTTTCTGTGGAATTACTTGAAGATCACACGAAGATCGTTAAAAACAGTAAGCTGTAAGACAAGGTTTTCAGCAAAAATAAAAAATAAAAAAGCAAAGCACAATGGACATTACATCCAAAACCAGTTAATATTTTCAATTATACAATGTATATAACAGTTCATTTTTTTTCTAAAGACATTTCCTCATTTAAGGTTATAACTGATAAATTAGTGCAAGCTAAATACTAGCACAGAATAAGACTTTGTTCTTTAGGATAAAACACAACAGAAACAGGTAAACACGCATACACTAAAATTAAGGTCTGCAATGAACATTAGGAGGCACGAAGAGATAAAAAGAAATGAGAGATATGTGACTGTTCTTTCGGCCCGCTCTTTGCTACGTGTTTGGGTACGGTAAGCTCCCTTGGTAACGTGCGTCTGCGTACGGTTATGTTGAGCGTGCCAATGCCCTTGCTGGAGTTATACCTTCCTATCTTACTGGGGGTTTTGTAGTCTGGAATTTTAAAAAGAATTAGGGAGAATGCTTAAAACACAATGACACCCCATCAAAAGCAGATCTGCACTGCCATTGGGAGTGGCCCAAGCCCCAGTCAACGCATATCTTCACTGTGAATTATGATTTTTCAAAACGTATCCACTAATCGTTTAAGGGAAAGAACTGTTGCAATCGAAAGCTGAATCATTTCTTCACGAGTTGCTTCCCTTTTCTGTGTTTAAACTGCCGCGACCGGTTTCTGGTAGTAATTAAAAGTGAGTGTCAGTACATGTGGTCTGTCACTTGAGAAATGCTAGATTTACTCTTCAAATTACACGCTGAAGAGCAAAATGATATTGTTTCGCAAATTTACTGTGATAAAGTGGATGAAGACAAGAGTATTTGTGCCTGAAAGACCCAAGAAAGTGATTACGAAGAGAAAAACGTGCGAGCACGTAGTAAACAATGTCGTGACACTGTGTACAAGGACTTTTTGATTTCTTCAACTTCAGTTGTGTTTCCATCAAAGGATTTTACAAATTATGGAACATGGTCCAAGAAACACGGTAAGAAATGAGTTTTCTTTTATTATTGTAGTTAGTTAGCAATTTTAAATAATGTTTTTATTGTTTTGGGGGATTTTTTAATGAATTTTTGAAAAAAGGCTAAAACTGCTGCGGCCACAGGGACGGTTCGAGCTACGAAGGCTGCGTCACGATTGAGTGTTTTACCAGTACCCTTGCTGGAGTTATCTTTCGATAATTTAAGCGCTCTGTCCTCATTTGTTCTTTATAAATATGTGACTGTCTTTTCTTCGTCCTGTTCATCCTACTTGCTTGGCACTGACAGACAGGCCACTTATTGAACTCAAATCTTTCCCTTCTATTTGTTTTAAAAGACTGCGTATCGAGAAGCAAGTGGAACGATTCGTATTGTACTGACTTTTGTGTATGTGTGTATTCTGAACACTGGATTCGAGGTAATGTAAGTACAGAGCTCTAACAACTTTTTTAAATAGAAATTTTAATAAGGATAATCGATAGGATATATATGTGACCAGCGTAAATGTTATACTTGATAGATGTCTTTATTGTTAAATTGGTTCGTTTAATCTCCTTGTATTAAAGGTGGAAACGGACTGTTGTCTCTTATTATGTCTTGGTTGTGAAGGCATCATTACAAACTGTTCTTGGGACCCTAAGAACACGCGTGATCACCGACTTTCCGGGGTTAAGTCTGCGGAAGTCGGGGCAGATCATGACAGGCGGGTTCCCGCTGCATGTGTTGTCAAAAGTAATTAAGGGTGCATTCAAAATTGATTGAGGTTCTCCTGTATGGCAATGGAAAGACTGCCGCGTAAGACGTATAACAAAGTTTTGTATAAGTTGGATCTCGAGAAGCGTAACTGGGCCTATTTGTAACAATCTTTTGTGTGTAAACGGGTTTGTAGTGGTGTGATTACAGCAGGGAGTTGGGAATGTTAGCGCATTCCTAAGGATATTCTAACAACGGCTTATTGATTCCTTCATGCAAAACTGGCACTCTGATTTAGAAAAATGTGATCTGTTAGAAATCTATGCTTCCTATAAGAGTACACCAGCTGAGATGTTTCAGAGATGTTTATATAAGATTCAGATTTGCAATTTCAGTCCCAGCGACACATAACCTACGATATAGTAAGGACGTATTACCGCAAGACCTGGCCAGTCCATTATGTAAATATGTAATCGAAAAGAAAGCCTATGTTCTTTTCTTTTGCAAAGTTTATAGCAAACAGCTAGAGATGCGGGTCTTAGGTGAAAGGTCAGATAAAACCATTGAGCAAATCTCGCGCTTTCTGTACAGAGATTTTATGCTGGGCGATTCCCGTTTAGATACACAACAATAAGACGTTAATTAATCTCAATTTCTATTGATGAACCACGCCACCCCTGTACTCAAGCCCATAACAGATAATGGCTTCTTGTGACACGGCTTAACACTCCAACATGAAGGAATGTTTCACTCCAACATGAAGGAATGTTTATCCGTTTGTTTCTCACTGTTAATGGCACTGGTGTTAAGTTTGATGTGTGTTACATTTGCGTCTATGTTTCTGTTGCATACGTGAATTGTACTATAACACCCCTTGATGACGACTTATTGGTCAAATCAATAAAGAATCAAAATCAAAATCAGATTTCTCTCTCTCTCTCTCACACACACACACAATGGTCTAAATGAAGGTTAAGTATTAAGCAAAATCAAGGATAAAGATTAGGGTATTTCTGTCTTCATTGCAATATTAATTTACATACAAATTACAAAAGTAATGACCTTTGATACAGAAGTACATTTGTAGTCTTTACAGTCAGTACACAGAATTAACACATTCCAACAATCTGCTACACACGGTGGAAATTGTTTGTTGCAGTGAAATAATCTCCATGTAAAACAGTCGACACACAGTCAGGACACAGTCTGTAACACAGTTTTTTTTTGGTCACGTGCACACAGTGTACGTCATGTTTGTGACGTCACGACGTTATAATGTAAAGACGTGGTGATGGACTGAAAGAAGAAGAGAAGGAATAACGAAGGCGGGTGTTGGTGGAAGAGAGACAGACACAGACTACAACAGGTGACAGGTGTGTGAGTGTTCAGGTGGTTAGCGGTCAGGGGAGACAATCACAAGTTGTGACGTACACCGGGACATGAAGTGAAGTCGGTCTGTGTACCCATCAACATCAAGATCCACACAGACGACGACTTTTCTCTCCAGACCACGAACACGATGTCCATCCGCCACCCACACCACGTCACTACGGGCCGTGGCCACGTCCTCAATATCATCATCTCTCATCATCCGAACTGGGATACCCGCTTTTCTCAGCCCCGTCACCATACCCGGCTTTGCTCTGACGTCTATCCACGACACCACCAACATGTCTCTCCACTGTAGGGGTGGTGGTGTTGTTCTGCTGTTGATGGTGGTGACGGTGGTAGATGTTGTGGTGTTCACTGTTAACATTCAAAGTGAATTCTTTTGTTCAGTCACGTGTCACAGACACAACGTTCACAGGCACAATGACGTCATGACGTTATGACGCAAAATGTACGCACAGGCAAACAAACGGACAAAGACGTCATAAGCCTATGACGTAAACTGTGCGGACACGCACACCAACACACTGTCTTCTTTGTCTGAAAAAGGTTGTCACGTGACTAGTTACTACATGACTTGTTGGTTGTTTATCACGCTATTTATTTTCATGTGTTCAATCTCCCGTCACCACACGTCACACTACACACTATATACACACCTGTACCCGGACCACGGAGACTGTGTAGGAAGCTGGCCACCTCACGACCGCACGTCACGCAATCATCTGGCCAGTTACCTCGGTGACCCTGACCTCGGTGATAGAGTCGTCTGAGTGGCGGGCCGTCTGTGTGGTCGGCCACACCACGCTCACTGTACGGCATGACATCACGTGACTCAGTGATTTCCCTGTCCTGCTGAACTTCCCTGACGACGGCCGGCGGAGAGCGGAGGGGTCTGGTTAAATATTCCACGTGCCAGGCGGCGGATGCGTATCCATGGTAATAACTTGCCCCCCAGAGATGGAGACCCGGAACTTGTCTCAGCAGCTCGTCACAGAAAGTCTGGAAGGAGTCTGACTCCCTGTCACAGTCATGAGTGTCACAGAGGACAGAGAGACACGTGTCAGCAGCTTGTCACAGAAAGTCTACAGTGTTACACAGACGATGAAGATACACGTGTTACACTGTGTTCTGTCAATGACGCTCGTGCTTGTGTTCGTCTAAAATGTATCATCGTGTGAAGCTACCACAATGCCGCCGTGTACGGCTTATAAGCTGCATGCAGCATAGGCCACGCTTACGAGCGAATGCGGGAAATAAACGATGCAACTTTGACAATTTATTTTTGGAGAATCGCTAATCGTCTAAGGTAAAGAACTCTTACATTCGAAAGCTGAATCATTTCTTCACGAGTTGCTTCCCTTTTACTACGTTTAGATCGTTTTCGACCACAATTCCAAGCGAGTGAAAAATGGCTGTGTTGTGTTTATCCACGTGCTTTGTCTCTTGAGAAATGCTAGATTTACTCTTCAAATAATGCGCTGATGAGGAAAATGACATTGTTTTGGAAATTTACTGTGATAAAGTGGATGAAGACAAGAGTATTTGTGCCTCAAAGACACAAGAAAGTGATTAGGAAGAGAAAAACGAGCCAGCACGTGTTTACAAATAGTATTGAGACATCTGTATAAGGAATGGCGAGGACTTTTTGATTTCTTCAACTTCAGTTGTGTTTCCATCAAACGATTTACAAAATTATGGAACTAGGTCCAAGATACACGGTAAGAAATGAGTTTTCTTTTATTATTGTAGTTAAATAGCTAGTTTAAATAATGTTTTTATTGTTTTGGGGGATTTTTTTATGAATTTTCGAAAAAAGGCTAAAAATGCCCCGTCACCCGAGGACACTACTCTAGGTAGGATTGTACGTCGCGTTTGAGTTAATGACGTCACCACACGTGCTAAAACCATGACGTCAAACACGTCACACACTTACCCAAAAACTTCATCAGCGATGACGTACAGCGACCCTCTCCTCGCCGCCAGTGACAAGTATATCACGGCGTTCTCTCTCCCTTTCATTGTATAATAAGAGATAATATCTCTGGTATAATTAAAATCATCCTCAAACTCGTACTGCAGGAGGTGAGGCTGTCCGGGTGATGCCACTGACGTCAGCTGCGTGTCGACAATCTGCAGCAGCAGGTGGTACAACATGCTGCACGCTGCACGACTCCCCAACCAAGAACTCACAATGTGGACGTCGTGGCCACATCTCAACCATTCTGTTGCCTTCACCAGCAACACCACAGATTTACCTGTACCGGGCGGGCCGGCTACAAAGACTCTGGGACGTCCCGTGTTGAGCAGGTCAAGTTGCTCTGGGAACAGAGTTATTTGTGCAGCATAGCACTCTCCCGTCATTGACACGGCCTGACCCAGGGTCTTGACACACAGGCGTGGGGGAGATGTACATGGCACAGTCACTGTTGTCGCCGGACCACAGAACCTGCAACAATCACATTTGTTTCTTTTTACATAGTACTTATAGGTAAGATTTAATGTGGTATATGAAAAACTATGATTTTGATACCTAATCTCTCCTCTCTAAATGTATGCAAGCAGGCTTATCGCAGTGTTGTTTTTTAAGCCTTATTTGTTACTTATTTATAGACTTTTAAAATATTTGCTCTAATATCGTTTGATGATTTATATGTCCTCATTTGTTCTTTAATATTTGCTCTAATATACAGGATTTTAAAATACTAGGTGTTTGAATGCTGATTTCGTGCTTTTTCTTATGTTATACAATTAATTCCAGAAGAAGATATTCAAAATTCTTTCTGATATCCCCACTTCATTCCCCTGACAGTCACCCCGACCACAAAACTATTCAGTGTTACTTTCACATAATGTCGCTGTACAGAGCAACAACTACATGAAATAACTGACAACTAAAACCTATCTGTCAGACCTGAAAGCCGACTTCCTTTGTCGTTTTAAACACAGAGACTCTTTGTTTTGTGATTTCAACTCTATTCTTACGTAAAAACATTTGGAAGCAGTCGCCATCTTGTCAGACGTCAGCAAGCAACGTGTGTCGGATTCACACAGACTCAAAACTCTGTCTAGTAGCTTACCAACCAGACGCCCGGCACTAGAGGGAACAGTACAGTTATAGTATATAATGGTAGAGTAAGAGATAAGACCGACGCGCAGACTTACAGACACGCAGACATACAGGCGCGAGCACACAGAAGCAGTACACACACGCACCCGTGAACACCAAGACAGAAAAGCTGACCGAACACATCACTACAGTCATAAATTCAACAACAGCAGGTGGAAGCAACAAAAAATATGAATATGCAGGTCAGGTTTGGTGGTCCAAAGAAAGTGAAACGGCTGTAACAAATAGAAAACGAAAACTAAAAATATGGAGAAAAAACATAAAAATGTTGAAAAGCTAGCATATGTAAGAGCTAAAGCAGTACGAAAGCTACAATTCTAAAAGCCCAAAGAGACGAATGGCACTAAATCTTAGCGCAAACTTGAATGATAGCTGGAAAAAAAGACTTTTAACCAAGGCCCAATGATTTCCATGCCAACCCTGATAAAAGATAAACAAAAATTTGAAACAAACATAGAAAAAGCAAATCTGTTGGTAGGAAAATTCCAGGAAGCAAGCTCAAATGACACCTTAGACCCCAAATTTAAGATACACAAAGAAAAAGCGGAAAGGAATTGTGTGACCCCGTTGAACAAAGAAGACCCTTGCCAATTAGCCTGTGAAATTTCTATGAACGAACTAGAACAAGCACTAAAGTTCAAAAAGCAAAGATTGGGTCCAGGCCCTGACATGATAACATACCAAATGCTCAACCCCTCCCCCCCCAGTACAAAACAGTTAATGCTAGAATTATGTAATGAAATATTTGATCAGGGAACCTTTTCCAAATCTGTGGAAAGTGGTCCCCATCCCCGAACCTGGAAAACAGCACCCATCTAGTTACAGACCCATAGCACTCACATCATAGCCTGGAAAAGTACTAGAAACAATATTTAAAAATAAACAATTTTTTGCCAGACTAAAATATACTCCTACCACAAAAAAATGGATTTCAGAAAAAAGTACAGTACAATGCACCACCTTACAGCCTTACAGCAAAAGATACTAAGACAGAAAAAAGAGTAAACTTATGGGGAGTGTTTTTGGATATAGAAAAGGCATATGACATTCTCTGGCACGAGGGGCTGATCCAAAACTGTACCAAACAGGCACTCGTACTAAAGTAGTTCAACTCATAAATCCTTGATGTCAGACCAGAAAATCAAATTAAGAGTACAGGATAACTCCTCCAAGAGGGAAAACTAGACAATGGAGTACCACAAGGAAGTGTGCTAAATCCCTTACTCTTCAACTTTATGATTGCAGAACTCTTAAAATGCAGCAGAAAAATCCTTTCTAGTTATCTCTGATTCACTTTCGGCACTCCAGGCACTCCAAAACCAGTCTCACAAAGAATGGACATAATATACCACCTTCTAATTGTCCTAAGTTTCATAACATGAGAATTCAAATAAACTTTCTCTAGGTACCATCGCATGTAGGAATCCAAGGAAACGAAGAAGCAGATAGACTGGCTAAGTTAGCAACAACAAAAAAAGACAATCCGACCACAAACGTCATCCAGATAAATGTACCCATTTCAGAAAAAGAGAGAGCCATTAAATCAGTTATAAAAATACAGTTGGATAACAAGTATAAAAAGAAGCCAAAGGCACCAGGAGAGAGCTAGAAGAACTTCCGAGTAACGAGCTCACACTGTTTCACTCCAACAGAGCCAACCAAAGTAAAATAGCTAGAATGAGACTCAATGGAGAATACCATCTTATTCGTAAAGACCCGGTGACCTGCAGCTGTGGGGACTCCTCATGTCCTGCTTGAGTGTAGCTTGAGTGTAGCCTAAATAGCCAGGAAAGGGATACACTTAGAAATGCTCTGCACAATGTAAACCTTAACTTCAATCTAAAATCGTCTCTAAATCCTCCCAAAAAGATAAGACAGTACATAACGGATCTGACAGCGCAGGTAGTAAACGCCCATATTGACGTTAGATATATCTGAAATAAAAAAATAATAATAAGGGGGAAAACTCCATTAAATTACACCAAGTAAACTATAGGACAAGCGAGTATTAAAAAGTTGGAAAGTTCAAATCCTGGTTTGGCCAAGGATTCTTTCCTGGAGTTAAACATTGTGACAACTCCATTCGGCCATCTTCTGAACATTAAAACTGCCTGTCCGCACTTGGCATCCTACTGCTGCTATCAGTCTGGTGGTTCTTTCAGCGTGTCACCTGTCACTCATAGGTTTGCTTGTTTTCCCCGCCCTTTCTCATCACATTTAGTGGTTAGCTGGACGCTCGCCATTGGTCATGGCAAGTCGCCCTTCTCCACCAAGTCTGACCAGAACTGGTTTAGGCCAGTTTTAAGACGTCAGGCCGTTAGTACTTAAGGAGGGGAAAAACACTTACTGGAGGGCATACACACGGAGCGACACAGGGACACATCGGAGGACACACGGAGAACGGACACTGAGAGAGTGTCAACGTAGGAAGACCACGTGTTAGCCCCCCTCGCCATCTAGCTAAAGAAGTAGAAGAAAAAAGCGCTCCAGCTCTCTTGCAGTTACACAGGGTAATCTGCCGAACGCCTCGACGGACTGACGCATAAAAGGGACTACTGGACGTGCCTTATAAGTAAGGTCTGCTCTTACCTTAAACTTATCTTAGAGTCGGGGACTCACGTTGTTGTAAGATAAGTGGTTTTATCCTGCGGGAGACAGGAGACGTCATAAGCCAAGTGGGCAGGCACATGCCAAAGAGGTGGGACAGAAAGAAGTGCGGTCGTGGGTGTCATAGCTTCTGTGTCGATCGATGAATAGCGTTAGAGCCGCGTATTGCAGTTAAGCAGTAGTTTCGGTAGTGATCAGAGTTGGGGCTCTTGTGTCGGTCACGTATCGTAACTGTGTACTGCAGTAAAGCAGTAGTTTCGGTAGTGATCAGAGTTGGTGCTCTTGTGTCGGTCACGTATCGTAACTGTGTTCTGCGGAAAAGTAGTGTTTCAATAGTGACAAGAGTAGGTGCTCTTTTGGTGGTCACTTATTGATTTAGTTTGATAGCTTTGTTATTGTGTATCGCAGAAGTTGTTGTTGCAGTAGTGACAAGAGTAGGAGCTCTATTGTCGGTCACTTATTGTACGTGTGTAATGAGCGTGATCATAGGCCGTTTTGCAGTTTGATTTCCCTCTTGCATTGATTTGATTATTTCCTTTGTCTGTTGCACGTGGTATGACGTCATCAGGCAGCGTCTTACCCTAGACACGAGCACGGTGATTCTCTGTAAATAATTTGTAGATATATTTGATGTTGTCGAGCCAGTTAGTGTTTGAAATATATGTCGAATAACGGTTCGCTGCAGTTGTGTGTTTTACGAGGGTGGGGGCTCTTGAGCTAGTAGTGTTTTGCCTGTGAGAGACTGAGCGAACGTGTCAGAGTATGAGAATCTTTTCCCTCGGTAGATGTCTCTAGTTGTTCACATTATTTCACAGCGTCGTCACCCTTTGGTTTAGAAACCATTGACCTGAAGCAGTAAGGGTTTTGGTGACGATTGCTAAATTAAATCTATATTTACGAGATTGCCATAAAAGTTGACCAGTAATTCTGAAAAGTCGAAGTCCAATAAGATAAGGTACCGCCCGCCACGTCACACAGCGCATAGCTAATAATAGGACCCCATCCCCCATCCACCATACCGCGAGGAATAGTGCGAAATCACCGCGAGGTGGAAGCACTGTCCTTTTAAATAACCACCACCAACTAACGGATAGGGAGGTCGAGAGGTTAGGAGTTGAGAGAACGATAGGCAAGTAGCAGCGAGGAAGGGTGGAGGAACTTTTGCCCGTGATTCGCGGTCAGGGAGAGAGAAAGCTGCTGCTTTGTTGTTGTATAACAGTCTTTGCCTGGTCTGCACCTTCAACCGGAACAGCGTTAAATACAAGGACTAGACCCACACACACTGGTTTCGTGTTGTGCACATGACGGGAGAGAGAGAGAACTGCTAAGTAGTTTCGACTCTCTATTACACAATGACTGCTTAAGTAAATAACTTACTGGGTTGTATTGAAGACTGTGTTGTCACGGCAATCTCAAGTGTAGCAGCACGTTATGTCATATAACACGACGGGACGTTAAGGAAAAACCAAGCAACCCTTCTAGTGTAAATGAGTCAAAATAAATATATATATATATATGAAAGGCACTTTATGCTTTGCATTTAAACCTAAAAAACAAAATAAGATATTTACAATTTATTAACATACACACATTGTGTTTTGTTTTGCAAAGATTGTTTGAAGTGCCTAGCTAAATATTCCCGCAATAATAATTCTAATTCTAATTCATTCAAAAGAGATGATGTTAAATTATAGACCGTGTTGTAGGTATATGTACATCGATTGTTTGTAGAACTGACCTGGCTACCAGCGTCTTGTAAATGTCACAGGTCATGTGACTGTCAGGCCCAGACACAGCCACACGTCGCTGCCACCAGTTCCCGAGTTCCTTCATCACGTCACTACTGACGTCCCATGGCGTCTGGGGGTCAGACAACTGATCAGAGCACACACACGCACCAGTGATGTCAGCGGGATCTGTTGTTCCCAAACACCGACACAGATCCTGATCAGAGCACACACACACAGACCATTGATGTCAGCTGGAACTGTTGTACCCAAACACCCAAAGATCCTGTTTGAAAAACATTACGTCGCATATTATGATAGAAGATTCCCGTCACAATCGAGTTTAGTGGATTTAAAAAAAAAACTGTTTCACACTTTTGACTCGCGCAACAGGCCATTCGTCCTTACATTTAAGGAAGACAAAATACGCCTTTGAAACGCTATTCTGTATATTAAAACTGTATGAATGACTCAGCAACACAACTTATCATTCTCCGTTTTACCTTCACTTTAGTTCCGTTGATAAAAGGTCTTTCGGGCGGAGCTATTTTCTTTGTTTTCCTAACTTTTCGTATCAGGAATCGAACACGAACAATTCATGCATTTTGAAGATAAATTCTTGATGGTTGATTCCTCATATTCCAGCTTTAGATTAACATGTGATCCGCCTGCGGGATTCTATTAGGGAATACTCATCGGCATTATTTGAAAAGTATGAGATAGATCAAACACACTGTAATCAGGCGACATTCGATCATTTGCAATAGATCTGGGTCTTCCTCTCACTTTCAGATTGTAAAATACCGGCGATTGAATCATTCATTCTCCCACGTTGTACCTCATTATTTAAAACTTTACGACAAGTACGACATCGCGGATCAAGCAATCATCAATGTCTCATATACACACAATATTTCAAACAATATTTCAATCCAAGCAATCATCAATTCATCAAATAGAAGAAGGGGAGGGGGAATATGTAACAGGGTATATCGCACGGCTAACTGGACTGGACACGACTTGTAACAATATGCGTGCCAGGCAGTAGGTAGCAGGTAGGTTAGTGAGGGGCACAGAGTACAGCTTAGAAGAGAACATTCCATCCAAGACACATCTGAGCCTGAACTTAACACTTACCAGGCCAGACGTGACTGAGGGGTCAGACACACCATTTTAAGCCGCACAGCACTCAATAACTATATACAAAAGGGCCGTAACTCCACTCAATAACTAAATACAAAAGGGCCGTAACTACACTCAATAACTATATACAAAAGGGCCGTAACTCCACTCAATAACTATATACAAAAGGGCCGTAACTCCACTCAATAACTATATACAAAAGAACCCTAACTCCAAATCATGCATGGTCCACTAGGGTCACCAAGCATGCAGTTGCCCAACACAGTCACACGTGCAGATTGGAAAAGATCAGAAGTAGACATTTAACACTGATAGATAAACTCTAGTGGGGAAAGGCGACACATGACAAGACTTGAACACGAGATGACAAGACTCAGAGCTACTTTTACTTGGATACGTGGACCCAGACTGATGAAGGGTTATAGTCTGAGGAACATGGGGAGTTACTAGGTTGTAAGCCGGCCCGCCACTTGGACTATCACTGGTGGTTGAATAAAACTTGGATGGACCAAAAGAAAAGATGAGACTGATGGAGTGTTGGAGAAAACTGGTGAACGTTTCAGTGTGGTGAAGGGGCATTAATATAGACTTCGCTACATGGCCCTTTCTGGCGCCGTGACGCGCTACACAACGCTACATGGCCATTTCTGGCGCCGATGACCCGTCCGGCGTCATAACGCTACATTGCTCGTTCTGGTGCACGTGAACACTTCCGCGGGTTTTACAACTCATAATGCTACATAGCTCGTTCTGGTGCCCGTGACCTCTATATCAGATAAATGGGCATAATGTCACAGACTTCCCTTCAGTCGTTAATTTAAAAAGTGTGTCGTCCAAGGATTTTTACTTTGCGTCGAGCTGTCCGACATCGTTTCTTAGCGTACTTGATATAATCACGGGTCCGTGACAGATGCAACCAGAACAGTTCTTTCGAGTGCTTCCGTGGACACCGATAGTATTAAAACCAAGGTACAATACGGTGAATACCTTAAGAAGCTGGGAGCGAAAGTTGGGATGATCTGGCCAGATGCGCAAGAATTCTCGACGCGAAGACTGGGAGCACAGTCAACATCACAGTAGCCCACTGTCAGAGTTATTCCAACTCCAGGAGACACAATGAGCAGAGACATCCAGGCTGGAGATAAAATACAGTGTGCGTTGCAACTGGAAAAAGTTCTTGAACCAAACTCACCGGTTCGCCAGAAAACTGCGTGTATTTCCACCTTACACGCTCCACACTAGGACAGAAGATATTGTGTCCCTTAATCTTTCCCTTCCGTGGAAAATTGTGCACCTAACCTTAGAGGCTTCTACCAAACAACTGTACTTCAAGGCAGTTGAACTATCACAGAGAACCTGGAATGCGTTGTTCTTCTCAGGTTCGTGGGAGTGTCTGACTAGAATCTATATTAGTCTTAGCGTGCCTCTAGATCACGTGACTAATCTACAAAGTATGATTGGGTAAAAATCCTTTTCCACCAAAAAGAATTCAACAAATCGGTTGGATTTCAGAAATCGAAACCGAAATCGTACAATGTTGTGCGATGTAGGTGTCGCTTTCCAGTTGTCGGTGTGATAAAAAAAATCATAAGATAGATCCATCTCATCTCATCTGTCCCGTAGCCGTGGCCGTTGGGGCACCGCTGAGGACATGGTAACCAGCATCTTCCAATGTTGTCTGTCTTCTGTCATTCTCTGGGGGTCAGGGAAGGTCAGGCCCGTCCACTCTTGGATGTTGTTTTCCCATCGTTTTCTCTGCCTGCCTCTCTTTCTTGCTCCTTGTACTGTGCCTTGCAGGATGATTTTTGCAAGTCCTGATGATCTTGATACGTGCCCATACCATTCCAGTTTGCGCTTTTTGACAGTAGTCAGCATGTCTTCATGTTCGCCAATAGCTTGCCCTATGCTGTTTCGCACTGCGTCATTGGTGATGTGGTCTTTGTAGGAGATGTGGAGGACTTTTCTGAAGCATCTCATCTCCATGGCCTTAATTCTTCTCTGTAGATCAGCTGTCAGGGCCCATGTCTCACAAGCGTAGAGAAGAACAGAGATGACTAAGGTGCGCATCAGTCTGATCTTTGTACTGAGGGCAATGTTTTTGTCTTTCCAGATGCTTTTCAGTTTTGTCAATGCTGCAGTTGTCATTGCTATTCTGGCAAGTATTTCTGGTTTGGAGCCTTCATCGCTAACTATGGATCCAAGATATTTGAAGTTGTGGACTGTTTCTAGCTTGTCAGTCTTGATTTTGATGTCAGTGCTGATGCCTTTGGTGTTATTGGTCATCAGTTTGGTCTTTTCTGCATTGATCTCCATGCCATAAGCTATCGATGATTTGTCAATACGCTCAACCAAATCAGCAAGCTCTTTTTCACTGCCAGCCAGCCCATCAATGTCGTCAGCAAAGCGCAAGTTGGTGATTGTTCTGCCACCAATGCTGACTGATCCTTCATGATCTTCCAGGGCATCTGTCATGATTCTTTCTAGATAGATATTGAACAACGTGGGAGATAGTATGCAGCCTTGTCGGACACCAGCAGTAGTCCTGAACCATTCCCCAGTGCTACCATTGAAAAGTACTGCACTGTTGGCTTTGGTGTATAACTGTTCTATGACTTTGATCAGGTTGGCATTGATATTATACAGCTTCATGGTTGCCCACAATGCTGCATGCCACACTCTGTCAAATGCCTTCTTGAAGTCTATGATGACATGGTATAGATCTTGTTGGGGTTGGAGGTATTTCTCACATAGTATCCTCAGATTGAAGATCTGTTCTGTTGTGCTGCGCCCTGCTCTAAACCCTGCTTGTTCTGCCGCGATAATCTTTTCAGCTTGTGGTTGTAATCTCCTCAGTATAATCTTCAACATAACCTTGCTTGGGTAGCTGATCAGACTGATGGTACGATAGTTTTGGGATAGTTGCAAGTTGCCCTTTTTAGGAAGTGTAACAATCAGTGACCGGGTCCAAGGTATGGGCCATTCACCAGTTCGCCAGATCTTGTTGCAGATTGTTGTGAGGGCACTGACCATTACTTCTCCTCTGGCTTGGACCAGTTCTGCTGGGATGTTGTCTACTCCAGCTGACTTGCCCCTTTTTAACGATTTGATTACTGCCTCCACCTCTTCACGAAGTATTGGGGAGTCATCTAGGTTGCTTGGTTCTGCAACATTAAGTACGCATGAGTCTCCTGTGACTCTATGACTGTACAATTCTGTCCATCGGGTGAGGATTTCTCGATGTTCACTGAGAAAACTTCCTGCTTTGTCCTGGATGGTTGGTACTCGTCCTTGTTTTGTGCCTGTCAGGTTTTTCACTATCTGGTATGCCTTCTTTGTGTTATTCCTATGCAGGTGGCTTTCGATTTAATTGCACTGTTCTTCTACCCATTTTTCCTTTGCCCTTTTCATGCGCCTTTTGACCTCCTTTTTGACTTCTTTGTATTTTGCTGCACCTTCTACTGTATTTTTCTTGTTTCTCAGTTCTCTTCTTTTATCACACAGATCAAGGACATCAGCTGTGACCCAAGGTTTCTTAACTGCCCTATGTTTGCCTAGGATCTGGTCGGCTGTTTCAGTCACTGCCGTGTTAAAGGTGGTGATCAGCGTGTCCACATCTGTGTTGTCTTCGGCACCGAGGATGGTCAATAGTGCAAATTTCCCCCCTATCATTGCTTGAAATTCTTTAGCTATTTCTGGCTGTTTCAGTCGTTCGAGGTCAAACTTTCGCCTGGTGTCTTTCATTTTGTTAACCTACTTCCGATGAAGCTGAAAGGTCATCATGACCAGGTCATGATCGCTTCCAATGTCAGTGTGAAAGCTTCTTGTTCTTGCAGTTTTTACACTTGACTGGAAGCGCTTCCGGACCATGATATAATCAATCTGATTTTTGGTGTTCCCATCAGGAGAGTGCCATGTCCATTTTCTGGATGCTTTGTGGTGGCCGAGGGTGTTTGCCAGCAGGAGATCATTATAATTGGCAAATTCCAGAAGCCTTAAGCCTCTCTCGTTGGTCTCTGCATTGGAGGACTGGCCACAGGTTCCCTGCCAGTTCTCGCAGGCGTCTTTTCCCACTTTGGCATTCCAGTCTCCTTGCACAACGATGCCGTCTTTCTTAGGTGTTTGATCTACGACTTCCTGCAGCTGATCGTAGAACTTTTCTACCTCGTAATCATCATGGTCTGATGTTGGGGCATATGCTTGTAGTGTTCTAACATTCCATGTGCCAATGGTGATGTTGTTTCTGGCTCTGATTCTTTTAGGTGGTCCACCAGTAGCATATTGTACACCTCTCCCCTGATGAGTGACAGAAGGCGCGGTCCTTGTTATCCCGGATGAGAACCGATCCGGTATGGTGAAACTTGGGCAGTTAGGACCTGACGGCGCCCATCCCTCTCCAGGTCCCTTAACCACAGCCGAGATCCTCCAACTAGGTGGCTCGCCTTGGTCGTGAACGCGTGGCGTTGAACTTACTTGAAGCTCTTAGCCTGGCCGGTGCCTTCCACAAGGAAGACTTTCGCCCTGGGCTGCCGCATTTACAGCCCGTTTTCTGTTAGGGTGTCCTCCCTTAGCCTTTTCCTCCCCAGGATTGCCCACAAGGCAGTGGCAGACTCGTGGAGGGCGGGAGCGTCTATTTCCCGTGCAAGTCCAACAGAAAGTCCAAGGACTGCCCAAGATAGATCCATAGCGGAGGAAAAAATGCTAGGGTCGGCTTAGTGCATACATAATTGGCGGGGAAGTAAGACTGAGATCACGTACGCAGACATTTCCGTTAACTGTACAAAGAAGGTGAATCCTAAATATTATAATCCAATAACAAGATGTTTGTCTCCTGATTGAAAGTGAAGAAGTTTCATTAAACTACAGTGTGCAGTGAAAGATTGAGTGTAGCACTGTTGTTGGAATGTTAGTGACTGAAATGTTGCAACAGTGTATCTGTCTTGACGGCGCTTGAGTGACGCATCATGTAGCCATTTTTCTTGTCAGGAAAGCACAGTGATGAAGGGATGGTTTCATGTCAGCACGACGGCAGGCCTCAGCACCTTGTCCACATAGTCATGTTCTGTCACACCGTTTCCTCGTCTAGGGCCGATGTTCTGGAAGACGATGGGGCCCAGGAGTCCGTTGAGACCAACGCCAACCCAAATCACGATGCTGCTGCCTCCCCAGTAGTCGTGCTGCAGGATGTTGTTGTCGTACCTGTCGTTCCGCCTACTGCATACTCTGGTGTTGCCGTCTGCGTGGCTGATGCAAAACCGACTTGGAGTTCTAGTCTTTATGTTTTTGTTTTAGATGGACGAGCGAAAACCACTGTCAGACTTTAGCGCGCCAGAAAGGACAAATTGTTTTCAGCCAGGCACGTCATTATCAAAGGCTACACTCAAACAGACAATGGGACCTCATGTCAACCCAATTTTTCTTGCTATTATTCTACGCGAATGCATAAATTTGACTTCTTCTTGCCTTAGTGTCAATTTGCGTTTTTTCTTAGTTTTGAGTATATTTTGACATATTTTCTTACCTGCAAGCAATTTATAGATCTCAATGATACAGGTAGTTTAATTAAACGTTCCTAAAATATACAATGCGCGCCGTCGCTGCAGTCGCTACATTCTGGGGCGATTTTGGGCGATTTTACCGAATTTCGAAAAATTGTTTTTTAAAAAACTATGCAAGTTAGAAACATACTTCGAACGTTGTTAGAAAGATAAATTTAAGTGAAAAAGCATTTTCCTACCTGAAATCCGTCTGTTGCTGACGGTGTGTTAAAGACTGTGTTGAATTACGCAACCAAAGTGTATGTGTTTATTGACACCAAACACTGGATCGCGTATTACAGCCGTCTGCAGCGCTTGTAATCCACAGAAATGTAATCCACACAAATTTATCGTTTTTCCCATCCTCACTAAGGTTAGTGAGGACATCATTTTCGTCTTCTGATGATAAATTTTCGAACATTTCTGAGCAGACATTCGAAAATGGCGGCCGGTTATTTTTGCCCTTTAACGAGGTAGCCTGTCTAGTTGTGGTCTAAGGGAACGAACTCTGTAGAGAAATGATTCTAGTATAGGAAAACACGAGTGACAACCCTTTCCAGTTAACCGCTTTCGTGTTTTTAGTCGGCGCGAAATAGCACAGCGCCGAAATCCAAGCGCAGCGATAACGCTACGGACATACACCGCCAACCACGTTCTTAGCGCACAGATGGTCCTGAGAGCAAATGTTAGCACATACTAGACATTCGAACACGTAACAGTTATGTTTATTTTTGTATCCACACCCACATGTAAAGTATTCCTACTTGTCTCTGACTTTTGTCTGAGTGAGTGTCAGAAACCGAATTAACAAACAAAACTTTCCTCTCTTTAATTTAATTTATTGATAGTGTGTGCTTGTCTGAATGCGTGTTCGTGTTCGAAATTTATTAGACGCCTCAGTCAACTCAAAATAAACACAAGCGTGGATCTATTTCCACCTTTTACTTCCAAACAATACGAAATTATTATAAAATAATTCAAAAGGACTTACGTTGATGTAATGATTCCACACACACTAATTAGATACACAGTCACGCAATCCAAAGAGGGTACTTGGTCGATAACGAGTTCTGTTCCCTACAGTTCCACACGAACAAAATGCAACAACTCTAGTGTCCACGGTTCACTCACAGTTCACATTTCACAGTTCACAGCTCACGCTTTGATAGGGTCAGACAATTCTTGTAGATCAGAGTCGAAGACGTTTACGACGATATGTGGAGAATGGCAAGGATCTAGAGACAAGCGAGGATGCTGAAGACGGCGGTGAATGGAAGACAGCCGATGTTGCTGAACCTGGCGATGATATGTAGACGGCGATGATATTGGAGACGGCGGTGAACTTAAGGACGAGCGATGTTGTGGAAGATGGCGATGATACGAAGGCAGGCGATGATGCGACCCACCGGTCTAGTAGTGGTTGACGAATGTTTAACTACAGTTCTTTTCACAGCAAGTCAATGTTTCCACGTTTAGTTCAATCTAACTATTCAACCTCTCTTTCTTGCAGTCGCACGTTGACGTTTCATGTACATTTAGACAAGTGTATCAACCTCTTCACATCTTGGGTTCCCTGTCGTTTGACTTTCTGGAATCAGGGACAAACTCGGCAAATCCGCGGATTCCTACGTGGTCTATAACTGTGCTCTCCTTAGCACTACTGTCCGTAAGCCCTAGACACTCTAGCGGAAGCGAACTCAATTCTTCAACTCGTAACTACCAGAGCTCGACTCTGCAATAGTTACTCGAAATGTATATCCTCTCGGATGCCCAAATCCCATAATATTTGGTTGCTCGAGAACATTTTAGAAGGTCCATTTCTACTGACTCAAAAATTTTTGCGACTACGCAGTACTTTTTTTCTTAAAGTCGCAGTGAAACGCAGGAAGACCTCGTCACTTTTGCTTCAGCAATTCCATGTTATTTAACGATTTCGATTTTAGTCTGATTTTGTAATTCTAACTGGGAGATACACACACTGTGCACTATAATCATTATTCGAGTCGAATATTCGAAAGATTCTTAGAGCTACAAGTGGATGAAAGAAAATACATCATATGGTAAAGATAGCGTTTTCCCTTAGCATTCGAATGTCACTTGCTGACTTGATGTTCAACAATAAACATTTTTTAAAATTGATAAGATGCGTAACTATTTGCTAAATCATCTAAATAAATAGCAATCAGCCGGAATGTTTACCTGCATGAGCTTAGGGTCACCAGAGATGGCCTGTTGTACCCGACGAGCTGTGAGGTTAGGGAACACGATCGTCTTAGTGATGCGCAGACCGGGAGTGACGTCAGACACCAGATGTGACAACATGGCTTCTGCCTTGTCCAGTTGTGATACGGCAAGTGTCATTTTGGTTCTGATGTTCTTGTCTATATCTTCCTGTGACAAATTAAGTTTACCCACGTTATCACCGAAAGCTTTCACCTCGCAGACGACAATGCCGTACTGTCTGTGAATGAGCAACACATCAAAGTCTCCCTCTTTATGTTTAGACAAGGCAGGAGGTAAATTCCTTGCTACAGGTAGCTGAGCAGCCGCAGCCGCGTAACAAGGTTCACCCAGGTACTGTCCGAACTGAAGTTGGCCCAGTCCAACCAAAACTTCTCTGTTCTCTTTAGACATTTTCTGCAGACAGCAGAGAAACCTCTGCATAGCCGCATCATCTCTGACGTCACTGTCCTGAAAACGTTTATTACTAGCGGATAGATTCACCACCGGTTGTTTGAGCTGACCACATTGTCCATGTGTTGGCTGAACACCTTGTCCAGGTTTCGACTGACTAAGTTGTCCAGGTGTTGACTGTCCAGCCTCACCGGATGCTTTATGAAGGACCAGAACTTCCAGACCAGCAGCCGTCTGTCTTGTCATCGGCACGCGATTGAAGCAGACAGGAGGCAGGAAGTAGGCACAAGAGTCGAGATCAGGAAACACGGTTTCAGCCCACTGTTTCCAGAATGTCTGGGCTTGTGCTGAGATGGTCTCCTATGATAACATTAGATAATGATTAGATATTACAAAGTAAAGCATGACTACAAGGGGCGATGAAATACGCGGAATTATATATCATTACAATGACGACGACGATAGGCCAAGAAATTCAGTAGATTCTAGAATCTGATGCCGTTCAGTTCTTTAAAAGTGTTATGACTTTTAAAGTTCTTCAGGTGCTTGTGATGAGGATACTATTGAAATTGCCTGGTAACCGCTTTGGATTTTTAGTTATTTTATTTTATTGCTGAAGTGATTTATTACCTGAATACCTGCCTCCTGATTGATGAGCCTGACTGCCGCCTCGATCTGAGGACCAGATCCCCGGATGATGACAATCTTCGTGTTTTGTACGTCGGAGGAGTTAGGGTCAAACTCTACATCGGCTCCTGTTTTTTGTTTGATTTCTTGACATTTACTTTCTGTAGATACAAAGTTTAACCAACTCTTAATTTCTGCTATGTAACACTTACCTGGGCAACTCACAAGGCTGCTTTCACAAATGCAAATATATTTATATCAATAAATACATAAAACTTTATATACACAAAAGATTAATAATTGTGGGAAAGATAATTATGTAGACAGACAGACAGACAGACAGACAGACAGACAGACAGACAGACAGACAGACAGACAGACAGACAGACAGACAGACAGACAGACAGACAGACAGACAGGAAATCAGGCGGATCACACATACCTGTGAGTAGAACAGCCTGTTCGTCTGTGACAGAGTGAAGGTAAACTTGCCTATTGTATTGTAATGTACGACGTCTGCTTGTCCTGCCGTCCTTTACGGTCTACAGAGTAGACATGGATACATAGACATGGAAATAAAACATCAGGCTTCAATTCAAATCAGTTATCAAACCCTAAGATTTGCAACATAGACAGAACGACTGACAATTTCTCTTACTGTACACATCACTACCCGATATGTAAGTGAACAACTACGTCCGTGAAATAAACCGAAAAAATTAGTTTGATGGTTACACTGTGGGGTTGCGAGTGGGGGTGGGACAGTTTTTCAAATACTGATAGTGTGATATTTCTACACAGAGGATTACAGATTATACCACACTCTACGTGTTTGTCAAATACTGATAGTGTTATATTTCTACATAGAGGATTATAGATTATACCACACTCTACGTGTTTGTCAAATACTGATAGTGTGATATTTCTACACAGTGGATTACAGATTATACCACACTCTACGTGTTTGTCAAATACTGATAGTGTTATATTTCTACACAGAGGATTATACCACACTCTACGTGTTTGACGGATGATTATTACTTCCGTTCGTACTGTTTGACTCTAATTATCTGGATAACTACTGTTGAACTCACTTCTGTTTCTCATGAATGTTAACGTTACTACTGATCGCAAGTACCGTTACTAAGGATTAATGTTACTACATGTTTTACTGACATTCTGCGATGTATTCTACAAAATTTATACTGATACCATTACATCTGCTCCTGATCGATATTGTTTATTTTTCCTTTTATATGACTTGACTAAAACACCAGCGTGCCATTGCTATTGGATTATAGTATTAGGATTAACGACCTGTATTTACTATTAGTTATGTCCATTTCGCTGTCAGTTTCGTTTCTGTTCTACGGGAATTTCAAAAATTAATATAAACATAGTTCTTCTAACTGAGTGTTTAACCAGACGTTGATGCCCAAGGTTACAACGTTTACAATCTGCTTATGACACATTGCAGACCTTGGGCAAGTGTGATTACAACAAGCACCCGTTACAATAGCAGGTGTAGGTTTCACGCTGGACCAAGATGATAGTGCCTTTGTCTCACCTGTTGTAAAGCAGACGGTTTTTGACCCATGGCTGACAGTCAACGTTATTCTGAACTCAATAAGACAATGTCTGTCAGAAACAGCATCTGTTGCCTGAACGTTGAAGTGTCTGTCTTCCGATGAACTCTGCTCACTTCCCTGAGTGAGGGTTACACACATCGTCAGTGTCCGCTGTACTAAGACTGTGAGTGGGCCTTGTGTACCCGGACTAAATCTGATGATAAAATGAATTGTCAGTGTTATAGAGACAACATCACCTCCCTTACTGTATTTTATAGCAAGCCCAAACTTCCTGTTTTTTTGGAACTAATAATGCTTTTCGTACTGTTCGTTGTTGGACCCATCGATTAGCAAGAGATTAGCAATATAATTAATAAAGAACAAATGAGGACAGAGCGCTTAAATTATCGAAAGATACCTCCAACAAAGATACTGGCATCGCAAAAACATAGCCGTATGCAGACGCATGTGCCCAAGGGAGCTTACCGTACCCAAACACGTAGCAAAGAGAGGGCCGAAAGAAAGGAACTTGGCAGATGCTCAAAAAAGGGATGGCAGATCTTTTTTTGAGGATCTGCCAAGTTCCTTTCTTGGTCACATACGTCTGCATACGGCTATGTTTGAGCGCTGTATCTTTGTTGGAGTTATCTATTAGCAATATAGTTACATCTCGCCTCTAGTGAACTGCAGCAACCGTTAGTCGAAGGACGTGTTTCTCTCTGCGGCTGAACGTAGGCGTGGAAATGAACAAGTAGTAAATATTTTCCCGGAGAATATACTTGTCCTTATATGGGTCTTCTATAAGATATAAAGTGTATAGCACCAGACCGTTTCCATAGTGGCTCGTATTAAGTATTGTACTTACTGACATTTAAAACAACATGCCTTTGATAAAAAGATTTCGTGGATGTTTTAAGCTGTAACAAAATCTTTTAGGGGACACGATTTTCAGAAGCCCACGCCCAATAATCACTTTTGACTGCAGTTTAATGATATGATCTAGTATCGTATAAAAACTAAAAAATAATAACACACACCACAGTACACAGAGATGCTACACACCACTCACCTTCAGTCGTCAAAGCCTACATCGCCACTGAAAACGGGATGACACCATTTAATCGATCCCTTGCTTGAACTAGCAGCTTGCATTACCTCATCATCAAACTCGGGGTCGAGCGACGCGTCTCGCATTTGTCCCCCAGACGGTCTGTGTGTGTAGTAGAACACAGCTTCTTGTCTTCGCTGTCTTATGTTCCCTGTTTACAGTCCAGTTCAGCAGATGCAGCGTTAGGAGTAGGCGGGGCCTTTTAAGAGCAGGACCTGGGCCGTCGCCCTACTTGCCACCCCCACCCCCACCCCCACCCCCAAACGGCTGGTCTCCATGAGCATTGCTCTTCCAGTCATAAATATGGTCGTAAAGCCCGTTAGTTTTGTCTTTTTTACGTGAACCTTTACGAATGAACAGGAGACAAGAACGTTCATGCAAGCCGGCCCACGACAACACGACCCAGGATTTCCCTGGCGCTCAGCTCAACCCTCGTCCCAGTTCAGACCGCATCGTGTTCAGCTTCCGGTATAATGCTTATCATTAGCACTATGAGATGCACTAAAGGGAAGATACATAGTGTTTGCATTGATTTGTTTGTATGTTGTTTGTCCTGGAGGTTGTAAGTCACAAAATGTGCCGCAGCCACTTAAATCCAAAGAATCAGACAATGGCGAGTGATATGTGTGACAGTTAAGAGATATGAACTGATTGTATTCAACTTCATCTTAAAAGTGGTCAGTAGAGCTGGCATTCATCTGTAGCAGTATAAAGTTTACTATAGTTCGAATATGGTTTTATGTTATCTGGCTGCCCTTGAACTAGGAACAGCAGTTCAGAGATGTGATGCAGTCAGATCGCTTTGTAAAGTTAATGAAAGAAGCCTGTGATTTGCTGAAAACGAATGTGAATGCAGCACTAGAATGTTTTAATACTGCTATGAATCAGTGTGCCTCTGTAATGAATAGTAAATTATCCCTATCTGAAGCCAGTCACAAGGCAGACTGGTTTGATTATGATTGCGTAGCTGCTAGAAGGCGCACTAGACGGCTATTGAGAAAAAATTGAGTTTGAACTCTAATCATAGGAATAAATACTGTTCTGCCTGCAGAGGATACAAAAGTCTTCTAAATAGGAAAAAGAAACTTTTTAACTAATCTGTATATATTGATCTCTTGAATGCTGTTCACAACCAGAAAGATTTCTGGAGCAAAATGAAGAGATTGTCCAACAACAAGTGTAATAGTAACAATATCTCTGTGGATGACTGGTTCCAACATTTTTGCAAAATCTTGCAGCAGGAGGCACCAACAGATGAAGGTTCTGTTGAACCAGATAGACCAGACAGCAATTATGAAGATATGTTAGACAGACCTATCTCTAAAGAAGAAGTTTTGATTGCCTTTAGGAAACTGAAATCTGGAAAATCTGCAGGCCCTGATGGGTTAATTTGTGAATTCTTTAAGTGTGCTGATAACACTGTTGTGGATTTTCTAGTCAAACTATATAACCCTCTGAACAAGGCATCTGGTCACAATCTTTGTGCCATTATTCAAGAAAGGTGATGTGAATGACACAAATAATTATAGAAGAATTACTCTGGGTGATGTCAACTTTCTTTTTTTCTTTCTTTTTTTTGGGCGACCTGTACCCGAGAAAAATTCTAGTGGAACAAGTAGTCCACGAGCCCGTCGTTAACCGGGCTCATTATTTTCCTTACTCATTAGTCAGCTATATGGCTCTACTGCCAACATCAAGTTAAAAGATTGGATTGCTCTGCATAATATCACTGGTCAATACCAGGCAGGTTTAAAACAATATTACTCAACTGTTGATGCCATTTTTACTCTGCTTGCTGCTCTTCAAAAACAACTTGCTAATGACATAAAACTGTATGTTGCTTTAATCGATTTTGAGAAAGCCTTTGATACTACATCAAAGAAATTTCTTTGGCCAGTTCTGATGAAAAATGGAAATGGAAATTATTGATAGTGGTAGACATGGTTTTACTCTGCTTTTTCAACAAAACTAAGTTTCAACTTTGCCTGTAACGACCTTTTGGCCAGAGCCAAGTGTGGACCTCTGCAGTTTCGGAAAGCTGCATAAATACCAGAAACTATCAATTTCTGTTTTTATGAAACTCTTTAACACTTAAACTCAGCCCATTGTGCTGTATGGTGGGGAAGTTTGGGATCTGAAATATGGTTCTGTTATAGAAAAGATTCACTTGGGGGTTGACAGGAGGACACCAAAGGACCTTGTATATGGAGAATGTGGACGATATCCTATTTACTTGAACTTGTATATACGTTGCCTTAGGTACTGGTTGAAGCTCACTAGAATGGAGGACCATCGAACTACCTGGGCAACCCGTGTCAGAAAATGTCTCTGGGAGTACAGTTTTTATTTTGTCTGGTTAAATCAAGGCGTTGGATGCATTAAAGCATTTTGTCTTGCTTTAAACAAATAATAATTGATATCCATTGGCAACGCTGGGATGAACACGTCCACGCAAGTGACAGGTTTTCATCGTACTGTGTATGTAAAACAACATTTGAATCAGCAAAATATTTGCACATGAATATGAATAGATATTTTATGAACGCATTGGTAAAATTTAGACTTGGTATTTGTGGAATTTTAGACACGGAAACAGATATATGACCAGTGGCGCTGTGAATGTTCATCGCTTGTGTCATCCAGGTGTCCAAGAGGAGGTGCATTTGGTTTTGTGTTGCCCGACTCTAGAACCTCTGAGAAAAGACCTTATCCCTGTTAAATTCACTAGATTCCCATCAAGGTTTAAGCTTGCTCTTTTGTTATCTGCTAGTAACAAAACTGTCGTTTGTAATTTAGCAGTAACACATGAAAAAAAGCTTTTGGCGTGCTGGTATATTGGTTTGTTTAAAGAATTACTTAGTCACTTTACTTATTCACGCTGTACAAACTTCCCCCCCCCCCCCTTCCAGAAGGGGCCCTGACCTCGTTGGAATACATTTCGTTTCATTTTCGTTGAACTAATTTACATTTTAGCGTAATTCCCGTTCTGTTCATCTCTCGACTAGTCCGCCTTTCTGCATCCCTATTTCCCTCTCTCCCTACCTCTCTTCTTCTTTCGCTGTGTGTGTGCGTGCGTGCGTGCATGCGTGCGTGCGCGCGCGTGTGTGTGTGTGTGACACAAATTTGACGTTGGTGCTCTACGATTATTTTTTATTGTTTTCGTTATTAAGCACTTGGAGGGGGATGACACATTGGTTATGGCATGTAGGGATTCACCCATATTTATCCCTATTGAACCCACCCACCCAGCCACCCACCCACCACCACCACCACAAGGAGAGGCGACAGTTGTGGAAGAGACTGAACCCAGAGCTTATCATCTGCATCTCGTGAATCCACTTCCAAGACTTGTCTGTCGGAAGAAGACACTGACTTTCTCTGGGTTTTTTTTTAAATCACATCCAGACCACATCATCTTCTTCCGCGAGAGAAGAGAGATCCCGTATGCTGATAGATTTTAAAAGAAGGAAAGACATGTTCTACTTCATAACATGTCATGTGAGACTTTTCTGGAAGGAAACACGACTGTGTAGCTTTTATATGGCTCGAGACACGTCGTCTGCCTGAAATTTGTGAATCATGACAGTCGTCCTGCGCATGTGTAAAATCTTGTGAGGTGAGCTGCAAGCTATTCAACAAACATGAAAATAATGCGTCCTCTGCATCATCATAGAGTTGTCCCCATGATTAACCTTATCATAAAAAAACGCCTGACACGCATGTCACATGCCACTCCTAGGTTATCACCTGTCACTCTTAGCTTAGCTTGTTCGATCCTCCCCCTCCCGACACCTTGGTAGGGAACGCTACGTCATTATCCATGACAGGGTGATAGCTCCGCCCCAGCCTATAGGCTGACCAGAACTGGTTTGAACTAGAATAAGGTGGTTCCTGGAAAAGCAGTGCGGAAAAGGCACAGGGTACTTAAGCTTTGGACATTGGATAGATTAGGATAGACAGACTGGGACAGGACATGGAGAGAGAGTTAATGTAGGAGGACCAAGAGAAGCTGACACGTGTAGACCCACGGACCTCTACCCATCGCCATCTTAGCCAGGACGTGGGAAGAGCTTCAGCTAACAATCACGCGAATACTCTGGGCTGTATTTTGCCGACACGTCTACGAAATATACCTGTAAGTGACTGTTGACTGCTCTTACCAAAAACTTATCTTAGAGTCTGGGACTCGGGTTGATTTTATTAGATAGGTGGTCCGATCCTGCTGGAGACAGGAGACGTTAAGCTAATGGCCGGGCTTATGCCAAAAAGGGGAGGTAGAGGTAATGCTGATCGTGGCAGTGTCATAGCTTCCTTGTTGGTCGTTGAATAGCTTTGGAAGTGTGTATTGCAGAAATAGTTGTTTCAGTAGTGACGAGAGTGGGTGCTCTGTTGTCGGTCACTTACTTTATTTGTGTATAGAGCGGGATCATAGGCCGTTTTGCAGTTTGATTTCCCCTCTGGAGTTTGATTATCTTCTTTGTCTGATACGGCGCGGTAAGATGTAATCAGGCAGCGTCTTACCCTAGACACGAGCAAGTTGATTCTTTGTAAATAATCTGTAGATATATTTGATGTTGTCGAGCCAGTTAGCGTTTGAAATATATGTTGAATAACGGTTCGCTGCAGTTGTGTCTTTTACAAGGGTGGGGCTCTTGAGCTAGAAGTGTTTTGCCTGTGTGAGACTGAGCGAACGTGTCCGAACATGAGAATCTTTTCCCTCGATAGATGTCTCTAGTTATTCACTTTATTTCGTGGCGTCGTCACCCTTTGGCGTAGAAACCATTGACCTGAGGCAGTAAAGGTTTTGGTGACGATTGCTCATTTAAATCTACCTTTACAAGATCGCCATAAAAATTGGTTCAGTAATTCTGGAGAAGTCGAGTCCAGTAAGTTAAGGTACGGCCCGTCACGTCACAACGCACGCACGTTTGCACTTTCGCAAACAACGCAAGTAAACAGTCACAAAGACACTTATAAAGTGAGACACTTTATATAATTGTCTTGTCATCTCCATTCTATTTGTCCATATTTCCTCCTTCCCCAACTCTTTCAATCTCTCAACATCTCTGCAACATGTTCTGTACAAATCGTGCATTAAATCCAATATTAAAGAAAATTTATAATTTACTTCTGTACAATTGCATTGAAACTATCTGCTTGTTTCGGTCTTTGTCCTTTTTCTTTGTTTATTGGTTCAAACGTTCTTTTCTTTGTTTCTTGGTTTTTTTTGTTGGTTTCTTTGTTTTCTTCCTTCCTTTTTTTACTTTCTTTTCTTCACACTCTCTCCCTCCTTTTTTGTGAATGATGTAATTCAGTCACAGTTATCAATATGGCAGCAAGGGTCAACACATTTTAAGCTATACCCCTTTTTTTAAATAAAGTTCATTCAATAAGTTAGGGATACAAAAAGCGTAACGACAAAAATGTTATAGACATAATAACTACATCTAGCAACGGGGGAAATAAGAGAGAGGAAAAGATAAAGCAAAAATGAGTGTATATACATAGTGTGTCTGTTTCAGTTTCAGTTTTCAAAAGAAAAGTGGAGGGGGGGATGGACGAAAGTTTCCAAGGAACTGGTTGAAGGTTTATCTTAATGACGCCGGATGCAGAGCTGTGATTGTTTTCTTTGCCTTTCCTGTGAAATGATGATTTTGTGATAACAGGCTTCGAAGAAAGCGATTGTTGAAACTGAACTTTAAGGGCCAAAACGCCTGATAATCAACGGTGTTCACAAAGCAATCATACCTAGTGGAACCGATTGCATTTCACAGAAAGACCACAACACCCTGTGTTTATGAATACTGTCACAATGTTTAGATTATATTTTAATGATGCTTGTTTATATTATGTAAATGTTTATGAATAGTATCTTCTTAATGTCGCGTGTTTCTAATTTACGATAAATTTTGAATATCGTCTGTTTATATTATATATTCTTAAGCCTTGCCTAAAGTATTGCTCTATAGCCGTGAGGCTGGCTGCATCTTTCCCATCATGACAGCTGGATGTCAGCTCTGTTCCGATAGAAACTAGCGGATTACTAGCTCAGCCGTCAACAGAGATTTTTTTACTCGAAAGTACTTCACAGCGACAAAGCGCCTGACTACAAAGTCACATTTGAATGTATGCTTTGACGATCTGGTAAAGAACGATGTGTCTTGATGAAACTGGCAATGCTGTAGTAAACGGATTTAATGCTAGGATTTATTAAAAAAATACAATCTTTCTCTGTAGAAAAATGTAGTTTGTGTTATAATATCAACATTGTTTACATGCCATCGCTATATTTGTCCGTCACACTGTAGCATATTTTTGTGTAATTGAAACAAATTGAATTATCCACTCTACCAAACAAAATATTTCTGTTTTTAATCGTAAATGCATTATGTCCAAGCCTTAAATTTTATTATGTTATGTAACATTCTTGTAATACCTTTCGTTTTCTTACTTTACCATCTGATTACCTTTTGATCTGCCTGTCTCTAATAGCGTCTCTCTCTCCCCAGCATTTTCTCTCTCCCCGGTTTCTCCACGTCCCAAACCCCTCATTCCCCCCACCTCTCTCTCTCTCTCTCTCAAAGTCAAAGTTTTTTCTTTACTCTCGTGGGCCATATAGAAAACAAAATTATATGTACATATATACAATGATACAATAATAAGTGATAATTCTGTCAGGACACACCTGCTCACGCGCTCACACACAGACGCACACTCGCACACACACACACACACGCACGCATGAACGCGCACACACACACACTCGCACACACTCGCACACACGTACACACAAAGCTCACCTAAATTCTGTTATAGCACTACAAATAAGTCTAATAAACATATTTAACTTCCACAGGACGTGTTTTTTTGTTTTAAAAATAATTTTAACTTGGTTGTATTTTGTTTCTACCAATAACATTTTGCAGGTCGCAGCTTACACCTTTCAGTTTTAAAGAAATCACAAATACGTATATAGTGATACTCATCTCCAGTATCGACAACGTTTCATTTAGTGTATAGACGCTCAGGGTTGGGAATATTGTGCTATCGTTTCAACGGTACTGGAAGTTCTGGAACTATACTATACTCTCTTATACTGGAACTATACTACACTCTCTTATACTGGAACTATACTATACTCTCTTATATTGGATCTACACTAAACTCTCTTATACTTGAGCTATACTATACTCTCTTATACTGGAGCTATACTATACTCTCTTTTACTGGAACTATACTACACTCTATTATACTGGAACTATACTATACTCTCTTATACTTGAGCTATACTATACTCTCTTATACTGGAACTATGCTATACTCTCTCTTCCTCTCTTCCCTTTCCCACCTCTCCCTGTCGCCATATTATTTGTTGTCTCTTTCTTTTCTCAGTCATGCCATCTGTACCTCTGTCAATCCTCTTCCACTGTCTCTCTCCCTCTCTTCCACTTCTCTCTTTACATGCGCATACACGCTCTCTTCACACACACACACACACAAACACAAACACAAACACACACACGTTTTCCTCTCCACAACCAGTTTCTGGTGCTAATAACAATTTTGTTTTATTTTTCACAATTCAAGTTTGATGCCGGTTGTCTAAGATTTGACTTTGTTTTGTTTTTTGTTTTTTATTAGCTATAAGCAGTGACATTTCTGACATTTAGGAAGAAAAAGCACTTTATTTAGACTGCAAGTCATGTTTGTGATATGAAAGAACAGAAAAAAGAATGTCATACAATGGGTTGTGTCATGTAGGGACACATCCCCCCCTCAAACCCCACCATACCCACACGAGAGAGGATTAAAATTTTGCTTTTAGTTGCCGTTATCAACCTGAGCCCGGTAAGCAGTTTGTTGCGAATGTACCAACTAGAAGAGAACATGAATAATTCCTAACGTCTATATCTCGGTACAAACAGGATGCAGAGAGGCATTGGGCTCTTAGTCTTTCCTCTGCACGTGATTCTGTGTTTTGATAACGAGCTTTGAAGGGAAAGACTGTTGGATCTAGAATTCAGTTGACCAGCAGCCCTGGGCTGGCTTGCGTGAGCTATCCCCTGTCCATAAGAAATGGTGTTCTTAATATATAAAGGGTGAATTGAACTTAGACACCTCTTATGATTGAAGTTTTGATACGAGAGCTCATGCAAACGAGCTTCAAGTGCAGTGCTTTGAGTAGAGCCGCCTTGGACGTGTTGCAGGCAACTGTAGGTTCTAGCAGGCCTGTAAGCGCATTGTGCTATAAAAGTCTTCTGTTTCTCTTTTTCTTTCTCTCTCTCACACACTCATGCACATACGCACGCACGCACGCACTCACGCACGCACTCACGCACTCACGCACTCACGCACTCACTCACGCATCCACGCGCGCACTCACGCACGAACGCACGCACGCACGCACTCACGCACGCATGCACTCACTAACGCATCCACGCGCGCGCGCACGCACGCACACACACACACACAAACGCACGCTCACGCGCGCGCGCGCACGCACACACACGCACGAACGCACGCACGCACGCACGCAAGCACGTTGCAGACGAGACACATTCTAAGTTTCCCGTGCAAGTGCTGTGCCCGCAGCTAAATCCTCGTTAAAATTAAAACAAGGGAACTGTACCAAGCTAGAAATGGACAAAGACGAAGACAATCTACATGTTTTGGGGCACTACCCCTTCATCAGGACGACACAAAAACGACGAAAAAACCCAGTAAATGTGGCGCGTGGGCTGCATAGCAGGAGAATGACCCAGGGACAGTGAGTAAGAGGGGTTAAAGATGGGCAGCCAATCACAAGGTGGGTAGGAAAGGGTAGAGAAGGATGGGGGTGGAGAGTGGGCGGGGCACACAGAGAGAAAAAAGCGCGGGTAAGGGGGCGTGGATGAATTCACGGCTGGTAGAGAGAAGGATGCGGTTATTTCTGCGTAAGGGAGGGGTTAGCGGGGTCAGATGGGGAGTGACGTAGGGGAAAGCCTTTCGGAGTTACTTTCAAGCGGAGACAGGTTTTAAGAAAAGTGAGATGGCTGGTAGTGCGGGTCAGTTTAAACGTGGTTCTTTTATGATTTTGTAAAATTTCACAAGCTTTTAATTTGAAGGTTCATGGGAAATCTATGAAATAATATATAATATAGTTAGAGATGACTCTGCACAGTAATTTAAATACCTACAGGCAGTCCAATCGCCGTCGCTTTCTTTTTAGTGTCGCGCTGATCCACCTTAAGTGTCACACTGGTCCCTGGCCATACCCCTAGACACGACAGAGACAATACGTACGACATAAAGTATGTCGTGGAGTCAGTTAGTGTATGAAATATATGTTGAATAACGATTCGCTGCAGCTGTGTCTTTACGAGGGTGAGCTAGAAGTGTTTTGCCTGTGTGAGACTGAGCGAACGTTTCAGAGTATGAGAATCTTTTCCCTCGGTAGATTTCTCTAGTTATTCACATTATTTCATAGCGTCGTCACCCTCTGGTGTAGAAACCATTGACCTGAGGCAGTAAAGGTTTTGGTGACGATTGCTCAATTAATCTACATTTACGAGATCACCATAAAAGTTTGTTCTCTAATACTGGGAAGTCGAGTCCAATAAGTTAAGGTACGGTGTATTTAGTGTGAGTACTAGAGGCCGTTCTTCCGACGTCCTGGCTAAGATGGCGAGGAGCAGAGGTCCGTGTATCTACACATATCCACTTGTCTTTTGGTCTTCAAATCATCCCCTTGCAAGTCGTAAATTTCTATCCCCTATTCTCTCAGACTTTTATTTTTCTCCCGTTCCGACATGCAGTACTCACTATGTGCGAGAAATGGCCGAATTGAGTCTGCACGTTGTCTAATCCAGGAAATAGTCCTCTGGATTCGAACCAGTAACCTTCCAACCGCTAGTCCAAAGCTCTGTCAACTGAGCTATTCAGACCCCTCTTCCCGAGCATGGCCGAATAAAGATTCAGGTGAGGGTTACCCTTACAGCCACGAAGCTGTAGGGAAGCGCCAGATCACCTTCTGCCGCTGACGTCACCTGTTCCTCTCCCTCCCCCGCCTGACCTGGTCCCCTTTGGGGGGAAATAGGTGGTCGTTACGCCCATCCGCTTTTACTGTGACTTACAAAAGGGTGTAAGAGATGACAGCACACTGATTTGCTCCCGCATCCCAGCCCCAGTAACTTTCTTTAATCGTGAACAGGCTGTCGGGCATAGTTCTGTGGGAGAGGGGAGGGAGTTTACAAAGCTAGCCGCTAGACCGCTTGTTAGGATTAGTTTCGAGTCGCTGCCTTTGATACGGAGGCCAAAGGCGAGAGAAGCGTGTAATCAGTGTAACCCATTGATAAGTCTCATGGTTGTTGGAACGACCTCCCTCCTACCCCCAGATGTGGGTAAACAGAACGCGAGTTGGCAATGCCGGTGGGTAGATCTGCTGGAATGCAATTGTCATGACTATGAGACCGGACGGCAACACTTTGATAGTACGTCAGGCTGACTGGCTCCAATGATACGCCGCGGTCTTATCTCTATCAAGTGTTCAGGGTGACAGACGGCTGGGCGTAAAAGTGTGTGTGTGTTTGTCGGGGAGGGGGGGGGGGAGAAAACGAACTAACAAACTTTATTGATAAGGCAATCGGCCCATTTCAAGATGTCAATGCCCATTTTACAAAGCACGTGTACATGGGTGTTGAACAACATGAAAATTTGTCACTCTGCTCCCTCTCAGAGTGTGTCCCTATGTGCGTGTATGTATGTGTGTGTATGTGTGTGGATCTGTATGTGTGAGGGTGTGTATGTGTGTGCGGTGTGTGTGCGTGTGTGTGTGAGAGAGAGAGAGAGAGAGGAAAGATCTGGATACAGTTAGCGTTTGTATGTTTTCGTCCGCGATGACGCTTTGTATTTTGTATGCAACTAATTGCGATTGTGTTAAGGCGTGCGTGCCTGGGTGCGTGTTTGTCTCCCCCTCCCTCCCCCCAGGGAAACCTTGTGAACAAGGTCCTTGCTGGCAACAGTAAAGTTTTTAAAGATGGAGGCATTGCAAAAGAGCGTCGAAGTGTCACACACTCTCTCGGCCACCTATCTTACTCTCACCAGGCGACCAAGGGTTTGGGGGCGTGTTCTTTTGCACACAACTCCGCACAACACAACACAACGAGACGATGTAGTTTTTCGATGTAGCGACATCAAAGCGGGGTTACAAAATCTTCCTACCGCGAAGTATCCACTGGTGGAGATGCGAACGACCTCCACGCGAGCTCCCTTAAACCGCAGCCTTCGTAGCTCGAACCGTCCCGGTGGCCGCGGCATTTTTAGCCTTTTTTCAAAAATTCATTAAAAAATCCCCCAAAACAATAGAAAAATTATTTAAACATGGTATCTAACTACAATGAATAAAGAAAACTCATTTCTTACCGTGTTTCTTGGACTTTGTTCCATAATTTGTAAAATCCTTTGATGGAAACACAACTGAAGTTGAAGAAATCAAAAAGTCCTCGCCATTCCTTATACACAGTCTGTACGGTACTCTTTACTACACGTGCTCGCACGTTTTTCTCTTCGTAATCACTTTCTTGGGTCTTTCAGGCACAAATACTCTTGTCTTCATCCACTTTATCACAGTAAATTTGCGAAACAATGTCATTTTGCTCTTCAGCGTGTAATTTGAAGAGTAAATCTAGCATTTCTCAAATGACAGAACGCATGTGAATACTTGCTTCAAATTATTGCCAGTAACCATCCTCACTGTCAGTTTAAACAAAGTAAAGGGAAGCACCTCGTGAAGAAATGATTCAGCTTTCGATTGCAAGAGTTCTTTCCCTTAAACGATTAGCGGATATGTTTTGAAAAATCATAATTAACAGTGAGGATATATCTCTACTGTGACTTCAACCCGTGCCAGTGCCAGGAGGGATATTTGTCTACTGGGGTAGCGTTGAGTTTCAATAGCAAATCGCTCACTTGGGGAAGAAAATCATCTCTCCTCCACGTTAGCAGTTCAAAGTTCCACACTTTCTCTGGAGCTGTCAGTCCACAAAGGACACACGCTGACGCTATCACAGTCGTCCGCTCCTACACATCCACCTCTGGGGGGGGGGGGAGGTTGTTATGTCTCGTCTCAGGAGGCGCTGATAAAGCCTCGTACTTGAAATCAAACAGAAAAACCCTACTGTCTAGGCAGAGGGTTTTGTTACAAAAATCGGCTACGCTCTCTCAGCGTTTCCAGTACCGATGAAGGGGCTCTGCTCAGGTGTCTGGGCACATGCAGGAAACGTCCGTCTGTTACGGTCCCTTCCAGTCGTCGGCCTTCTCTCTCACACAACGTCAATCGTCCTCTCTACTTCAAAAAAAAAAACCTGCGCGCCTCTTCCTATTCTCGCCCGTTGATCGCCTCTCAGTGTTCTAAACATAGCGCTTAGTCACCGCTCACGCTGACTAACTTACTCATCACGCGTCATCGCTCTCATGGCACGTTTCCGCGAAAAGAAGATATAATTGTTGTTATTATTAGTTTGAAATTGTGAATCTAGCCTGGTAACTCCCATTTCGCTTGTTAATGAGTGGGTGAATGGGTGAGTAGGGGAGAGGGAGTTGAAATTAGTGTCTGAGAAGACACAAATGTCTTCAATAATTAGAGTCATTTGATGCTGAAAGCAGGAGCTGCCAGAATTTCCTGTCTGTGCCATCAGTGGTCTGTCATTGATCCAGCTGTGCATCAACACTGAATAAAGACAGAAGTGGCCCTATAGCTGTGTCAGAATAAGCTTGGTTTCGGGAGGGAGATGCACTAAAGTTGTCTCCCTTTTTCCACCAGCAAATATATGTTGGGCTATTTGCGCTTCGGTGGTTGTGCGTACGTCAGTATGAGTTTGGTGTGTGAGTTTCCTTGGGCGTGCGTTCATGTGCGTGAATGTGTGTGCATGCGTGTGCTTGCGTGCATACGTTAGTAGCATAACAGAGCGTGTGTGCTTATGCGTGTTTTAAAGGCGGACGGCACAACACACATGTATGCACACACATCAAAATCATGAACATGCTCAAAGGGAGAGAGAGAGAGAGAGAGAGATTGTGTAGAATGATACGTCTTTTCAACAAAGACATATTTTAGCGTGCACATTAGAGGAATGTTCCGTATATTAAGAAAGCCTGCATATATATATATAAAAATTAATTCTACGGTAATTTGAATTCAGTGTACTTGTATTGCAATGTTGCTACTCAATCGGCAAAGCTTGTGACTGTCGCCAATCCCTCCCACTCATCTTTCACATTTTAGTCAAAGGATGTCGTCCCCTAATTTTTTTTTCGTACCATTCTTTCGTTCTTCATTCAACATCCACCGTTTCGCATTAAGTTTAATAAATGCGATAAACATTGGCTGCACTCATCGTGCACTCATCACAAATTATCATCATGTCTCTTGCATTTTACCCCTCAACCCGTTACAACCTCCTTTCACAATTAGGCTATACTGATCCTAAAATAACCAAGAGCAATGCCTTTACCGTCCTCTAGGAACGCAAACAAAACGAAGCAAAGAAAAACAAAGCAAACTAACAAGCAAAATTAGAAAATAGTTTCGTTTCGGTCAAAACTGAATCACATCTTTCCTGCACACGTCAAATAACCTCTTCAACATGATTTTATTTGATATAATCGCGCCGTGCGACACGACACGACACGACACGAGTACAACGTAGACTTTGAGTCTTTATGTATCGATCTTTTCTTATTTTTCTCTTGATATGTTTTAACCTCTTCGGACATTAAACCTTCTGTAGTGATACGAAGCTGACTCTGTTACTCACAGAGCTGGTGTCACGTGACTAGACTATGCTGGCATCTGACCAATCCACTCCGTCGTTCTGTTGCATCTTGTGAGAAGCAGAACCCGATCGATATCGCTGGAGCAACTTTGGGCACTTTCCCCGTGTTCCCCGATTAAGTGGATTGTCTGCTCTTGTCCACTGCTGCCTACCGATCTCCTTGGGCATATGCTTCTGTGTTTCTGTGAACAACTGATTCTTCACATACCGTTAGTGTCGCGGTCTGTGTGTGTGGTCTGTGTGTGTGGTCTGTGTGTGTGGTGTATGTGTGTCTGTTGTGTATGTGTGGTCTGTGTGTGGAGTGTCTGGTGTGTGTGTGTGTGTGTGTGTGTGTGTGTGTGTGTGTGTGTGTGTGTGTGTGTGTGTGTGTGTGTGTGTGTGTTGTGAAATACTTATGTATAGGCCAGTGACAGACGGAATACGGTCGTTTCGCCCAATCGCTGTTTCGCCCATCAACCAGTATCGCCCACCCGATGGGTCGTTTCGCCCACACGCCTCAGTCCTTTCGCCGCTGTTGACAAAGTCACCTGGATTATTAAAGGCAGTGAGCGAGGTCAGTGCGCGTGCCACGAAGGTTTGCTTCCCTCCCCCTCCTTTAGATCAAGTTACCCCAGCACTCTCTCCATCCCTTAGTTCACCACAGAATGCTCAAGGAAGAAGTACAAGAATTTTTATCATGTAAAATCTGTCTGGAGCGAATGGAGCAATATAAATAGATCTTCTTGCTGATCTGTTCAGATTCGTTCTCCCACTCAGCGCTGTTGCATCTGGAAGTGAAGCAGCTTCTTTCAGAAAGGAAAGTGAAGGAAAGTGGTGAAGTGCCCGCAGTTCGCCAAGTGCAGGGACTGTGTACTGGGCGCCTACTGTGGCTGGTGGTCTCATCGCCTGTCTACTGTATCATCCAAATCTTCCGTAACATCTTCATCTTCGACCTCTAGTTGTCAGCTCTTCAAGTTTGCACGGATATGTGTGGCACGAACGTTTAGGAGTGAACTGTTGGGTAATTGTGTCACGTCGTCTATTATGAGAGGAACTGTGTGTGGACAGAAGCTTGTTTCGTCGATAGAAAAACCGTTCTTCTGGGCTGTGTGACTGAGTGTACGGAGGAATATATGTGGTTAGTGTGCTTCGGGACTATTACATTCACAGTAAATCCTTTTGAAATCCTTTTAAAAGATTTTGTCTATATACTAAAGCAAAGGTGGAAATAGATCCGCACTTGTGTTTGTTTTGGAGTGATTGGATCGTCTAAGAAATTTGATCACGAACACGTATTCGCACAGACGTCACACATATTTAATTAAATTAAAGAGGTTGTTTTGACACCTGTACAGAATAGTTCGATTTACTCAAAGAATGTTTTTACAAGTCCTGTTTTTTTCGTTATGAACGTATGGGTACGTAGTTTTTTCATTTACCATGTTCACTAGCTTCACTGTCTGCTGTAACCGACTCTCGACTTTTGTTACTAATTGTTATTTTGTCAAAATCAATAGTATAGCACAACACAGTGGTAAGGAAAAACTCTTAAAAGCAAGCAGTACCTATTTCCAAACCTTCTTATTGTAACTACTTACCTCACTCTAAGCAGCATTAATTGTGATTACATATCTAGGTTTTTGCGTCCGCCTTCACAATGATTTGAGGCCACACAGCAGGCAACAGAAGCAACCAAAACAGAAAGACGCGCTACTCTACTTTGCTGTAGTCGCTGATCACAAGTCTTCGATTATTGCTCACATTTTCATTGTGCTGGTGGTGGAAGGTTTGTTGATTTGTTTACGTGGTAGTTATGGCGACGCACCGAAGGACTTGGTCACACTAGATTGAATTCACCGATCTACAGGCCGGGTAGACCCGTTTCCCGTCATAAAGTACTCTACGACTCCACACACACGCACACGCACACACAGGCACACACGCACATGCACACACAAGGTGCAAATTATAATTAATAAATTGAATCCTAGTTGTCAACACTCGCTTAGCGAGCGGGCTGACTACATTAACATGGATTCTCTGTATGCACACGTTGTGTACTGAGTGTTAGCTGTGTGAAGACTAGCGTCGTTATAAAGAAAGGGATGGCAGATCTTTTTAGAGGATCTGCCAAGTTCCTTTCTTTCGGCCCTCTCTTTCCTACGTGTTTGGGTACGGTAAACTCCCTTGGGCACAGGCGTCTGCATACGGTTATGTTTGAGCGCTGCCAGTACCTTTGTCGGAGTTATGTATGTGCTCGTTTTTAATTCATAAGGTACGATGCCCGAATACCCAAGAACTCCTTCGTCAAAAACTGAGCCCGACCGCCTGTTGTTCAGGTTGTAGCTTAACAAAAAGTAAATAAAAACATAAACAACAACAACGAAAAACAGAACCTGGCGCGACTTATGGACCGCATCACTTGTATTGATCTGTCTATTGGTTGTCTTTTAGGACGCGCTACCTGAAGCTGACGTGTCACTTTTACTCCCCGGTCACCTTGGTGTGCACTGAATTCTGGTAGTCTGTCACATGGAGTTCCCATGTCCACTCAGGTAAATCCCAGCTTGGCGCAGACGTCACAGGTGCCGATTCGAAACCGGAATGTGAGATCCAGATGGGATATTCCACCATTCTGCCTCTTGCTGTGGTTTAGCTGGATGTAAAGCCGGACATGTATTCAAACGACCACGTTCAGGGAATCGACAGACAATCGTCCAGTTAAAAAAAAGGTCTTTTGACTGACACGTGCGTCGCCCACCGCCCCATATACTAAAAGACGATATGTCTTATGTCCTCGAGCTGTACATATTTACCCCACCCCAACCCTATCCAACCCATCACTTTTTGTCTCTTTTCATAATGAGTAGTATTGCTTACTCAGGACAGGAAAGGGCGTGACATATACATGCATGGCTCTGAACTGTATACGTAAACGACCCTGTTACAATAGGCATAGATAAAATTTCATCAAACTTCCGACAAAGGCAGTTGAGACGTATGTGTTTAGATATCACTATTACGCCAGTGTACAGTTTAGGTTCCTCTCGGTGCTTAAAAAAACGTAATCCAGTTTCGTAAAATATTAGTAGGATTGTATATCTCAGTTCAGGATGGTAGCCTTTACCACCAGATAGCGACAGTGAGTGACAAAGTTAGTGCAGCTTGAAAACTTAGTTCACAGACATAATATGAACATCGCATTAAACACTGTAAAGCGCGACTCAAACATTTGCACATCTCTCTCTCTCTCTCCTGGGTTAAGGAGCGAGACAGCAGATCAGCTTGGTGATTTATAGCGTACACAGTCAGCTTCTCAGAGGGCTGGCCTTGTAAGCACTTCGCTGTATTGAAACGCACGACATCGTGTATAGACATGTCCATATTATACACATGAATAGGATTACCACTTTTAGTTCGCAAGAAATTATTGTTGCCAGCCGTTAAAAAAAACGAAGCCTGTGAAGTGCCTGAGCTACAGTCCCTTCGTCACATGCTATCAGCCCATCTCAGATCTCTCAGATTTCACTTTTGAAATAACCAGACAAGCTTCTATCTAAAGAACATATTTGTTAGTTTAAGACACTGAACACTGGGTGCATATCAGGCTGCTGTCCCTTGAGACAAATTGCTGCCACGTCACACTGGGACGGCTGTTGCAACACAGAGTTCAGTCCCACCCAGTCACATTACACTCACACCGGTCCTCGAACCTCCGACCACCCGACTCTGAAGAGGACGCATTAACTGTTTGAGTACTGAGACGGAGACAACGGCATGTTGTTCCAGAGATCAACGTTTCTCAATGCGCAACTTGCTAGGATAGAGTTATCTATCATACAATAGCCTCTACACTCTAGCTACTCAATAGGGCCAATACGTGTTGCAACATGTTTCCTCCTTGTCACAAAAAAAGCGTTTCCAATACCGAGTAAGCATGCCTGATCTAAAGATAGCGCGTACGAAATGTATAGGGTGACTGTCGTGGTATTGTCTCTGTCGTGTCTAGGGTTATGGCGGTTATGTGTTTTGCTAGTCTGCTCGTTAACTAGAGTTACAACAACATAAAATGTGTCAAGGAGAAACTAACAATACGATCGCTACCTAATTTTTTGCAGTCGGGTGCCTATATAGCCGGGAGCGCGGTCTTACCAGCGGGACGCGAATACGTTTTCTACCCGTTCGGGGTGGCAGGCTGTAGCCCGGAGGACTGTTCACCCCCACCTCGCAGCCGACCCCCTCTCAGGGTGACGGGTCAACCGGGGGACGGGGTGCGGGTTCCCCTCGCTCTCAGCCAGCTACCTTCCCCGCTCCACCGCGCGTTCTCCCGGCTGGCTGTTTTGGCGAGCCAATCGGGTCGATCGTAACAATTTCCTCTACCTCCTGATTGGGTAGGCAACGAGACGCCAGAAAAATCATAACAGTGACACTTTTTTCTAGAAAGAAGAGTGAGCACGTATTTCCTTGTTCTTCTTTGCTTTCTTTGAAGCCAGCTGTAAATATGCTTAGGTTAACTTCTAACTAAGCCACAACTAATCATCAGAAACACCCCTACCCCCATCCCCCCCCCGCCACACACACACAATATAAGTGATTCTAACAACCAATGGACTATTCTTCATTTACCAAAGAACTAAAACCTACAGCCAGTGACCGACATCGATCAAAAATGTCTTTGAAATGCTGACGTAATGCACCAGTACGTAACATGTGTACACACATCAGTAATGCGTGGCAGGAATATACACAAAAAGTTTTCTCACTCTGTACCGAATAAATTCCGCATCTGGGATGATGTGGCAGACGAAAGCCATACAAAAATTAAACTGTGGGGCACACCCTTCGTTGTAAGCACAGTTGTGCAAGCGCGCGCGGGCGTATGTGGCCACGTGCAAAAGTGTTGTCGACCAAAGATTAATACGATTATTCCAGAGTTCAGTCGATAAACTTCCCCGTTGTTCAATGGCGTTCAGTGCTTTTCGCCAATTGAACAACAACAACAACAACAACAAAATACCCTCAAAGTCAAAAAGACGGCTTGAAAGAACTGTTCTACTCAGTGAAAGACTTCAGCGTAGGATGTCTGTACTCCATATACCTCTAGCAGCTTAACGTGTTGTGGCATGTCCATATTTGTGTTATATCCATAGTTTAAATTCTCATCTTTTCTTCTCTCCCTCCATCCTTTCTCATTTCTTCAGTTTCACTCATGCACGGAGGAACACATGGACACACGTTCTAACAACGCTTTATGACTGGAGATATCAAGTACGGAAAGACTCAGCGGTGAACCAGTACGACACGATGTTTCTCCTTGCGAGAGTGTAAATCAAACGATAGTCACACATGTTACCTGATAGGTGATAGTGTCGAAGGTAGTGGAAGCGTCAGAATAATTGTCTTAAAAAGCTCACAGACTTAGGGAAGCGCGAATGAAATTCCAGCTACCTTCAACATTTACACAAGGTACATATTACCTGAAGTTTTACCTACTTTCTCTCTTAAGTAAGTTCATGTCAGCCCACCACTCAATCTCTCACCTGTTCACCTCGGAAGGCGTAGAGCATATGTGACAATTACAAAATCAGTGGCCGGTGTGTGTATATATACATATAGATATACTCACGGTCTCTTGCCGAGTGGGGGTAAACTTGTCAATGGGCTCCACGTATACTCGTCGTGAGGTAAACTAAAACAGTTTTGACGCCCCCTGAGCAGCTTTTATTCTGTACGCGTATATATCTACCCTATTCACTGTCTCTTGACGCTGTCCGTGTTGTGTACCTACCCGTGGAAAATAAGATTTGTCTTGCAAACTACCTGTGATGCCTCTGAAGACATACTGTTAACATAATATTGTCACCCATCAAAGCTAGAACAGATAGAAGCATGTAATCCATCTACCACCGCCTGGTGGCGGTGGTGGTGGGGGGGGGTGCGCAAAGGAGTGTGTGCGCGTTAACCCTGCCTCTCACTGAAGAATACTGCGCAATTTCCATAAGCTATCTTGATGGCGATGAAAATAAAAACGACAGAAACAGTAAGACAAACGTTGATGACCAGGAGTGAGAGGTGTTGAAACAAACTGTGTGGGAAGCTGACCTTCTAAATGTGCGCAAGTGCTGTTTATTCCTTTATCAGGTAAAGTCAGCTTGAATTGGTCAATCTAGATTTTCCTCTCTCTCCTTTCCTACTTCCGTTTTCAATTGTGCTGTCGTTTCAAGTTGCGCTGTCTTATTTTGCGGTTATCATTACACGTGTAATTAAACATTAACTACGCGTTGTATCATAAGGCAAAACGTTGTTTCAGGTAACATAGGCCCAAAAACTTAGGGTAGATAGGTCAGCTTTAAAATTTTATTGTGTGTGTGTGAACGCGCGTCTTTGTCTTTGCTCAATTCTGCCGACAAACTAGTAAATGCACACCCACGTTCCAGCGACCCTCGATTTCTGCCGGCGTCGGCAGAACTAGCTGAACGTTCTCCCAAAATCAGGGGAGCTAGCTTGTACCAGTCATGCAAATGAAATTAAAAATTGGGCTTTGTATATTAAAGATATACAGGGACTACATATTTCTGTGGGCTGACTTCTTGGGGTCATTCCAGTATTGAGCGTCAAAGTTGTTTGTCAGTGTCATTGCGTGTGTCACTGATATCATGTATAAAATGTAGGCAATAGTTCAATCGAAAAGCTAGACCAGTTTCTTGTACATAACGCATAATTGGATACGCAACAATGTCTTGCGCAATATGTTAACACATAACTAAACGCATTGAAACAGCAAATGACGAAACAGCAGAACAATAATTCGACTGCAGTCCTAGCTGTCAGGCTGGGTTGGCTTGCATGAGCGTTTGCATCTCCTGTTCATACGTAAATGTGAGCGTAAAATAGAGCGAATGGGCCTTACGACCGCTCTTATGACATGAATTCCGAAGTGCAATTAAGTACGAACAGTCGTGCAAGCCTGCCCTGGCCTGGACATGTAAACGGTTCGAAGCGCATGTGTAATTGTTCTCTCAGCTTGCAGCTGGGGTGTGTATGTGCGTGCGTGCGTGTGTGTAGCGGTGAGGAGTGGGGGCGCCAAATGACTAAGTAGGGGATGAAAGTAGGTAGACCTACGATACTGTGGCACGAGCATTCACATCATTAATTAATATATGATTTGTTTTTTAATCTGCCAGTGATCACGAGGGATTGCCCGCGCGCTCAACTCACAAAGGACGTGATCGTGTTGAGGCCCTAAGAGGGCTGTCAAACAAACAGCAGCTAACTTTTCAAGCGTCCCAAAACAACTATGTAAACTTCAGTGTAGCATAGTATCCCTTACAGCCCCTCAAAGCCGGTGTAGGCGGCACAGTTCACTCACCCAGGCCCGGAAAGTCTGAAGTGCCACCTCCCCTAGATTTAATCTGCAGTCCATACTGCTGCCCTGGTACATCTCGCTCTTCTAAGGTAGAAATCAGTGTGTCTGAGTTACGAATCACTTTAGAGTCATTTCTACCTAAACACGATTTGTTGCGTTTTTTGTTTGTTACACAGTACATGTAGCCTAGAGTGCATCCTGCCAGGAGTGCTCTGTCTCTGGTACACCGGCGACAACATAAATACTTCCGGTAATTGTTTCCTGTGAATTGTCGTGGGCAGCACGTGTGTGATCGTGATTTCACGGAATAAACCTGAAACTATACAGTCAGACGGATTTACTTGATTCTGCAAGTGATGACAAGCGAATGAGATTTTTCTGTAGCAGTGTGAAAACGATCTCATTCCACCACAAATCATGCAAGGAAGCCATGAAGCTATCAAGACCATGCACAGTTACAGTAAAGCCCTTTCATCATTATGTTTTAATAATTACTGTTCGCGTTTATCACCGGTGTCAGCATAGGATATGTTCAGTTCTCCAAACTATCCGTTTTTTACATGACAGAATATTTGCTTGCATGGCCTCAAGTATCTTGCAATGCATTCTCGTGGAACTTAGAAAAATGTTTGCACCAAACCTCACCCTTGCCTGCGCATGAACCAGTCTCCGGTGTGGCAAGAACTTCGGTCCGGCAAGAAAACTGGTCCGGCATACAGATCGCGAATACTCACAAGGTGTAAGCTTTGATTTAGGTATATAGTTGTAATTCAACTAATAACTGGCTATTTAAATCCCCGGTCCATACACGTAACCTTATCCCTCGCACGCATGCGCAGTCTGTATGCCGGACCGAAGCTTTTGACCCCCGGTCAGCGAATCACTGCGGGAAAACCCGATTTTCAACCGCTGTATACAGACTCTTCCCTCGACTTATTTGGCATTGAACGTTATTGTATTTTTATTGCGTGATATTTTAAGGAAAGCCGATTGCTTCGAAATCTCAGCGCTTAAAACTAAATTCTCTTTGCTGAAGATTCCTCAGAAGTGAGCTTGAGCTTGCAATAACATGAGTAGAAATCAACATACAGCACTTATTATCCATTTCCACGAGTCTTTGAGTAGGATTTTAAGCATGATACCTTTGTAAGTAATCATTTGTTGATGACTTTTTTTTTACTGCACATGTATATTTCTGAGTAAGAGTTTTAAATATTCTGTAGGACAACGACTTTGCAACGGAACTGACAGGCAGCTAGTGGAATACTGCGATGATGATGATGATGATGATGATGATGATGATGATGATGATGATGATGATGATGATGATGATGATGCATGAGAGTAGTAAGGCTTGGGTGTCGTAACCCTGGGGACTCCCTGGGGACTCGAGTTACAACCACTACCAATCCCACTGAAATCTCTACTAGCCCACTAGGATTTTTTTTGTGTGTGTGTGGTGGTGGTGGTGGTGGGGAACCGAGTGAAGTTTTATTTGTTTACTTTTTGTTGTTTGGGGAGTTTTAAATTAATTTTGTCTGTAGTGATAACCCCAGCAAAGTACTGGCAGCGTTCAAACACAACCGTATGCTGACGTATGTGACCAAGGGAGCCTACAATACCCAAACACGTAGCAAAGAGAGAGTTGAAAGTAAGGAACGTGGCAGATCTTCAAATGATGATTTATAGCGCTCGGTCCTCATCTGTTCCTTATTAATTTGTCTGTAGTCTTAAAATAAGTTGCCGAGAGAGTCGGTCATACCAAAAAAAAAAAAAAAGTAAACAAACCGAAGCCATCTACTTGTGACCCGGAAGCTCGATCATTGACCCCTTTAATTAGCAGGAAGATCCACCATTTGCATTGCAAGTATAGCTCGAGATATCGTAACTTTGACAGTATGTTTTCACTGTTCCGCAGTACAGTGTTTCAGGTTGCTTTAAGATGTCTTTGCTATTCCTTGCCTTCAGGTTCGTTTTTATATTGATCAATATTAAGACAGTATTATGTAGTCTTACAAATATGATCGAGGCAAATATGTGACAGAAGTATTGATAGTACACAAATGTCTGCTGTTTAACATCCGCATCGTTAGTCTCGAGTTTCAATGCTCTGCGGAAATTTGGAAGAACAGACGCAATTGACTAGTAAACGTTTTTGTTAGGTGCTGGACGTTTCGCTCCAATGCCTGATCGCCTGATGCCTCACCGCCCAAACCATATGTCCCATCGCCTCAAGATCATTTCACGATGTGCCCCAATAAAGTTGCGTATTTCCTGTTCACAAATACCAGTTTCCTCTAGCTAATTATTATTCTTCCGAAATCTGAAAACAGGGTTTTAAACACGTTTTTTACTCCCAAAGCAAAAATATGTACACATGCGGTCTTACGAAAGTCCGCGCAGATACAACATTTGGGACACTGTCACGTTTTGGGGTCTTTGGTGGGTCAAAGGAAACCCAGGTATTGTCCAAGGTGTGGAAACGTCGACGACCACCTGGGTACCTCGGGACCCATAGTCACCAGGAGGGAAGGTGGTCGGGTCGCCCTAGGGTAGAGATGGGCGGGGTTTAGCAGCAGACGCTTGCTGACAAAAAGGTGTGGCCTGAGCCTGTCTTTGACCTGATTCGTTGTTGGAGATTTAGACTGACCACAAGTGGATGTGATGTGCATGAGCTATACAATACATGGTAGGAGATGAAATCATCATATCATCACGTTCTTCCTGTTGCGACTGAGAATCGTACTGCTTGCTTGGAAAAAAGCTGTCGGAGACCTTGAGTTGTACTTGAAGGGTCCACTAGAGACCGTCGAATCGTCGGTGTTGTGGACAAGACGACAGGACTCGCGAGGTACTGGACTGTCACTACGGACGTGGCAGGGACGCAGGAGCAACAACGACCGTCGGGAAAAGTAGATATATCCGATCTCTACGAGGGGACCGTAAGGCACTGGGCTGTGCGTGTTACGTAAGTTCAGAGGTCAAGGCGTGACCTGAGAGATCCCACGGAAAGATCTGTGCGTCAGCCTTGAGAAAACGTCATATCCTCTGTGGCGTGCGTCGACGTCAACATCGAGGTCTGCTGTTACGTGGAGGTGTTCAAGAGGTCTTCAGGGTATCTACTGGTGAACATATCCAAGGAAGGAGCGCTCCAACGTACAGACTGTCGTGCGGACTGTAAGAAGCATTCGGGAACGAGTATTGTGTTCTGTGAATGTTGTGCATCACGTGGTCATTCACGATCGTCCAAGCTTAATGTGATGGTGAGGCGCTTTGTCAAAGACTATAGATCCAGTGTAGATCTATAATCTTTGCCTTCTTGATTATCTCTTTCTGTGACAACAGACTTACAGAACTGTACGTTCTACTTGCAAATTTACTCAGCTACGTGCGTGTTTTAAGTCTTTATCTGTTTGAATGGTCCTGAAGAAGCGGTTATTCACCGAAATGTCGATTCGCTCAGCCCCTTTATTGTTAACTTAGGTTTCATTTCCAAGTGGCAGTCACGTGTTTTAATTTTGTAAACATTAATTTGTATAGAAATGTAAGTTAGTATTAAAAGGACGCAGACACCCAGTACAATCTGTGTATGCTACCGACTATAGATTCTGAGAGGCTTTCTGTGCTGGCGACTTAACCGCTGCCATCAACAAGCACAAGCCATAGGCACAGTCAGGAAAATTATCACTTGCCCAGATGGATAGCTAGACGAAATTGTTACCTGCCCTACAAAGGGGTGGCGTGGGGGATATCCCCCCCCCCAGGCGGTCAAGCAACCCGCTGTGTTAAACAATGTACCTGTTCAACATGCACATAAAATACAGAGGTTTTAATGGTCTTATGACTGTGGTTATAAATAAAATCATGGGGTCATACAACTCTGTGTTTTAAAGCATGTGAAGAAGCCAGCTGCGCAGAGCAGTGTTCATATATAATTGAATAATAGAAACACATAATCCATCTATTCGTCATAGTTATTATGTTTCATCTTAAACCCTGGGTTGGAAACCATAGCTTAGTCATATTTCTGTCAATATTATGCCGGTTCACAGCATACTTAAAAAAAATAAGAACATGTTTGTAGGCAGCAACTATTGTAGACTGCCAGAAATCTGATAAAAGCCCTGAGATTTTACTAAAGTTTGTTTTCTATTGTTGGCAATTTTCAGTGTATTCCTATGTGTGTAGTGTAAATTATTTTAGAAAAGCTATCAGCGAGCACAAAATGTTTGTTTTCTGCAGTTTTTGTACTTGTGGGTGTATGTGTCCATAATAGAATGCAAGCTGTAATTCAATACCCAGTTTTTATCTTTGGCAAACACTTAAATGTTAGATTATATAGATTATATTAGATTATATGTCACAGCAAAGCTTCTGTGATCATGGTTCTTAAACGTCATACATGGATATATTTTTGTTCTGAAAAAATCAATAAGGATAACCAAAAATGTTCATGAAATAAAGATCACTTGTTTTCTGCTGTGTCTTAGTTCTTAGTCAATACCGATTTGGTTATACCTATGGATCTCGTTGAGTGCAGTACAATTTATTAGTAATATTTTCAAATCTGCATCCCCTTGTGGCCATCTGTGGTAACTAAATGTATTTTTATTAAAAGAGGCAAAACAAGGATGTGGACAAAATTAGCTGATACTACTCCAACGATCTGGACAAAAAAACTGTCAATTTAATCTGTAAGAATGTATTAAAGGTGTAGCAACGGTGTGGTGTTGTACAATGGAGGATTGGTTGAAGACTTTATAAAAATGACAACAAGAGATTTTTTTGGTGTCCTTTTGGAATGCCATTTCTTGAAACTTTACAGGGGAGGGGACTGTGTAAACCAGAATACAAAAGTGCTTCGCGGTTATCGCCCGTGTGGAATGTCGGTTTCTGGGTTTTAGCACGGGCTGCGTTTTCGCTCGGGCAGTGGCGCAAAAAATAAATGCGTATAAAGTCGTAATCATTTGATTTTAGCCTGAATGTGAATTTTCCTTTGTCGTCTGTAGGTTAGGTCACTTAAGCACAAGGTCGCTGGTGTTAGGCACAGCAAAACTGTCTTCAGGAATGTAGACTAAAGATTTGGAGATAATGGATCTAATGTTGTTTAGTTGTTATTTCGGTCCAAGAGTGGGAGGATTGGATAAAATGCTCGCTTAATTGTGCATCGGTGACATATAGATCAAGAAAACAAGTAACCAGTTGACAGAACAAGTATATTTATCTGAAATGGAAATCACAATAGACGGCTTACAATTGTGTGTGTGTGTGTGTTGGCTGTCATGACTGTACACAATAATGTGTTTTTTCTGCACTGTTCTTTGTCCTGCATACTTCATCTAAAAAAGCTGAAAATAGTGACTATTCCAACCTTAGCACAGTAAGTGTGAGCAAAGTGTCCCGATTTCTGTGCAAAGTATGTACGTAGTTGGAAAATGACTGAAAAGTGGGGTTTTAAAATGGGAGCTGGGCAGGGCTGAGAACTTCTTCTCCCACTGATAATCGTCATAGCCTTGTGATTCACTTCACACACACACACACAGGCACAAACACACAAACACGTATACTAAAGCTGTGTCAGTTCTCAATAACCGATAACAGATACTAATTACTATATCTTTGTCAGATCTCAAGATCTGTTATACGTAAGTACAAGTTACAAGTATTTCAGTTAGATTTCAGCCATTTTGAATACGGAAACCCAGGAATGTCTTATGCTCATCGTCGTTAATTAACAGGACTTTTTGATGTTACAGTGACACCGATCGGAGTGAAGCTTCAATGTCCCCCAGCGTTCACAGATGACTTGAATACAGTTACGTGCTTCATCAACAAAACAGCAGTTGACCAAGCAAACTGCTCCTCAACACAAAAATATGTCACGTTTGATCTAACAGACAATGTTACATCATGGTCACCTTGTGGAGTAACTTCTGATACATGTGCTACTGTTGAGAACCCATCCCCTAATACATGCTGGTGTGACGACAGGCGTCAAGAAATATCCACCTACAAATTTGCTTTCGTGCCTAACAGGAGTAGACATCTTCATGCACAACTGAATTGCACATATTGTATAGAACCAGAACATCTGGAATTGGATGTCAGCGAAACCTGCAAAAGCATACACTTTGGTAAGTGTTGTCTGCTCGTATGATTTTATGACGTATTGTGAGTTTTCTTTAATATTCCTAATGGTCCTTGATTATTTTATTTAGAGTAGCAAATAGTTTAAGCTTTGATAGAGGCCGGGGATCCACTGTCACCCGCAGACGAAGATTTTAATAGTGCGCCTACAAAGTAAGTCATGGAGAGCGAGAAAGACCCGTGCATAAGAGTAATTACTAGCTATACTTCCCTTTTTTTAACTTTAGTTACCCCAGCTAGCGCGTAGTCTTCTTAGATCATATATATATATAGATAGATAGATAGAAAGATATAATTAGTCTTGCCAGCTCATGCTTTTTCGCATATAAAGACATTTTCTTTTTCTTTCTTTCTTTGTCTTTCTTTCTTTTGTGCAGTTTGTTTTTATTGACATTTATGAACAAGCAAAGGAACTTAACTCCAACCCCAATGTAACAACACGACGTCAGCAACAACACAATATAACGTTAACACATCACCAGCCTCTCTTCGGTCGCGGTTCACACAAACAGACAGGCAGTATGAGAGATGTCAGTAAAGGGGATGTAAAGGACAGAAGCGGGGAAACTCTGAGGGGAAAAGAATAAGGGGACAGAAAGGAGGGATTGTGCACCTGGTTCACAGGACGTATACGTGTACCACCACCACCACCAACAACAACAACAATTACAACAACAACAACAACAACAACAACAACCCACCACCACCTGCTGCTTCTTCTTCGTCGTCGTGATTTTTTTTGGTCTTCGGTTTCAGAGGATGCACCACTGTCCAGCGCGTGTAGGATGTGTGGAACATGGATCCTGCCCCTTGGAGTTGCACTTCACGCTGGTTTTCGTGTGTAACGTCTTTCTAGTCACAGCATGACTGCTGACGACGTACCTGTGTGCTGGTGCGCACCATATCTTCTTGGTGATGGCTTACTGAGATGTATAAAACAGTGAACATTCATAGTCAGTCAGGAAAATATGCACATAAGAAAAGTTCACACATGTCAGTGAATGTGCAAAATAATAAGATTGACTGGATTAATCATGCAAATTATTCAGTATAGTTTGGGATTTGTTTAAGAATTCTAACGTGTAGGAGACTTTAAATAATTTGAGCGGTATTATATAATTGCTTATAAACTTATTTAGCATCATTAAAAAAACAATATACGCTAAATTTAAGTTTCAAATGCCCAGGTTTCACAGCAGGTCATTAAATGTAGTTTATTTGGATATGTAAAAAAACCCAAGCCTAAATTTCTTTAAGAATAGCAAGCCATAATAGCTTTTTGAATTCTTGTTACAGATTAAACACGATTCCCAGGCATCCTCAATAACAGCATGTAAATAGGAAAATCTTCTGACCTCTGCGCCTAAAAAAAATCAGATTGGGGTGGGGTGAGAGTTTGGTATGTTAAAATGACAAGAGTGATGTATTTCGGAATATCTTGCTTTCCGCTTGTCGTTATCGGTTTCACAAAGTACAGCTGGGAAATAGGCATACAAAACTAAGACGAACATTAGCACAACAATTAAAACATTATGATGGTCTATATGATTTTATTTAATGTATGGTTTGCCTGTAGTTGATTCACATCTTTAATAACAGTGATCTTTTCGGCTTCCGGCTGCAGTCTGTTGAATATGATCTTCAGCACAGCTGAGGTTGGGGTCGTTGATCAGGCTGATGGTGCATTAGTTCTGACATGGTCGGACTTTGCGTTTTTGGGAAGAATGACAGAGGGTAAAGAGAAATGGAGGAAGCTGGTTGCCAAGTCGTCAGTCTCCAACGCTGCCGGACATGATGACAATTCTTTGAAATGCTTGTATGTTGTTTTTTCACTCAGTAACCCAATATGACAAATTAATCTGTTCTCACACACATTACTACATTATTAAAACCAGAGTGCGATCCTTTCGTCCAGTTCCCATTTGGTCGACCGTATTGATAGTTTCGTCCACTCGCTTAAGTCGTTTTGCTCACTAGCTTAAGTCGGTTCGTCCACTCACTGTCAGTTCGCTCACCTTAATGTGCGAACAGCCAAGTCAACCAGTTGTCACCAGATGATCGGCTCAGCTCAGTTATTCACACCATTCACACAGGCACACTCGTACGCAAGCACGCACACACACGCAGGTATCGTCGACTGCTGCTGAAGACATACTCAGATTGCTGACCTTCGGGATGTCATAGCCACTATATAGTCTCCTCCTCAAACAGAAGAGTGTTAACCTTTGACCCAAACAGCCGTGTGTGAGAGAGAGAGAGAGAAAACACTTTAATGTGACAGGAAACCCTGTAAGAGAAGACAATGAACAAAATACCTTGAACGTAAGTCAGCCTGATTAGCTTAAAATTCCCCCCCTCCCAATGTAGTTGCGGGTTTGGGTTTGAGACAATGGTTACAAAGCCAGTGACCAGACAGGGCTGTGTGTAAACTCGTTGCGCTTGGCATAGAGGCCGACAGTGAGGGAAACATTTAATCAGGTATCAACTCTTAGTCTACTACGTCACAAAAACCCGACTGCCAGGCAACGACTTCTAACATGTACAGGCCCCAGGGTTATCACTTGATGTCTTCAACTGGGTTACTGAAGGGGCAGACACAAGCAAACAAAAACAAACCTCTCGCACTTTCGTGCGCGCACGCACACACGCAAGGGGCAGAGGGAAAGAGGGAGACAAGCCTTAAATACAAAGTGTTTGCATGGACACAACCGCAGATGCTGTTTCGTTTCCTCTTTCTTCTCTCTCTCTCTCTCTGTCTCACACACACAGACACACACACACACAGTCAGACATATATACATACACAAAATCCATTTTACATCAAGCGGTCTGTCAGCCTGAACGCCAAGATTTAAAAAAAAAGTAATTTCGACTTACAGTCAAGGTGTTGCCCTGGCGTCTAACAGTCATTAGACGGTCACTTCAATGCCCACCGGCATTGCCCACCCTCGTCCCCAACTGTGCAGTGGACAGGTGTTCAAGAACAAAAAGGATCTTCGGGGCAGAGATGCTGTGTGCGAAGATCCGCAGCCTCACATTCTGTTTACAAACATCTGTTGTGGCAGTCGGTCACATTTTGTGTAAGAAAAATGTAATCAAGTTACACAATGCTGTTAATTGATTACATTTTTCTTTTGCTGCCGGTCTCTGTATCAAACGCAGAGAGTTTACACCCGCCACTAACAGTCTAGGGGCTGGCTTTGAAACCAGTCCCCTCCCTTACCAGTTCTACGTCATCCGGAAAACCTACCCAAGATCAAAGAAAGAAACTTTGGGATAGCTTTTAGAGGGAATCGGGCTGAAAAGGTCTTTTGTCTCAATTTTCCGGCCCCCATAAAACTAAACCATCCTGCACACACTTCAGCTGACAAGACTAAAAATATCAACAAGCAAAGGTACCACAAATCAACAACCACGCCATATAACCCAGAAGTAGTATTGCAACGAATACGCAACAGTAATGCTTAAATCTGAAAAGGACATCCTCCACCAGTCAACTGCACTTGAACAAGTAGCTGGCTTGTTCATATAGTGTGTTTAAAGATTTTGTGGTGTTGCCTCACTCCTTACTGAAAACCTGCCACATTCACGCCGATCGTATGTCTGTGAAAACCGTGCGTGTGGGCCCGAGTGTATATATTTGTATGTGTGAGGTCCACATGAGATACCATCTGCTCTTCCCGTACCAAAGGCAACAGTGTCGAACATTATTTGATGGGTTCTGTGAAGCCCACGAGAAAGAATGTCCTCAAAGCAAAACAGTTTATCAAAAATGAGAGTGAGATATGACCTGCTGCGACTACACTTCTCCTCCACGCAGCAACCCACCACCACCAAGCGCCTGTAATTGTGGTCTAGATTTCATATTCCGGGTGACAGCGACGAGGAAACTTTTCAGTCTGGACATTATCTCTTTGAGGAATTAAGTCAGTGATCCTCCTTGCAGCGTCTGTTGTACAGTGCGAGTATTGAGGTCGATAGTGCATTATTTTGCTGTTAAACACTCATTATGTCATTAATTGTAAGAGAGCTAGTCTGTGGTCTTGGATATATAGGGAGAATTCAACCACCGTGGACTGCATGTGTCTTCTTTATATCGGGGCTGTTAGTAGTCACAGGTAAAGGATTTTCACTGAAAGCTTAGATATGCCTTTATGCAGCAAATTGTCAGAAATAAGAGATGTGAAGCCCATGTGTTAAGGTGAAAAAGGAATAGCCATCCTACGTGTTCAATCCATTTGCATAACAATAGACTGTATGTAAAAATGCTAATTGGATAGTCCCAATATGGATGACTTCTTCTAACTTTATTTGTAGGGATGACATTTCGCGTGTGTAGAAGCGCACTAAATTCTCATTTGCCCTATGTCAGATCTTAATTTCAGCGCAGATGGTTTTGTTTCTATTTGTGAACCACAAAACTTCTTCTCAACGAATTTTTTTTACTTATGAGAGATACAGTGTCCTTTAATTATCTATAATAATCAGGACTACGGTTTGTACAAAACGGATATATATATATATATTTTAGGTGTGCTCATCTCACCCTGTGGTACAAACGACGTCAGAGAAATACAGTCAAACCAAGAAACTGTTTTTACCTGTATGACTGAGGGAAAAGTTGAGTGGCGATTTCAACGTCCTAACGTCAGAAGTTCTGTGTTATTAGCAACATGCGAGTATACTTGCGTTGAGGCGAATGACTTCAACGGGCTTTTTGCGGCCCGCTTGCTAGAAATCAGTCGTTCAAACTCTATGACCATCAAAGCTGTAAATCGGACAGACGTTGTTCGGAACATGGACGGAAGCCTTCATTGTGTGCCTGTGAATGCGACGGCATATGGGATGCCAGCTCATTGTCACCTCAACTACGTTAGTAAGTAATAATTCGTCCTCTTTCCGATGAAAGATGGAAAATGTAGACCATCTTATCAAACAGTTTTCTAATTTCGGGAAAGTTATTGCCTGGCGTCTCAGCCTCCTCGCTTGCTCACTCGTTCACTGTACTGCACTACACTTTAGTCCACTCCACTCCACTAGCTCTTATACCTATTATTACGATGTTTATTATGTGAAGATGCTGCAGAAAGTAAACTTGTATTATTGTATTAATTTTAAGGCATCATTTGCTTCTGGTACTAAGAAAACCCCACCATATTGGATCGTTTAGGTAATAGAGTAGCTGTTAAGCTATTTTTCTTTGTTTATTCTTCATCCTTTGCTGTTATCGTCAAGCAATGACGTATATGATTATGTTAGAATTTTATATTGTCATATACACAACTTTCAGAACTACAAATGACTGACCGTTTGACTAGTTCCAGTTTGTTAATTTTTGTTGATGGATTTTATGTTAGACTAGCCAGCGGGCCCGACGCTCCCCGGGTTTTTCTTACACTTCTATAACTTGCATTCCTACCCCTTTTCTATCCCCCACCCTTAACCCCTACCCCTTTCCTAACCCCTTGTAGATCCACCAGAGGGCGCATCATGCACAGCAGTCAACACGTCATGGTCCGTCACTGTGTTGTGCGTCATCAGTAGTGTCTTCTCTTCGCGTGGACTTTACACATGTCAGCTTCACCGACTGAAACAAGAAGTGAGTGCTATATCATAAACGTCCCCCATCCAAATAAAAAATAATAATCAGTTCTCAGAGAATTTGTGTCTGAATGTGCGCTTGTCACCTTTAATCTCAGCCGTTTTCTGAAGTGCTGGGGGGTGGGGGGAGGTTGACTGTCTACCTGCTTGCTTGCTTGAGTCTCCTGGCTGCTACCCTTGGAAAAGTTTTCTCACCGAGATGTTCGGAATGAGAAGGAAATTCGAAATCGCAATGATAAATCAAGATTCTATTGAAATAGGGCTTAGTGTATGATTAGGTGCTCAATTTTTTTCTTGGTGCTATCACTTTGATATTTAAAGTGAAACAAAGAGCTACAGGATATTTAGATAAGGAAATTCTTTCAAGAAAACTATACATTTATTTTACTCCCTCTTTACAAATAAGTGGCTCTTTAAACTTAGTGATTGACTTTAAGTTACTCAGATAACTCTGTTCTGATGTTCATCTATTCAAAACATGTATGTTTATATGTACTGGTTGTGGAACGCAATATTTCGTATCTGACGTAGTGCACCAACATCCCTCCAAGATCAATATGTATGGAAGGGCATTAAAATAGCACCTAATGTGAAACTAAATGTAGATATAAATAGAATCTAGGACTAGGGCAGCAGTAGGACTGACCAGAAGGGACATCGCCCCATTGCGGATAAACGAACTACCGCCACCAGCCGCGTACCAGAAGGAAGTTCAGCAGAAACACCTTACCCCCAACAGTCCAGAATGTCAGCCTCAAAGCCTTTCACCTACATCCCGTCACTCACCTCCCCATAGATTAAAATCACAGATAGGTGGAAGTGCTTTTGTTCCTAAACAATACCAACATCAACATTTGTAAGCTACAAATATTTGTGAAGATTAGATAAAGCATGCCAAGCAAATATCGCACAATTTCATCTAGTACATTGATCACTGGCCATTGTTGTTGTTGTTGTTGTTGTTGTTGTTGTTGTTGTTACCTGTAGACTGCCCTTTAGATTCCCGTCTCAGACGCCTCGGACACGATCTTCTGGATGAGACAGTTAAATATACATTTTTTGTACTATTCTGTCCGTGCCATCGGCTAACAAGCGTTGGTGATGCAAGTGCTCAAGACAAAAGTATAATTTTATTTAATTTTTTTCTGCTTCACTCATTCCTATCATTTCTTCCTTTAGTTTCAGCCAAGGAACGAAACCCTGGAAACTGTCACCATGGTGACATCCCCAACTACCGAGAAGATTTCAAAGGATAACGTGAAGGTGTCAGGTTCCTGTCAGTTTAACACAATGCTGCCAGCAGAGGAAGGAAATTACAGATTTTACGTTTTTGTCTCACCTGGTGGACTGCGCTTTCCTGCAAAACATAATGAAACTTATCCGTGGATTACGACAGGTAAACCAGAACAGTAACGATGATGAATAAACTTGTACTTAATTTTGAAGTTATCCGCTCTCATCATTTTCTTTCTTTTCTCTGATTTCCTCCTTCTTCCTTCCTCTGCAGTTTCATTCCCCTTCTTTCCAAAAACGCACTGTTATGAAAGAGGTCAGGTTCGAAAATGTGTTTTAAAACAAAGAGAATACTGACACGTATGCACGCGCTGTCTGATGTCTGCAATCGTACACTTTCAGGAAATCCTGTTTTCTGCTTTAATGTTACACATCGAACCACCTGTAACTATTCCACTAAAAATTACACTGACACTCCATAACTTAAAAATTCTGATGTACTTTTGTATCCCTGCATTAAAATGACGGAGATCAGTTATCTGTCATTTCGACACATCGGGAATTGTGCTTTTACGTAAACAGGAAACATCCATCTTACTGGCATAGAGGAGGAAAAAAGCTTTAGCCAAACGTACAATTACTAGCTTGCGCCATTTCTTTTAGTATAGGTTTTTTTTGTTAGGCTGCTTACAATCTGTTTCAGTGTTTTGTACAAGGAATCAATACAATAATTTTCGTGTGCTCGTAAACCTCCAAAAGTATCCACTGTCTGTGCAGAGCGCCCTGTCTCATCAAATATATCCTGCAACCCACATCCCTATGTGTCCGAAAACGCTAACATCACCTGCAAGTGCAGTAGTTCTAATCTGGGCCAGCCGCTGGGTCGTCTGACGTGGATAGTTGGTAACAAGACAAACCAGGGGACGTCAGCTGGGGCAGACAAACAGATTCTCACGCCACACGGTCTTCATTTTAATCAGATGTTGACCTTGTTGGATCACGGTCAAACCTGGCTTAGATGTGACGTCATCTGGGGAACAAGGACGTTTCCAGGAGAAAACTATACTGCTCAAGTGGGATGTACGTAAAACATTTCTCGAAACACGCCTGTGCCGATAGGTTGAATTATACAAATAAAAACAACTAACTAATAAGCTTCATTTTTTAGCATTCAACTAGTAAATGGACTCTCAAAAAAGAAAAGAAAAGAAAAAATGTTGGTCTTCATATCAACAACTACTAGTTTGTAAAGAAAAAGTCTTTCAGTTTTTCTGTCTTTTCCTCTCCCCTAATTCCTGTTTATAATTTCACATTGTTTTTTCTTCTTCTAAAACACACAAAACACACAAAACACACAAAACGCAGGTTGCCATACGAGTTGAACTCCAGAAATATAAAACCACGAACCATTCAAGGGAGCTTACCGTACCCAAACACGTAGCAAAGAGAGGGCCGAAAAAAAGGAACTTGGCAGATCTTTTGAGGATCTGTTTAGGTACGGTAGGCTCCCTTGGTCACATGCGTCTGCATACGGTTATGTTGAGCGTTGCCAGTACCTCTTGTTGGAGTTATTTTAGTTGGAATGTGATTTTTTTACAGGAGTTTTAAAACAAACAATCAAATGCGTATTTCCCTCAGAATATATAATTTATACAGACACTGCAACACACCCGTCCTTTAAACTCAACGGCCAGGAAAGAAAATTGACAGTGAGTGAGGGAGATCCGGTGCAGTTCTTTTGCGAGTCAGACGGTCGACCTGTGCCACACCTTTCCACCCGGAACAACGACAACGACACTGCTGTATGGAGAGACATGTCTCCTATCGATGTCACTTCTGTCGCTCATTGTAGTGACACGGCCACGTACAGCTGTTCCGCACAGAATGAGATGTCCACGGACGTGATGACGTCACTCAATATTACCCTTGATGTCAGCTGTAAGTCTAATAGTCTTCCCTAATCCTCCAAAGACGGTTAACGCGTGGTCATGAAGCCGATATTTCAGAACCAGCTAGGATTCTGCAACATTCTTCTGCGACTGTTTTCGTGAAACTTTATCTGAAAAAAAAGTCAGACTGCTTTATCATGCTGTGTGTGACTTTGTAGCAGAAATAGTTGTCGAACCATAATGCATGAGAGTTACGTCCCTTGGACATGACCATTAAGAGCTGCAGACAGCAGATGAGCTCTTGTGAGCAGGAGATATTCTATTAGGCATTAATAATAAGAATGAAGAATTAAATTAAATTAAGCTATTATTTTCATGGTCTTTAAGCCAACAAGGTAACAGTCAATTGTATGTTTCAGTGTGTACCGCCCATTTTTGTGGTTGTTGTTATTATGTGCGTGTTACAGGTAAGCCTCGAAGTCTTTCACCTTCCCGCCTTCGAGTGGTCAGTGACGACATGGAAGTGAGGATCCATTTTGACGTCATCGCTAACCCTGTCCCACAACAGGGTCGCCTCTGGCTGAACAACAGTAATGGCAGCTACAGTGAAATTGAAGTTTCTAAGATAAACATCACATGCAGTGCTGACAAAAACCGGCGTTACCTGTCCAGGTGTACACTTACAGTTTTTAACTCTACCTCCCCGTCAATGACTGGAAAACACCTACTGCGGGTCAGCAATGCAGTGGGCGAAGAGAACTTCACTGTCGATATTATATCTGGTGAGTTGCTGTAATTCTGTTAATTGTGTTATTGTTATGATGAATCGAAGTTTAGTGAGTGATTTAAAAGCTGGCATGAAGACGTTTTCGTAATTATTCTCTCTGTTGCCCTTTCAGCCGGCAACTCAAACACCGTTTTACACCAACGATTTACAGTTGATTATCTATGAAGCGTGAAGATGATCCCGCGAAATTGAATAATTTTTGCATCAGATAGAATTTCGACTGACATTAATAAACGGGGATGAAGCGTATCCGCCGAGTGTTCGAGGATACAATTGCGTGCATGCGCAAGGGTTGACCTGCTTGAACTCTGAACTAAGGTATGTGTGACATATGTCTCAAAAGTAATGTTGTCTCATACATGTCAAGTGTTAATGTTCTTCCCTCGTAGCCGCTAGGGGTTTTCACTATTAATTATTGAGCAACACCGATATCTACAAATTATTGCTAGTTGTCATGGTCTTCCTGTAACTGCTGCTCTCATCATCCAGCAATGTATTACAAAAGGACGTAGTAGATAAGGGGGAAATAATGATACTTTGCATGCTTGTTGTCGAGATAGAGTAGATTTAAAAACAGGAAATTTAAAGGCAGGACTTTGAAAGAATTGTGACAGAGACAAAGATTTGGTTTCAGGTTTGTTAGTGGTGACATGTGTGAAGGCACCTTAACCATTCGCTCTGGGGTTACGAGGAAAGTGAAGAGCTTTTTAATCAGAAGATTGTAGATCCTATTTCATGGAACTTTATACATGATCTAAATTTCGGCTAAGCATGACCTGAAGTGATTCCCACTGACACATCGTGTGTTCAATGCATTAACTCAGATTTCAAGAATTCTTAGATTCTTTACTTAAGAGAATATTAACTTTAAATGAACAGTGGAAAGTTCCATAAATGTTCAGAAAGAATAAAGATCCAACATCTGATGGAACATTTATAAAATCAACTACAAAGACTTTGCCTTCAAATCAGTAAGAATATTAGCGTCTTCCTGTCGGAAAGAATTTAAACAAACCATAATCAAGGCCATGAAATAGAACTAACGAGATGGTTTATACGTAAACAAGCAAAGAAAAGAAGGTCCTGCGTGAATTGCATGACCGCACGTATCTCCTATTCACAGTTAAAACTGCTCGCAAAATACACTGGCTGAACATACCTTACGATCGCTTTTAGGCAGATACGAACGCCCATGAAACTTAGCCCCAGAGAGGAATTCAGCTTTTATGGACACTTTAATAGATGTGCTTCAGAGGTGTGCACTTTACTGCTCCAAAATCGGCATTTAAGCGATATAATTGATCGTATTCTCTTTGAATAAACACACTGTTTTGCGAAGTGGTCCTCGGTAAGTTTCCTTTGCTTAAAGTAGACCTATTGTTTACTTTTAAAGTTGCGTTCAGATACAGCATTTTATGTTGCATTTTAGTGCGTTCTAATACACGACCGACTTAATATTGTGTTGTTTATTTATTTAGGTGAAGTTTTAGAAGGTGATGGACGACCACACACTATCCTCCTTGCTGTTGGTGGTTGCGTGGTGTGTGCCGTCGTGATGACTGCTTTTATACTCATCGTTATATTTAGGAAACTCCAGAAAGGTAAAGTCACGCTATCAGTCTGTCGTATTTTGAGTACGATAACGTACTTAGTCGAAATGTTGTCTGATCGTCATTACAGTAAGATCCTTCAGCGTGATAACCATTCTTTGATTTTTAGTGTATGTGTACTCGTCTCTTTGAAATCTTCTTTTCCTAGGGTCAAATTTTTCATATACTATCGAAATAATCGAATTGCAGTTCCTAACAGGAAGCGAGGTCAGGATCAACCGGAAGTAGTTCCCGTCACGTCGCAGGCGCAGTCCAGCCAAGTTCCCTTGTACGCTGTTGTGGACAAGACACATAAGAAGCCAAACTCTCGCCCAGCTCAGACGCTTACTGTAGAGGAAGAAATGCACACACCGCGGACAGTGGGCGCCACAGGTGACATGAATATTCATAACATCTACTCGCTCATTTATTTGTTAGGGAAAACGGAAGAAAACATAACAGCAATAGTACGTTGTCATAGCTGTTTCAATTAAATTTCATAAAAGTTCAACCACCACCAACAACCCCCATCCTGTTCCGGGAGGAAAAGTTTCCACGAAAGCTGTAAATAAATAGGCTACTACATAAACAGAGCATTATACTTAGAATTATGAATGTTATCGCACTGTCGTCAGTAAAAGTGAGCGACTACTTCCTCAGGAGGTGCCCAGTGTTCAGAACGACTGTAAGGTGAAAGGCGAAATAATTTTGTCCAGAGGTCCAAACAGCTGGCCTATTCTTGTAGCATCACAACTAGATTACAGTTCCTAAGTATGCAATCAAATATGTAACAACAATAATTAGCTTATGAAAACTATTTTGTTGTTTGCATGTTATTTCGTTCGTTTGGTTATTTTTCCTTCATTTTATCTAAGTCAGTCTTTCGATTTGTCGTTTCATATCCCCTTTCAGGTCCAGAGCCAGGATGCTCAAAAGAAATTGAAGTATTGTACGCTGTTGTTGACAAGGTCAGGAGTAAATCACCAGGTAACCATCGCAAAGCTTATAAGTTGTATGATGGGAAAAAAGTCCGAAAACAAATAAATGTTTTTTTGCTTGTCCGTTAGAAACATTAAAATATTCAAAGCTTAGTTGATGCTACTGATAAGAGCTACTTTTTAAAATAATTTTTCTAACTTTTGTGTAACTGATTTTTAAAAAATGATGGAAAACATCAAGCAAACAGCCACGCAAGTCCAAAAATAAAACTTTAGAAGACATCCCCTAATAATTAAGGAGACAGCAGCTATTACTTACTTATTTCATAGGACATGAAACAATAAGCTGTTGAATAATCTTTGCATTTACAAAAACGCGACAGAATGTTTAGCAATTGTGTCTTACTGTCAACGTGATTATGCAGTAACCACACAAAACTCGCTTTCTTATCATTCTGTTCATATGTCTTACGCTGAGATGAATACCTGACAAATCGAACAGCTCAAATTAACTTTGTCTCTGCAGGTCGATGGAACCAGGTCAGTTTAAGTGAGGGCTCTGTGTCAGTCAGTCAGTCAGTCAGTCAGTCAGTCAGTCAGTCAGTCAGTCAGTCAGTCAGTCAGTCAGTCAGTCAGTCAGTCAGTCAGTCAGTCAGTCAGTCGATGGATGGGTGGATGGATGGATGGATGGATGGAAGAGAAGAGAAGAGAAGATGAGAGAGAGAGATCTGGGTGAGAAAAGGGAGAGAGAATAAAACTTCAGACATTATTCTTGAATAATTTATTTTTATGCATTTTATAAGGAACATACGACTCCTTTATCTCCATCTTCACATACATTTCCTTTATAACAATATACATACAATGCTTTTCTATAACAATATACATACAATGCTTTTCTATAACAATATACATACAATGCTTTTCTATAACAATATACATACAATGCTTTTCTATAACAATATACATACAATGTTTTTCTATAACAATATACATACAATGTTTTT